>OY482670.1:151375654-151937961 GCA_960531455.1 Urophora cardui
ACATGGAAAGTAAATAATGGAAGAAAATGGAAACAAAATTTTAATTAGACTTGTTAGTCTTACAACACTGTACTAAAATTAAATACGCAGCTGCATACTCGGAATTCATATCAAAATTTTGCCTCCGATGTTTATCTATTCAGAAGTTGCATTAATTTTCTGAATTTTTCGGCAAGCTTGGAAATATCAATAATTTTTCTTTGCACTTTAAAGTTGTAGCGTTCCTCGAAATATATATTTCCTTTTTTCAACCCCAAATGTGGGAAAATAATACTGGTCGAAAAATTTTTGTAATAGAAATAAAATTCTACGTTTCAAAAGGATTTCGGTGTAGTTTTTGAGACATTCATGTCCAAAAAGGCGAAAAACGCAGTTTGTGGCCATATTCACTCCTCAATATTTTTAAAACTACTCACTTTCATTAAAAACTCATTACATCTATTGAAAGCACGATCATTTCTTTTGAAGACAACGTAGATATCCGAATAAGATACCCGAAAAAGGAAAGCGCTGTTTTCAAGAGAAATGATCGTTCTTTCAATAGCTGCAATCATCTTTTAATGAAAGTAAATAATTTAACAGATTGAGCAGTGAATATAGCAAAAAATCGCATTTTTCATCTCTTTGGACACGAATATCTCAAAACCTACACGCATTACCGAAAATCCGACTTCAAATTCAGAATCAGCGCACCGAAATCCTTTAGAAAAGTAGAATTTTATTTGAGTTAGCAAAATTTTTGGAAATATTGTCGGCCTGTGTAATTAAAGTCCAAATCCCGGGATAAATCCCGGGATCCCGGGATTTTAAAAATAAATCCCGAAAATCCCGGGATCGTAAAAATCGGAAAAATTGGAATCCCTAGTAAATACATATATTCCAATCTCTAAAAAAATGGAAAATCACGGGTTTTAATAGGGTGTGCTAGGTACCTACATATGTATATTATGTGGTGTAAGTCTGGTTTCATTATTCATCACTTAGTTAAATTGATCTATGGGCTTGTGGCGGCAATGTGTTGAATAATGCAATTAATTGCAGTCATTGTTATGAAATTGGTCCCTAAGGCAAAAAATATATGTATACCTATCTATGTACATTAGGCCATCTCGCCTTATATGGTCCACCATACCGTTTTTAAATTTTTTGGAAAATTCCAAGTAAATTTCAGAAAACTTTTTTTCTGAAACACACTTGGAATTTTCTGAAATACAGTGGAAATGGTGCAGATAGTAAAGACCGCTGGCTCGAAATTCATTTTAGACCTATGGTTTCTTGGGCAAAATTGCTTAAAATTACCCAAATAATCAATATCGCGATTGCCTTGTGTTATTTTTTGGCACTTACAAATCGAGCCGCCCTAATGTACATACATATGTCCATATGCATATGTATACAATGGCTCTCCCGAAAACTCGAACAGCCGGTAACTTGAATATGTAGTTCTCTCTCTCCGTTGACTATTCTAAAACTCGAACGAAGCAAATGCTTACACTGTTGTTGTGAAATGCTGTTGTTTCTTTTTGTTTGTTTAGTGTAAACGAGTTTTTGAATTATTTCAACGCGCCATCTTTTTCTCACAATTGAATCGCTTATACATCCATACGTAATTCATATTCTTCAGTAGCAATCGAGTTTTAGAGCGATTAGCATTAAATTCACTCATACAATGGAACGAAAGCTAAATGTTTTAAGTCTAGCCACAAAAGCTGAAATAATTAACGCAGCCAGAAATGGTCAAAGTATCTCGGCACTTTCATATAAATACAATGTTGCCCAGTCTACAATATGTGGAATTTTAAAGAAAAAACAACAAATTTTAGAATACGCGAATAATTCGCTATTGGCCGCGGGAAACCGCAAAACACTTCATGTATCGGGATTTCCACAAATGGAGAAAGCACTCCACAAATGGTATTTATTACAACACAGTAAAAATTATAAAATAAACGGCGTAGTTTTAAAAGAAAAGGCTAAAGAGTTACATGCAAAGTTGAGCAATGACAATTCAGTATTTCTTGCCAGCAGTGGATGGTTGCATAAGTTTAAGAAGCGCTACGGAATAGCGAAGGAGCCAAAAAATTCGCAAACAGATTTAATGGAGCCATGCAATACTGCGGCAAAAGCTAATGCTGGGGATTTAGAAATACACCCCGCAGAAAATTACGAAGCAAATGAGTCCGGTAAGTATATGTGATATCTAATGACAAGGTTACTACCACTGGTTTATCCAACAGAGGTTATCGCAAGAGATCAGCTGATTGGGATTGTGTATGTACATATGTACATATACTAAATTTTTAAGAATGTCAAATAAGACGAATTGTAAAAATGTTTTGTTGTAATTCAATGTGATTCTAAGCTCTCTACTCTTTCAAAATGACATTTTTGAAAAAAAAAAAAAAACAACAATAGCAAGAAAGCATGAAATCGTTCCTGCTATAACCTCTGTTGGTTAAACCATGGTTACTATCTCGCCTCTTGTTTTGCTTTGCTTAATTTTCAAAACATATTCCTTTTCACAATCTACTTTGCACTTTTGTGGCAGCCTGTGGCATCAGTGATACGCTCTCTTTGTCACCTAGTATATTGGTTATTCGAGTTTCCGTGGGTGCACTGTATGTATGTTCATTTGTATCATGATTTTGGGCGGAGGCCATGAAGCTAAGACGTACAAAATTGCCTCGCTTCAAAATGTGGAAATATTTTTTTTTTTGGGGTGGTAGGTTTATTATCTAACTGTATATTGCTCTCATAATTTTGTTGTTTAAGTGCATATGTAGGTACAAATTTGTTTTTGGCGAAAACGTAACAAATTGTACTATTTTTACATACATTTTGTGCTTATTTATCTTGCACATAATTTCTGCCAAATTTTTTAATAGCTTCCTCAAGCGATTCTGTTGTTTTTTTTTATGGCCCAATCAATCATCATAAAATAATCCTAAGGGGCGAGCATCACTGTGCGTTATGGAAGAACCATAATAAAGTACAGTGTTGCGTTTATGATTTGCGTATAAAAATGTATGTTTGCCAGAAAGTACCTATAAAAGAATAGTACAGAGTTTTCATAAAATTTTTGACTATTTTTCATGCAGTTTAGGTCCACTGTTAGTTGGGTGAGAAGTTCTGAGAACAATGAGGCAAATGAATACGTCGGGAGTGCGCTGGAAGATGAGTTCTTCATACATATGGATGTACGTATACGAATGAACTTATATAGAGATATGCATATACATACCCAGCAAAAAGTCTATGCCTCATTTAAGAATTAAAGCAGCAGTTAAAAAGGCAAAAAAATAAGGCCAGAAAATTATAAGGGTAGCAAATTTGTATGGCGTAAGGCTTAACATAAGGCTGATTTTCCTGTGTTGATGTCATCAGGCCAGGTACTAAAATTAAATACGCAGCTGCATACTCGGAATTCATATCAAAATTTTGCCTCCGATGTTTATCTATTCAGAAGTTGCATTAATTTTCTGAATTTTTCGGCAAGCTTGGAAATATCAATAATTTTTCTTTGCACTTTAAAGTTGTAGCGTTCCTCGAAATATATATTTCCTTTTTTCAACCCCAAATGTGGGAAAATAATACTGGTCGAAAAATTTTTGTAATAGAAATAAAATTCTACGTTTCAAAAGGATTTCGGTGTAGTTTTTGAGACATTCATGTCCAAAAAGGCGAAAAACGCAGTTTGTGGCCATATTCACTCCTCAATATTTTTAAAACTACTCACTTTCATTAAAAACTCATTACATCTATTGAAAGCACGATCATTTCTTTTGAAGACAACGTAGATATCCGAATAAGATACCCGAAAAAGGAAAGCGCTGTTTTCAAGAGAAATGATCGTTCTTTCAATAGCTGCAATCATCTTTTAATGAAAGTAAATAATTTAACAGATTGAGCAGTGAATATAGCAAAAAATCGCATTTTTCATCTCTTTGGACACGAATATCTCAAAACCTACACGCATTACCGAAAATCCGACTTCAAATTCAGAATCAGCGCACCGAAATCCTTTAGAAAAGTAGAATTTTATTTGAGTTAGCAAAATTTTTGGAAATATTGTCGGCCTGTGTAATTAAAGTCCAAATCCCGGGATAAATCCCGGGATCCCGGGATTTTAAAAATAAATCCCGAAAATCCCGGGATCGTAAAAATCGGAAAAATTGGAATCCCTAGTAAATACATATATTCCAATCTCTAAAAAAATGGAAAATCACGGGTTTTAATAGGGTGTGCTAGGTACCTACATATGTATATTATGTGGTGTAAGTCTGGTTTCATTATTCATCACTTAGTTAAATTGATCTATGGGCTTGTGGCGGCAATGTGTTGAATAATGCAATTAATTGCAGTCATTGTTATGAAATTGGTCCCTAAGGCAAAAAATATATGTATACCTATCTATGTACATTAGGCCATCTCGCCTTATATGGTCCACCATACCGTTTTTAAATTTTTTGGAAAATTCCAAGTAAATTTCAGAAAACTTTTTTTCTGAAACACACTTGGAATTTTCTGAAATACAGTGGAAATGGTGCAGATAGTAAAGACCGCTGGCTCGAAATTCATTTTAGACCTATGGTTTCTTGGGCAAAATTGCTTAAAATTACCCAAATAATCAATATCGCGATTGCCTTGTGTTATTTTTTGGCACTTACAAATCGAGCCGCCCTAATGTACATACATATGTCCATATGCATATGTATACAATGGCTCTCCCGAAAACTCGAACAGCCGGTAACTTGAATATGTAGTTCTCTCTCTCCGTTGACTATTCTAAAACTCGAACGAAGCAAATGCTTACACTGTTGTTGTGAAATGCTGTTGTTTCTTTTTGTTTGTTTAGTGTAAACGAGTTTTTGAATTATTTCAACGCGCCATCTTTTTCTCACAATTGAATCGCTTATACATCCATACGTAATTCATATTCTTCAGTAGCAATCGAGTTTTAGAGCGATTAGCATTAAATTCACTCATACAATGGAACGAAAGCTAAATGTTTTAAGTCTAGCCACAAAAGCTGAAATAATTAACGCAGCCAGAAATGGTCAAAGTATCTCGGCACTTTCATATAAATACAATGTTGCCCAGTCTACAATATGTGGAATTTTAAAGAAAAAACAACAAATTTTAGAATACGCGAATAATTCGCTATTGGCCGCGGGAAACCGCAAAACACTTCATGTATCGGGATTTCCACAAATGGAGAAAGCACTCCACAAATGGTATTTATTACAACACAGTAAAAATTATAAAATAAACGGCGTAGTTTTAAAAGAAAAGGCTAAAGAGTTACATGCAAAGTTGAGCAATGACAATTCAGTATTTCTTGCCAGCAGTGGATGGTTGCATAAGTTTAAGAAGCGCTACGGAATAGCGAAGGAGCCAAAAAATTCGCAAACAGATTTAATGGAGCCATGCAATACTGCGGCAAAAGCTAATGCTGGGGATTTAGAAATACACCCCGCAGAAAATTACGAAGCAAATGAGTCCGGTAAGTATACGTGATATCTAATGACAAGGTTACTACCACTGGTTTATCCAACAGAGGTTATCGCAAGAGATCAGCTGATTGGGATTGTGTATGTACATATGTACATATACTAAATTTTTAAGAATGTCAAATAAGACGAATTGTAAAAATGTTTTGTTGTAATTCAATGTGATTCTAAGCTCTCTACTCTTTCAAAATGACATTTTTGAAAAAAAAAAAAAAACAACAATAGCAAGAAAGCATGAAATCGTTCCTGCTATAACCTCTGTTGGTTAAACCATGGTTACTATCTCGCCTCTTGTTTTGCTTTGCTTAATTTTCAAAACATATTCCTTTTCACAATCTACTTTGCACTTTTGTGGCAGCCTGTGGCATCAGTGATACGCTCTCTTTGTCACCTAGTATATTGGTTATTCGAGTTTCCGTGGGTGCACTGTATGTATGTTCATTTGTATCATGATTTTGGGCGGAGGCCATGAAGCTAAGACGTACAAAATTGCCTCGCTTCAAAATGTGGAAATATTTTTTTTTTTGGGGTGGTAGGTTTATTATCTAACTGTATATTGCTCTCATAATTTTGTTGTTTAAGTGCATATGTAGGTACAAATTTGTTTTTGGCGAAAACGTAACAAATTGTACTATTTTTACATACATTTTGTGCTTATTTATCTTGCACATAATTTCTGCCAAATTTTTTAATAGCTTCCTCAAGCGATTCTGTTGTTTTTTTTTATGGCCCAATCAATCATCATAAAATAATCCTAAGGGGCGAGCATCACTGTGCGTTATGGAAGAACCATAATAAAGTACAGTGTTGCGTTTATGATTTGCGTATAAAAATGTATGTTTGCCAGAAAGTACCTATAAAAGAATAGTACAGAGTTTTCATAAAATTTTTGACTATTTTTCATGCAGTTTAGGTCCACTGTTAGTTGGGTGAGAAGTTCTGAGAACAATGAGGCAAATGAATACGTCGGGAGTGCGCTGGAAGATGAGTTCTTCATACATATGGATGTACGTATACGAATGAACTTATATAGAGATATGCATATACATACCCAGCAAAAAGTCTATGCCTCATTTAAGAATTAAAGCAGCAGTTAAAAAGGCAAAAAAATAAGGCCAGAAAATTATAAGGGTAGCAAATTTGTATGGCGTAAGGCTTAACATAAGGCTGATTTTCCTGTGTTGATGTCATCAGGCCATAAGGAGTATTCTCTCTCTCTCTCTCTCTGAGAGCATACCTTATTCCAAAGGCGTATCCGTCATGCGAAATAAGGCCTAGATAAGTATTAGAAAGTTAGGAACAGACAGAGTGAGTGCATATACAGAAGCAGCGCTGCCAGCGTACTCCTTTTTAGACCTGATTTGCCAACAATAAGCAAAACTTTTTTGCAGGGTACATATGTATGTACATACATACATATTATCGAAGTTCAGACGCAAAACATAAATACATTCATACAGATACATAAATGAACACTACAAATATATGTGCATAAATAAAAATTCATAAAATTCGTTATAAGTAATATAATTTTATATGACTGTACCGGCAATCACTAGTCAGCGATTTTATAAGTCAGTCGTTGGTTAAGATTCATAAATATGTATTTATGTACATACCCTGAAGGAACTATGGGGACAATTGTCTTAAAATTATAGCCCTAGGCTGCGAACAGAGTGGGCGCTGAAAGCCGAGCCGAGATTGTCAATGCGATAAAGATTGTCAGTGCGATAAAACTGGTTATATACAAGTCAATACAAATAAGCTTGTGCATAACACAGTGAACGCCGACAAGAGCAGAGAGCAAAGCCGATGAGTGCGAGAAAAACAGTTTCAAAGCATTTTGCGCGCTTGTTTGCATTGTTGATGTTTACTCTTTAGCGTGAAATCGTGTTTTTTAATGGTTTTTTTAAAGAAATTTAGCTGGATATTTTCTTAAATCATTATATAAATGATGAAATTCACCAAATTGATATATTTTTAGTGTAATTGGATGTTTTCCAAATTCTTTTGTGATAATAATTGCATTAACCACACTAGGAGAAGCAAAATACTCTTCATCAGATGAATCCATTACCGTGTACAGCAATTTTATAAACACAAATGAAAAATAAGACTAAATCACATAAAGGCAAAACACATGGAATAAACAGAATTTCAGCGCTGATTCTCGCATTCACTGTGTTATAGACAAATTTTCTTCTCGCATGAAAATAAGCGTCAATAAGCTCGGCTCGGCATCAGCACCCACTCTGTTCGCACCCCTAGGTATAGTTGCATTGTAAGTAGACCAGAGAGTTAAAAAAATTAATGCAATGTATTGCTAAGCAGGTCAATTGCCTCGAAAATAGTCCAAATGTAATGCGGGGTAGGTAAATTGGACTTAAATTGGTCCGAATGTAATGCACATTGTGCATTGTTTGTTATACGTAATTTGTATTTTGAAATATTTTTAACCATGGTAACTGTTCTTACTGAAAATTGTTGATTATTAAAAATAAATTTTCCCATTATTTCTGAGGAATTTGCAGGATATTGAAAATTATTTAGTTTTTTTATTACAATATTTTAACCGTTGGAAAAAGGTATTGTGAAATCAATGTTGCTATATATTAAAACACATTTTCTATTGAAACTAACGCCTTTATTCTTACAGCGGCGGTTGACCGAGTCTAATCATTAAAGGACATCGCGGAAATTATAGCTGATGTGTGGATTGCGTCACAAAACTAATAACAATATATGCATGTGCATATGTATAATTTGTTATTTACTTTCTGCATCATGTATTTATTTACATCCTTGCAATATGAATTTCTTCAATTAACTTTTAGATATAATGTTCAATTGTTTAATAAAATAAAATAAATTAAATAAATAAATATAAAAATTAGATATGAGGAATGGTTCCATCTATATAGCATAAGTATACTCCGATTGTAATGCGAAAAGGTCTAGACCAATGTATATAGAAAAAGTATACTTATTCCGACTGTAATGCACAAATGTCCAATCGACCTAAAGCTGGTCCGAATGTAATGCAGATAGGGACAATTGACTTCGACCTAGGACATGCAATGTTAAATGTAATTAGGATTTTACATGGGATTTGACCAAATTTCGAACCAGTTACAATCACTTACAGTCTAGTTTAAGGAGTATACTAAGTCCACCCCGACATCCAACAGGGTATGTACATATCTACATATATGGATGTATTTATCTATGTAAATATTATACAAAACTGGGGTGAAAATAAAACAAGCAATGTATGCACATTCGTATAAAGGTACATACAAATTTATATATATGTACATATAACCGACGTAGAGATAACGCAACCAAATAGTGAAAAAAAATATATGTACATATAATGCACAGAGAACAGAGAGAGCCAGTCAGTTGGCTGAGACATTCATTGAATAGATGAATAAATTTATTTATATGTATGCATGTACATATGTTTGTGTGTATGAATGTTCATTCGTTTGGATGTAGCAATAACTGGTTTAGTCGTATACACCACTTCGTTCCGTTTGGATGTACATACACAAATTTTATGAATTGATTTTGTTTATTTGTTGCAAAAAATTATTTTTAGAAACTGTTGGATTTTGTTAAAAGATAGGTACATAAATACATACATAGTACATACATATGTAGGTATGTAGGTACATATAATAAAGACAGCTAAAAATCCAAGTTGTTTAGCGGTTTTTAATTAAAAGTGGCTATCTAGTTGAAAATACATACAAAATGGGTAAGTGAGTTCATCTATGTATGTATATACATACATAGAACGTATCTAAATTCATTATATATTTATTATATTCTTATTACTTTTTATTTATGTAGGTCACTACCTAAGCTCTAAATGTGTTTTCATATATTCATTTTTATTTATCGTTTTTCAGCTTCGTTGATGGCGCTGTTAAACTCGTGGGGTCTGATAGAGCTACTACCACAACTCGAAGGTATGTACCTATCTACATATGTAAATTATACTCAATAGTGCTAGAAATTAGGTTCTTATAATATTTTTTTTTATCCCTGATTGTCTGTCCCCTCGTTATGAATTTGAAAGCTATTTTAATCTTGAAGAGAATTTTTATTGAAAGAGAGTGCCACTTCCCACATAGTATTTCGAAGACATTTTTCTCTTGTTAACCATATGTATGACACTAATTTCTTTTCGAAGTATACTATACCTACTGGCATCAGGTCTTTGTATTAATATGATCAGTGGGATCATGCAGGGTGCACTGAGGAGACTGAGCGAATGGGCGGAAGCCTCTGTAGTGAGTTTCTGTAAGAAATCGAGTGGATTTGTCTATTTTGATGACGTCACGTCGATTCTATCAAAACTTCTCTATTGATCGATAGCGAGTGTTTCTACAAGCATTAATCGATAAAATTCGGAACAGTGATGGAAATGAAACGCCAATCGAGAACTTAAACGCCAAAATAAATGTAATGCTCTAAACACATTCGAACCGGCGAGCGAAAAGCAGCCAGCTGTCAAAAGTAAAATGCACACGTTCTTATGGGCGCACACATTTTAACGCCAGCACGACTTCACGGCAGAAGGGTTGCATTTGTCGCTGCCGCAAATATAGACCTATTTCTAATTTGACAAGCGACAATGCGCATGTACAGGCAGAAACGTGTATATGTGTGCATTTTGGGAGTACAAAGACGCTCCTTAAGAGACTCTACAAATCCTTTAAATATATTTAAATGTATATTCATTAATATATAGTATGTACATATATACATAAATAATTTGTTTTAATTAAAATATACTTACATTCTGGCTGAATTCGGCTGTTTTGTCCATTTTTTCGACCGGTGAAAGCTTTCTCACCGTTTAAAAAGTTGGCGAGTATATTGATAGATAATATATCGACTATTTTGCTTACATAAACACCTTTAATCGATCATTCCTACTGAATTGGAATGGAACATATCAGCTGATTTGTCAGTTCTATCGATCCATTCGACTCATTTTCATACAGAAACGCATACATCGAGAATGACGTCATGATGACGTCAAATCGACTATTTCAGTAGAGAACATTGATCGATATGAGTTACAGAAACTCACTACTGGTCTCGGTGTAAACCCCTCAAAGACAGAACTGATGCTTTTTACCACGAGGAAGAATATCCCCGATTTCAACTTGCCTGTTCTCATTGGTGGAAAATTAAGTCGTCTTTCTCACAGTGCAAAACATCTGAATACAGAACATACATAAAACTAAGAAGGCATACGGTGCCTTGTACGCCTGCAAAGAAATGCTGGAAAAACGGGGCCTGATGCCAGAACTCACGGCATAGATGCACAAGGCAATTATTCGAATAATCTCAACCCAAGGATCACTGATGTAGTAGAGAGCAACCGAGCTGGCAACCGAGCAACTACATGGCTGATAAGCTAAAGAAAGTTCAACGAGCTGCTTGCGTTGCAATCACAGGGGCGATTAGATCGTGCGCCACAGAGACTCTGAAAACGTGATTTACAATATTCCCAACGTAAATCTCGTTGTCTAGGAAGCGGCATCTTAGGGTGCCTTCAGACTGCGGGATTTGGAACTCCAGAAGGAACGCGCATACGGCCATAGTCGTATTCTGCTTCAAGTTACTGACTTCTACATCAACACAAAGACAGATTATATCATGTTCAGACATAAAAATTAATTAAGTCAATTGGGGTTTATTGAACATCTTTAGATTTGGCGTTCAGACATATTTAATTTACTTGGCCCATTTAACAGGTCGGCTCAAGATACATACACACATACACGCCGTGAGCTGAATAGCAAACTCTCGTGACCTAAATGTCAAAATTGCAAGGAGGACGAAATAATTTGACATTCATCTCACAATTTTTACCAATCGTAAACACGAATGCATGTATAAAATAAGCAGAAATAAAAACAAATTTGATAGGTGATGAAGAAGAACAAGAATGCAGCTGATCTGACGAACCAACCTGTTTAGTGGACACTGACGCTAATCACATTTCTCTTGTCATGACATTTCATTTTACTTATGAAACAAGCCTTTTAACAGGGTTGCATGCAGAATTGTTCTTCATTAACAACTCATTAATTTCTAATGAAGCATTAACTTGGTTAATTTTTGTATGGTAAATTGAGAATCATTGGGCTTGAAAATTGAATGAAGGCTCTTAATGTTCAATTAAGGTTGTGTCTGAACATAACATTACATCTGTGCTACAACTAGGGTTGCCAGACACCTTTCCCGAACAAATCAGTACATTGCCTTAAAAAAAAAAAAAAGCAATATATGCGGAGAAAATCGTCTTTATTACTGGCATTTTGTTTCGTTAACTTTCAATCATGTTTCTATGACACGTAACGTTCGCGTAGCGGCCTCATTCCTAATTTTTTCATGGTTACAAATTTTTTAGTGTCGGCTAAAAATCAGTACAAATCAGTACAACATCCCAAAAATCAGTATTTCTTAAGGTTTTTAAAACCATCAGTACGGTGCACGAAAAATTAGTATTGTACTGATCAAATCAGTAGGTCTGGCAATCCTAGCTACAACAGTCTTCGATACAAACTATGAGATTATCATTCCATCTAGGAAGGACTGGAGAGATGGCAAGCTTGATCATAGATTTCATGTTTAAGCTCTCCGCACGGGTCAAAGATGGCATGCGGAGTGTGATCGGGTGTCTTCGTAATTCATCATCCAGACATTTCAATATCAATTGAGCTCCCGAACGCGGCGAGCGTCTTTCAATTCGAAGTTTTCGCCATACAGCAGGCCTGCAACGCTCTACTTGCAACGGAAAGTGCCGATGCCGGAAATAGGTTGGGAATTTCCATCGATAGTCAGACGGCTCTGAGGGCGCTGGCATCTGCAAGTGTGTCATCAAGCCTGGTCGGGCAGTGCAGGGAGTTGGTCATGGGCTTGGCAAGTCGACATAGCGTGTTCCTGATGTGGGCGCCGGGCACCGTGATATCCGTGGCAACGAAATGGCTGATGAGCTGGCCAGGCGGGGCTCATCTCTTGATATCGCAGAAGCGCGGGATTTCATCAAGGGACTAATCTCTCGGTACTGGTTCGGGGAGGAAAGACCTAGATGGTAGCGATTGCAGAGCTGCAGGATCTGCAGAAGTCTTTGGCCTTCATATAATGAGTTGCGATCCTCAGCCATCCTAAAGATGGACAGAAGGGATATTTCCCGCCTAACTGCGGTATTTACGGGACATTGAACCATTGGCACACACGCGGCCCGATTGGGATTGGACCACAGCAGCTTGTGTTGCAGCTGCAGTCTTCCTGGGACGGTGGAACACCTGATATGCTAGTGTTCTTCGCACTGCCAAGGCAGAATGAATTTCCTTGCCAAAACTTTCTTCTACAGCCTCTCGGTACTCAGCGACGTCAGGCCTGAGGGGCTGCTCATATACTTAAATTCAACAGTATGGATATAGGGTGCGAGACCTGCCCTGGTTTCCGTACTGTTCATTACTTTCTAGGTTTACTTTTTCACGAGTTGTGGTAATAAAAAGGCTCATCGGCGGTAATGGGAGTCAGTGGGACTCGCCACTCAAACCATACTGTACTGGTATGCTATAGATACCAGTAAGGGGTATATACAATCTTAGAATCCCGCATTTTAATGCTTTAACTTACATATACATATGTTTGTATGCAGGGCCGTGCGCAGGAATTAGCCTTGGGGGGGGGGTTTAATTTTGGTTTACATTCGCATACATTTTTTGCTAAGATAAACATATTTGCTGGAACAGATATCCAGACCCATACATCATAAATTTAAATGTTCTCTAACTTTTCTGAAACTGCATACTCTGATGCTTAAAATTATACCCAAGAAATTTTTTTGGTTGTAAAAATTTTTCTGTATTTGATAGAGAATTTGTGATATGGTGGCATATTATTCGCACTTTTATGAATACATGGCTATAATTAAAGTCCGTTTAACATTGCGATTCTTCGAGGTACGGAAAAGAATTCTGTCAATACTGAATTTATGTACACATTCACATTGCGATGTATATTCAAGGACGCGAGTCCATTAAGACGATCTTCTTTCATTGCTGACCTCAAGTAAGATTTTAATCGTCGCAGCGTCGAAAAAGTACGTTCATTTGTTGCTGTGGTAACCGGTAAAGCGGCCATGATACGAAGCGCTTGATGAACATTTGGAAAAGGAGCTATTTTACAAATGTCAAGAGCTTCTAGTGGATTTTGAATATCCATAGATGCAATACGTTCCCTCCACAGCTGAACTTCGCTTATCCACGCTTCGGGAAATATATCATGTAATATAGTCTCGTACACTCAGAGAAAAGTTGCGGCCTAAAATCAAGCTATGTCGTACTTGATTTAAGAACTACTGAAATTAAGTAAAAATATATAGAATTTAAGTTTCTCCAATCTTGAAACAGGAATGGCATTCTTGAAGCAAGATAAAAATCTGAAAAAATCTTGTTTTAAGAATAAAATTCTTAATTTAAGATGCTAGGGTCAAGTGTTCTCTGAAAAGATACTTATGAATGTATATGTGTACATACATATGTAAACAAATTTCAATAGTCGTCGTTTTTTGTTCAAATATAAAGTTTTTTAACAAAATAAAAAATAAAAAATTATTCGTACAAAGCAAAATAGAAAATAAAAAAAATCAATTTCTGATTTCGTTATGCCTTAATGTAACTTCTGCTTATTAATTGGCATTTCTATCTCTCTATATGTTACACTGCTTTCAAGTGCCGCTCATGGCAGTGGCGGTGACTCCAGCGCAACCATCTCCGAAGAGGATTTACAGCTTTGTGGCACCAACTTTTGTGCATGGATGCAGTGACCATTGCAGCTCGAATCGTCCACCAGACAATAAAATCTATAATTTATCTATCATGCATGTATTATTGCTCCTGTTGCCATTATTGCCATCTTCTTGGATCCCTGTAAGCAAGAACTATCGGACATGGAGCTATTATCGGCCACTTTCCGTCAAATGAAGAAATGCAAACAACAATTGCTCAGTCTCATGCGCATTGGGCATCGGTCAAATTGGTTTTGTGATGGTCTGTTTTGGTGTGGTGGCTCGACTATCGGGTGTTCATGATGCTGTGTGGCAAACTCAAATCAATGGGTTGTATGGTCTGTTGTTGTGAGAAATTTTTGAATCCCTTTTTAGATTTAAATCCTCCAAAATTTTTGTAGTTATAATTATATCAATACCTTAGGACCTATTTTGCATAAATATAATATACGATGTGTGCGGATTATATGTATATATGTATGTAAAAACTGAATTGTATATTATATACTTATGTCTATTAACTACTATGTATATACATGTCTGAAAATAAAACAAAATAAAATACAATGCATTGAAATAACCACTTTTATTTTTTTGTTTTGTTAGGTGGGTTAAATGATTTCGAATTTGGAATTTCGAAAAAGTGGTAAAGCAGGAATAAGTATTCCTAAAAAAATTTGAACATTCTTAAAATAGGAATGTACATTCTTAAATCAATCATAGGCAATGCTAAAAATAAGTTTATATAAGCTCATTTCAAAACGGAAAATACTTAATATAAGCTTTTTTTCTCAAAAAATATTGTCCTAAAAATAAGAATATATTCTCGATTTTAGCATTTTCGAGCTTAACAGACTTTCATAACGTTTTCGGCTTGATTCAAGCCCGCTATACTGAAATTTAGCTTGCTTTTTCTCTGAGTGTATGATTTAAACAGTTCTGTGCAAGCCGCTTCCTCAAAATTTTGCATTCTTTTGGGGAAAAGGCAAGCAAAATTACACAGAATATTTCGCTGATTTAAGAACCGATCTTTGAGATGTGTGACGAATAGATCCAAGTATGGATATTATTCGATAGAAATCTTCTACCGTGTCGGTTACGATGTTACATCGGTGTGTTTGCTTTCCAGCGAATCTTGGTTTTTGGACCGGGATTTCATATGTTGCACAGATCGCAACGACAGCTTCAAATATTTTCTTGAAATCTTCCACTGCGTTGTGTCGCCTTGTCACGAATACAGTTCTAGCAGCATGCTCACTGTTTTCACAAAATGAAAATTTTTTGTTATCAGTACAATTTTTTGAAAAATTTCAAACGAACATATGCTACACAACTTTGTAATTTCGGAAAGCTCCAAGTGCAATTCAAAGTGCCGAACTTATGTATTGGCCAACCTTATTTTTTGCAACTTTCACCAATTTCTTCTTCCGTAAAATTATTGTACTAATTTTGTCAAAAATTATGAGTCAAGATTCAATGCAAAATTATAAACTGTGTTTTGAAAATTTTTGCAAAATCATTGCAACTTAGATTTGGTCATGGGGGGGTTTAACCCCAAAAACCCCCCCCCCCGTGCGCACGGCCCTGTTTGTATGTATGTTTGTACATTTATCACGCAATAATAATAAAACACAATTCATCTTCATCTTCATCTACATTGCAGATGAAAATATCGGCATCGATGAGCTGCAAATGATGAAACGTCATCACTTGACGGAACTTTTACATTCATGCAAATTGGGTACACGCATACGCTTTGAATATCATTTCGAACGTTGGCGACGCGAACAAAACAAACCATTGTTGGCGAATGATGGTGGCGCGCCAACGATATCAAGTCATCAACATCATCATCACCAACAGCTTTGCATGTCATGCTGCCCTCCGCAAACGCAACAACCGCACCAAAAGCTGCCAACAACAATAACGACGGCGACAACGCCTGCAACGTCGCCACAGCAAGCAATCGTTGGCCGTAAACAGTTAGAATCACGTGGCACAAATACCGTTCCGGTGCATTATGTGGATGCCAGTACGATGACAAGGCTTATGCTACCACTACCAACAATAACAGCAACAGCAACAACAACAAAAACATTAGATTCGTCAGCATCAACAACAACATCAGCATCAACTGTCATAGAAAATCTTTCATCACCCCTTTCGCCAGCCGCACAGTTGTCAGCTACGGCAGCAGCAGCGACCACTTCTTCTGCGCTGCGTCCCAAGCCAAAGGCTTTCAAATCGACTTTTATAAATCTCGCCGAAGTGGGTGTGGGCGATGACATCGATACAGCGCCATTGTTGAATATACTCAGTTCAACATTGAAGGGCGTTTCGTTGCTGGAATACTATCAGCAGCATCAACATCTCAAGAATGCACATCGCACCATACTCATACAGTTGATTGTGAATTTCTTCGAAATGAACGAGTATCATTTGCCGTTAAAAGTCAGCTACAACTTGGAACAACAGATTTTAAAAGTTTTCCCCACCGAAAAGCTACACTACTATCGCAATGAGAAGCGCGGCAGAATTTATGTGAAATTCTGCAATTTGAAACGTTACAAACGTGGTAATAAACCATTGAAACGTAAATGGGCTGATGCTGGTAGTCAAGGTGGTGGTGATGATGGTGAAGGTGATGGTGGTTTTGATGATGATGCCAGCATGGGTAATATGTTGCCCGAACCTCAGGTGGGTATTGAATGTGATGATGATGATGATGATGGTGGCGATGGCGATGGCGATAACAATGTTGTTCATGGTCAATTTGGGCAAGTTCTGGAGGACTGGCATGCTCAGCATTCGTTCAGTGATGTGCAAGTGAAGACTGAGTCGCTAAGTGATGGTGGTTATTGCTGAAGGGGAGAGTGCAGAGATGCAGAGATGCCAAGCAATTAGAAGGCGTTTAGTCTGATGGAGAGGGCGAAAGACTTGGTTTGAATATAAATAATTTCCTATTTTGCGCATCTATTTTAAAGTTGAAGTGAGGTAATTTTTTTTATGGTAGTTTTAGTAATATGGTATAATAAATATGGATTTAAAAGAAGACAGTATAAATACAATTATTTCCAAAATTCGATATTGTTTAGATATTTTTTATTTAAAAAACAAATACGCTGTTCGAATAAAAATCTCTTTGTTTGAACCGAATTTACAAAAAGGAGACTCCACAGTACGCGCCAATTATCGTGGGATAAGCCTTCTGAATATCGCATTTAAGGTCTTAGCTTTTGATAGCACGAATAGGAATTGCCTACATATATGCCGCAATGTCTGAATTTGTTTTCCCTGCTAAACTTATACGGCCATGCCAAATGACGCTGACTAACATCACCAGCACCGCCAGTATTGGGAAGGACATCTCCCAGCCGTTCGAGACCAATCGAGGTTTCATACAAGGTGACTACCTTTCGTGTGACTTCTTCAACTTGACGCTGGAAAAGATAATACGAGCTGCAGAACTTAACCATACAGGAAGCATCTTATACCACAAGAGGCACACTCTGCACACTGCTGGCGTATGCCGATGAGAACGACATCATTGGCACTAACACGCGCACCGTATGTTCTGCCTTCTCCAAGCTGGATAAAGAGGCTAAGAAAATGGGTTTGGTGGTTAACGAGGACAAGACGAAGTACCTCCTGTCATCACACAAAGAAACAGCACGCCTTGGCAGCCACGTCAATGTTGATAGCTAGAAATTCGAAACTGTTAAGGACTTCGTCTATTTGGGAACCAGCATTAACACCAAAAATAATGTCTGCACTGAAATCCAACGAAGAATCACTCTTGCCCATAAATGTTACTTTGGACTAAGTAGGCAATTGAAAAGTAAAGTCCTCTCTCGACGAACCAAAATCACGCTCTACAGGACACTCATCGTTCCAGTCCTCATGTACGGCGCAGAAGCATGGACTATATCAAGAGCAGATGAGATGGCGCTTGGAGTATTCGAGAGGAAATTTCTTCGGAGAATTTATGGACCTTTGCGTGTTGACGAGGGCGAGTATCGACGGAGATTTAACAATGAGCTGTATGAGCTGTACGCAGACATCGATATTGTTCAGCGAATAAAGATCCAGCGGCTCCGCTGGGCAGGTCATGTCGTGAGAATGGACGAAGGTGCTCCGGCCAAGAAAGTATTTCTGTCGAAACCCGCTGAACGCTGAAGAAAGGGGAGAAGAAAGGGGAGACCTCCACTGCGTTGGGAAGATCAGGTGGACAGTGATGGTGACTCCCTAGTTATTCCCAAATGACGCCAGTGTGCACGAAACAGAAATAGCTGGCGTGCTATGTTGGACTCTGCCAAAATCGTCTAGACGGTTACGTGCCAATTAAGTAAGTAAGTAAGTAAGTAAGTAATTCACATCAACATCTAGTACAACCACGATGTAAGAGCAAGTGTCTTGAGCAACCCTGTTACCAACCAACGGTCGTATCAAAAATCAACCTTCTATTAACCCTCCATTTCTTGAAATTTTTTCATGTGCTTCGCGTATTATATGCAGGGCCGCCGAGAGAAAATCCGGGCCCGGGGTCAAAATTACTAAGGGCCCCCATACTAAATGAACAAATTCTCAAAATCAAAATTCAATGAATATATAGTTACGAACTTTAATTTATCTATACATGGCCGCTGTGGTGCAGTGGGTAGAGTGCTCGCCTGCTATGCCAGGCTTCTGTTTTAGCCACTCAAAAAAAAAAAAAATGGACGTGTTTTTGTAGCGTCCGGAACGCAGTTTAAGTGGCTAAAACAGAGGCATTAAACTAAATTTCTGTCGCTAACATACTTTAATCATTAGCTGTGGCATAAATCTTTCCTTTTATCATAAAACGATACAATGTTTCGCGATATTTCTGCCTCAAAAGTTCAAAAAATCGTGCGAACATACCGTCCGAAACGCCCAGGATATACCCATATCGCTGTATAAGAATTTGCATCATACCGAATTTTTCTGTTGCAACAGAAAACGAATTCAAATTTATGCTGCAAAGTCGACGCCAAAAACCAACAATTCCTTATGTGGGGTGCAGACACTTTAAGAGATTTATAAAATTTGTTGAAATTTAAAATGATTGCTATCTACGAAAGGTGATTAAAGGTGTTGTTCGTTTATTTTCTGTAAGCAAAAACTTGGATATCATTTTGAGATTCCCGGGCCCTCTAAAGCCCGGGCCCGGGGCAATTGACCCCCTCAGCCCCCCCCTCTCGTCGGGCCTGATTATATGTATAGAATAATGTAACGTAATAATATAATGTACACTTATACTCACCTACCTTAACTTATGCTAGAGACACACATCGTAGTATCTATATTATTAATACGCTAACATAAATTTTGTTCCATCTTCTCCGTCGAAACTACTGAACCGATTTTAAAACTAAGCACACCATTAGAAAGGTATTGCTCTCAAATAGAACTTTCATGAAAATTGGTTGGAAATTTTGGAATGGAGGAATGGCAAGTCTAGTATGTGAGTGCGTTTTAGCCTAATAGTTTCCTCAGTTGTATCTAATAAGCAGATAGCAGCTGGATTTTCATGGTTAGATAGACGCGTGAGATATCTACTACTGTATTTGGAAATTTCACTTATTACACTGAGAGAAAAAAAATATATGGAGGGGTCAAAGAAATTGTTTACCTATTTTGAACACTTCTTTCTTTGTTTTGAGTAAATTTTCCTTAAAACATGTTAAAAGGTTTATAAAATATTGTTGTTACATGCGTTACCATGGTTTCATATACTTGTTTTGAAAAAATTCATACATTAAAATAATGAAAAATTCTTTAAGCGCCATTCCATTCCCAACTTTCCTTGTTTTGAAGACTTGATTTCTTTAATTTTGAGAAATTAAATTCCCATACAAATCCCCATGGCAACGAATTTGTTTGAATGTTTTTTTATGTTTTTTCCACATTTTTGAGAAAATTTACACAAAACAAAGAAAATTTTGTATTGGGACGCGTGTTCAAAATAAGGAAAATTATGTCTTTGATCGAGAGAAAATTTTTTTTTGAGTGTACAAATGGAATATCCAAATCCTTGTGGATAGATTCATTGGTGACAAACCAAGGTGCTTTAACAATAAGTCTTAATGTTTTGGATTGGTAACGCTGCAGAATTTGAACATTGGATTTGCAGGTAGTGATGGGCGAGTCCGAGATGTTTAGACAATCGAGAGAATCGCCATCGTTGCAAAATCACAATCGAGTCAAAAGTTGACTCGCTCCTCGACTACACAATCGAGATGTTTTTGCGATTGTTCCGAGTCGGCGAGTCGGAGGTTGTTTCGATGACATCTCGACTACACAAGCGAGATGTTTTTGCGATTGTTCCGAGTCGGCGAGTCGTAGGTTGTTTCGATGACATCTCGACTACACAAGCGAGATGTTTTTGCGATTGTTCCGAGTCGGCGGGCCGGCTGTTGTTTTGATGATATGTTTTAGTTGATAAAATAAACTGAATGAGGTTTGTTGATAAAGAAAGTAGGATTTTTAATGGAAGTGAAGCAAATACATAAATAAATTAACCAAATTGAAAAATATGCTATACATAGACGCTGCATTATTGCAATCACAACTAAACAGTGTCGTGCATAATAATAATAATTAATTATTTAAACATTAATAAATTTTCTGAAATGAGACGCTTATGAAACAAATGAATTTTACGAGTAGCAACAACGGCAATAGATTTGTACCACTCTGTATGTTTTGTAAAGCAATTTTAATATTCAAGCGGCAACAACAATTATTATGTATTTTTTGCAGCGAGTCCGAGATGTTGTAGGGTTGCTTTGAAAACGAGAGGAATCGTTGGCGAGTCCGAGATGTTTTACCGATTGTTTCGACTGACGGCCATTTACGACTTGACTCGAATACGAATGAAAACCATCGAGAGCATTCGAGATGTTTCAACAATCGAGAGAATCGAATAAAACATCTCGGACTCGCCCATCACTATTTGCAGGCCGTACCCCAAAGTTGGATGCCGTAGGTCCATATAGGCTTAAGAATAGCTTTGTATAGTATCACTTTATTTTCTAGGCTAAGTTGCGATTTTCGACCAAGTAGCCAGTACAGAAATTCATATGTAGGAAAATTGTGAAGACGAGTAACGACAACAACACCAACAACAACAACAAAATAGTAGCAGTGACATTAGCAACAAAAGGAGCAGCATTAACATGAACAATAATAAAATAGTAACAGTGACAATAATAACAACAAACAATTATACAAAAACTATAGTTGCACCTTAGTCATAAGAAAACATCTAGAAAACTGTCGAATTTCGACAGCAGGCAGCACTCTAGTAGTAATAATATTGCGATCAGAGATCAGCAGCGGTGCACCGCATTTTCTAAAGCACCGCAAAAATACTTATTTTTTAAGTGGCTCAAAAAATAAGTACCCAGAAAAAAAATTCACCGCCACCGCATTGATTGAAAACCTAAATGATATTGCGGTATTTAGTGTTGTTTACACCGCATATCGCAAACACCGCATAACGCAAACACCGTATACCGCAAACACCGCATATCGCAAACACCGCAATCACCGCAAACACCGCATTTGTTTATTTGTATACTATTCAGTGTTGCCGGAAATTTTTCACACACTGCAAAGGTATAGGCAATTGAAAATTCATTTGTACATAAATACATAGATATGTATGTGTTAATGATTATAAGATATACAGCAAATTTATTCTCAAGTATTTTTTGTTATTTTTGTGTGCTTTGTTTTTGTGGCAGTTTTTTGAATAATAAAATATTTTTCAATAATGAAATAATCAAAAATTCATTTTTGAAATCCAATACGACTAATAGGGCCATCAGAATGAATACTTTTCCGTCAAACTAGCAATCCGTTTAATTGACCACATAGTTGAATTAAATGTATTTAAATGACGATCGACACATTCAATACTTCAGCTTTGCCGTAAAAAAGACATCTAATTCAACTATGTTTCTCAGTTAAACGAATTGCTAGATTGACGGAAAAGTATTCATTCCGACGGGCGCATAATAAAATGTATAATAAAAATAGGTAAAAAAACTTTTTAAGTTAAACGGTTTTATGTTATACATACATTGCAATGTTTAAGATAAATGTACTAAAAACCAAAAAATAATAAAATAGATACAGTCGTGGGAATTATAAACATTTGCATAGACTAGACTAAAATAAAACCGGGGGGGCACGTCAATTGTCTACAAATTATCGACTTAATGTGCGACAGAAGAATCGTTTAATTCGTCGTTAGGCAGTTGGCCCGCAGACGGTGAGGAAATGACTTACTATTTTCTTGCTCATGGAAATTCCAATAGTTATACACTCCATGTTAATAAAAGAGATGTTTCAACTAGTTTATCGTTGGACATTCACACGAGGAATCGTTTCACTGCTCGTAGTTTGTCTTTAATCGACAAAACATATGATAAAAGTACTACTCGCTCACCACTATGAAACCCTAAAACTCGCTTATAATCGAGCTTGCTAGCTTTTTTCCACATTCTAGACCTACTTATCACACGTCCATCGTTGTCGGTTGAACAATTGCCTAATTATAGTGTAACATTACAAAACAAACATTTTAATCAACGATTGTAGGCAATTGACGTGCCCCACGGTTTTATTTTAGTCTAGTCTATGCAAATGTTTATAATTCCCACGACTGTATCTATTTTATTATTTTTTGGTTTTTAGTACATTTATCTTAAACATTGCAATGTATGTATAACATAAAACCGTTTAACTTAAAAAGTTTTTTTACCTATTTTTATTTTCTAGTTTTTAGTTTTTATTTCGCATTCTGTTTAATTCATTATTATTATACGCCATTTAGTCTTAAACTTTGCAATGTATGTTTAACATAAAACCGTTTAACTTAAAAAGTTTTTTTACCTATTTTTATTTAAATAGAGCGACTCACGCTCCACCTAGCGGCTCCAATTTTTTTTTAAACATTTGTAAATTATTTAAGTAATGCACATGCTAAATATCAGCGAAATCGGTCCATAATTAGGATTTTCAGTTTTAGTTACCCCGATCTCAGCTCCACCTAGCGGAATTTTTTTTAAAGAAAATATTTCTTTTCAAGGTAGTAATACATGTTCCGAATTTCAGCAAAATCGGACCATAAATGCGATTTTTGTAAATATAGCGACCCACGCGCCACCTATCGGAAGTTTTTTTTAGGAAAATATTTCCTTTCAAGGTAGTAATACATGCTCCGAATTTCAGCCAAATCGGACCATAAATGCGATTTTTGTAAATATAGCGACCCACGCGCCACCTAGCGGAATTTTTTTTAAAGAAAATATTTCCTTTCAAGGTAGTAATACATGTTCCGAATTTCAGCCAAATCGGACCATAAATGCGATTTTTGTAAATATAGCGACCCACGCGCCACCTAGCGGAATTTTTTTTTAAGAAAATATTTCTTTTCAAGGTAGTAATACATGTTCCGAATTTCAGCCAAATCGGACCATAAATGCGATTTTTGTAAATATAGCGACCCACGCGCCACCTATCGGAATTTTTTTTTCATAATATTGCATTGTCATCGGGGTTATACATGCGTACAAAATTTCAGATTAATCGGTTGACAGGAAGAGGGTGAAATTTGAATTACTAAATTTGACCCAAGAATAAATAATAAATAAATAAAAAAACAAACGGGGTGAGCTAAATAAAACCGTTTAAAAATAAACATGTGTATTGTTGTTGCTCCAATAAAATGACAAACTTCGGTTTCAATTAATGTATCGTAGCCAATTTTGTCGATTGTGAAAATTGAATGAATGCCTCGTTGGAAAATAAAGAATTATGTCACAGACAAACAAAAATGTGTAAACAAAACTTATGTGTATTACTAAGAAGCCATAAATGTGATTCAAGGATTTTAGGAAAAAAACTCTATTTCATGTAAATAGGACATATTTTTATCTTGAAATTCATTAGTCAAATTAATTTGAATGTAATGAAAAAATTAAAAAAAACCAATCCTGAGAGTTTTCCTGTATAGATATTCTTTGGTTTAAATCAAATTGTAATCAGTAGTATTTTTCATCAGAAATCCATAAGACGGTAAAAATTACAAACAAAAAATCGCACTGGCAACATTGTAAATATCTCTATTTGGGAAATGCGGTGTTTGCGGTATGTGGTGTTTGCGATATGCGGTGTTTACGATATGCGGTGTTTACGATATGCGGTGTTGTGATATCCATACTACCGCATACCGGAATTGATCAAGAAAATGCGGTACGGTGTTTATTATGATCGCATATTTTGCGGTTGCGGTCATACTCTAAATCACAAAAAATGTATCGCATGCTGATCTCTGATTGCGATCTATACCACATATGTGTCACCCTCATATTGTAGTTTAATTGAAAATTTTCATAGTATAGCTAAATCATAGTATTGATATTATAATATTCATACCACATGTGTGTCTGAGGCATTAGTCGATATTTACGATTGTGATTTTTCTTTCGTAAAGCAATTTTCATAATATAATTTTACTCAATAATCGTAATTCTCCAATAATTGCAATTGAAGCAAAAAAAAACCAGAAAAAAACAAAGAAGTCATTAATTGGGTAAAAGTGTGCTTAACATAGCCAATAACTGGGTCGCAATATTAAAACATTAAAACAAATTGCGCATATTTACATACATATGCACAAAGTTAATCAAATGTGAATAAAAAAGGCAGTTATTGCGTCATGAAGAAAAATGTACATATCGTGGGTCTTCTGCCAGAAACACGAATGTGAAATTTTTTCTAAGTAGGATGTCTGCTCTTTATCGGGAATATATTGATGTACCTAATAACAATTAATATTGGTATAAATTCTTGTGTAAACATACATACATAATATGTACTTGTATGTACAAAAGCATACTTATATACAAATATTAATTGTTATTATATCAATATATACCCGATAAAGAGCAGACTTCGCACTTAGAAAAAATTTCACATTCGTGTTTCTGGCAGGAGACCGACGATATGTATGTAAAACGTAATAAATGAGTGGGGTGTAAATATGTATGTACAGTAGATATGCATTTAAATATGCTTCTTTATGTTTTACAAATACACACACATTAGGGTGACTTTCGTCCGTTTGGATTTTGTAAAGGAAATGGCAAGTTCAAATCGGTAATTCTCTAGCTTTGAAATACAAGCCGCCAATGCTACATATATCTACCCGAATGCCAATATTTGTCCAACGAACTTTAGTGAGATTATGGGAATTTCTCCACAGGCCCGTAGCTAGGGGGGGGGCATTGTGGGGCAATGCCCTACCTTAAAACTAGAATGCCCTACCTTAAAAAGGCCAACAAGTGAGATCAATTACACTGTAGGTAAATTTTTAACTTTTGAAATATCACAGAGAAACACCGAGACACTCCAACTTAATTTTTGGCTGTAGAATACGATGGCGTTTTCAGAAAGTCAAAGTTAGCTCTCGTTTTCGAGAAATTTAGGAAAGAAACTTCAGAGCTCCGAAGGTAATTTTTTTCCCGTTTATAAACTTTACTTAGGTTTTGAACCCTTTTCTCGCGTAAGGATTTTGACGGTTGTTCTTAATTAATTGGGGAATTCTAAATTCAATGCCATCATTAGTTTTTCCAAACTGGCTCCGGTTTATGAGATAACGGTATTGAAAAATTACCATCAATTTGGACTTTTTTGTTAATAACTCAGTCAGTTTACGAGTTAAATTGCCCAAACTTTGCACATGACCATATTTTAGCATTACCTTAACTTTTCCTGAAAATAATTGAAATCGGGTGACTATAACATATAGCTGCCATACAACCGATTGTTCAGATGTGGACATTTTGGGATATAGCTTCGCTATTTAAACAGATAAGGACATGCAAATTTGGAGAATTTGTACTCGTATTGGCCTTAATCTATTCCCTGAAAATCGTCGAGATCGGGTCACTATAAAATATAGCTACCATATTGCACTTTTATTTTTTTATAACCGAAAATAGTCATTCTGCGTGAAAGAGCAACATAAAGACTTTCATTCAAAATGAATAGGTGAAAAGTTTTCTGATATACGATTTCCACATATCTGCATCAGTTATTGCACTTTTGCGCAGCCAAAGTTGAAATTTCACCATAGGCATTTTTTTCAAGCCCAATAACTCATATGAGTCTTTCTTTTACAAATCGGACACCTATTGTAACCTTACACTGAACAATCAGTAGTATTGGAGCTATATGTTATAGTGACCCGATCTTGACAATTTTCAGGGAATAGATTAAGATCAATACAGGTCGAAATTCTCTAAAGTTTCATATCCTTAGCTGTTTAAATAGCGAAGCTATACCCCAAAATGTCCACATCTGAACAATCGGTTGTATGGCAGCTATATGTTATAGTCACCCGATTTCAATTATTTTTAGAAAAAGTTAAGGTAATGGTAAAATATGGTCATGTGCAAATTTTGGGCAATTTAGCTCATAAACTGACTGAGTTATTAACAAAAAAGTCCAAATTGATGGTACTTTTTAAATACCGTTATCTCATAAACCGAAGGCAGTTTGGAAAAACTAATGATGGAACTGAATTTAGAATGCCCCAATTAAGTAAGAACAACCATCAAAATCCTTAAGCGAGAAAAGGGTTCAAAACCTAAGTAAAGTTTATAAACGGGAAAATAATTACCTTCGGAGCTCTGAAACTTCTTTCCTAAATTTCTCGAAAACGAGAGCTAACTTTGACTTTCTGAAAACGCCATCGTATTCTACAGACATAAATTGTATAATTTATCCATTAAATTTTTAAATTTACTAATATTTTAAGGTTTTAAGTTAATAAAACTAATAGCCTTCAAAGCTATAAATATTAGTAAATAATCTCTGAAGCCTTAGTATTTAAATTACTCCTTTAGATTTGTGATATTTTGCCCTCCCTACAGTGTTATTATAATTAAATTTTTTGTTTGAGATAAAAAATTATTGCGGTTGCAATGTATGATATCGCTAGCTTATGTTATGTTCAGACACAACCTTAATTGAACATTAAGAGCCTTCATTCAATTTTCAAGCCCAATGATTCTCAATTTACCATACAAAAATTGACCAAGTTAATGCTTCATTAGAAATTAATGAGTTGTTAATGAAGAACAATTCTGCATGCAACCCTGTTAAAAGGCTTGTTTCATAAGTAAAATGAAATGTCATGAAAAGAGAAATGTGATTAGCGTCAGTGTCCACTAAACAGGTTGGTTCGTCAGATCAGCTGCATTCTTGTTCTTCTTCATCACCTATCAAATTTGTTTTTATTTCTGGTTATTTTATACATGCATTCGTGTTTACGATTGGTAAAAATTGTGAGATGAATGTCAAATTATTTCGTCCTCCTTGCAATTTTGACATTTAGGTAACGAGAGTTTGATATTCAGCTCACGGCGTGTATGTGTGTATGTATCTTGAGCCGACCTGTTAAATGGGCCAAGTAAATTAAATATGTCTGAACACCAAATCTAAATATGTTCAATCAACCCCAATTGACTTAATTAATTTTTATGTCTGAACATGATATTAGAGTGCAAAATGTGTAAGTCCAATTTTATGAAAAGGCGTATTTTTATGTAGCACGCTAGAAAAACCAAATACGCACCACGCTAAACAAGTCTGTGATACTTGTCATATTTCTACTCGTTGTTATTCAGTGATACGCAAATTGTGTAAGTCCAAAAAACGAAGAAAATTGTGTAAGTCCAAAATAATTACATGAACAGAAAAAATTTTTTTTTCATTTTGAATTTTTTTCATTTTTAGTTTTTTGTCTCTCCTACAAAGTTTGAAAAAAGGACTTACACAATTTGCACTCTAAGCTAGCGATATGGAGAATCCACCCTGCATCACATATATAATTAAATAAGACCATCGAATTTTTGTAGTTTGGTTAAAGGAATGGTTCATTCCGGCAGTTTTCTGACAAAAACTAATATGACTGTGAGCGAACAACACCAAGATCGCGGAATTGATTTCTAAGGCTGTGTGCTAATCTAAAACATTTTACTCGTTGGAAAAATGAGGTGTCTAAATTTTCTATGGTTATCGTTTAATCATTTTCGAGAGTTTTTTTTCACCTTGACTTGCGTGCATGCCTACAGGCGGCCCACATACCAAATTTAAAGATCGAAGCTCTCTTAGGTATGGAATAATCGAAGGAAATTAAATTAAAATTAAAAATTTAAAAAATTAAAAAATTAAATTTTTTGTTGCATTAAATTTATTATAATATTTTCGGCTTCAATTTTATCTCTCGCTTATTTGCGTATGGCGGTTGGTCGCTATCTTCCATTAATTATATTTCTATTCACATGCATGTCAATTACCAAAACTGACCTAGCGTTCGAATTCACCACTAAGCACGGATAAAACTGCGCTCAATGGTGGTAGTGCCAAGACTGACTTCCGCCCTACCTTAAACCAACGCTGCCCTACCTTAAATTTAAGTCTGGCTACGGCCCTGTTTCTCCACATAACGTGTTTCGCTCTTTCTATATGCATTCGCTCCCTCAATCGTGGTTCGAGCTCGAAACAAGTGTAGAAACTCGCTAATTTCCATAGAAATTTCTGAGAGCGCATGTAGAATGAAACGCGTGTTTCGTTCTCGACCCTCTCGCCAACCCCGATAATATCGATAACTTCTCTAATTTTGTATCGCAAATCTCTCGAAATTTCACACAGTCCAAAACAAAAACTCAAAAATGAGAAATGTCAAACTTAGGGTTAGCAGATACCTTTCCCGAAAAAATCAGTACATTGCCTTCCAAAAAAAATAAAAAAAAAACAATATATACGGAGAAAATTAAAAAAAGTGCAGGGTGATAAAAATTAATTTTTTTAGTGTCGGCTAAAAATCAGTAAAAATCAGTACAAAATCCAAAAAATCAGTATTTCTTACGGTTTTTAAAACCATCACTACGGAGCACTAAAAATCAGTATTGTACTGATCAAATCAGTACGTCTGGCAATCCCAGTCAAACTGAATAACGATCAGCCACGTGGAGACGGGTTATTTCGCGAGATGTTTCGCTACATGTTTCGTTGGCGAATTAAGTTATGTGGAGACGGGCTTTTAGATTACATTGGTCGGCAAAAAATAAAAAATTTGTCCTCCCTTTAGGTTTGATGATTGATTTTTAATGGATTTTGGCGCGCTGATTACGAAAATCATATTGAAAAAGTCCCATCAACACAGATTTTAAAGTTATTTAGCAAAATTTTCTTTGTCCAAATTTATATTATTTTTTAATCGTTTCTTATTAAACAAAAATCATAGTGAATGGTTGCATTAGACATTAATGAATAAGTTCTCATAAATATTAAGTTATTATAACTAAGTGGCATAACTCTATTTTCGCAAAAAAGTGGATTTTTGAGTCATTTGTTTAAGAGCTAATTTCTGGTAAAAATAGTGTTTCTTTATATTGAAGTTAACTTAAATCATTAGAAGAGCAAAAATGA
The DNA here is from genome assembly GCA_960531455.1 of Urophora cardui. Taxonomy (NCBI): domain Eukaryota; kingdom Metazoa; phylum Arthropoda; class Insecta; order Diptera; family Tephritidae; genus Urophora; species Urophora cardui. The sequence continues at coordinate 151,405,517 of OY482670.1, forward strand.
AGGTATGTAGATTATTTATAAATTTTTTTGTAAAGATCATTATAATCTATAAATATATAAAAATCAAGCCCATTTCTTTGTCGCCGGCTTTCGCCCAAACGCGTGGAGGGATTTTGACCAAATTTACACACCAGCTTAGTACCTTGCCCTAGATGGTTTATAGACATATTTTTTTCAAATCCGGAAGTCGGTTCCCGAGATATAGATCAAAAGGTCAAAACGTGGACCTGGCTTTCCCCTGAATATTTTTGGACGATATTGGTATCAAATGAAAGATATTGAGCAGAGAATTTACATAGAATAGCACTCATTGTGATTCCTAGGTCGGGTCTCCAGATATGGGTCAAAACGTGGACCCGGATGACCCTCGAATGTTTCTGAGCGATATTGGTATCAAATGAAAGGTGTTGAGCAGAGAATTTACATAGAATAGTACTCATTGTGATTCCTAGGTCGGGTCTCCAGATATGGGTCAAAACGTGGACCCGGATGACCCTCGAATGTTTCTGAGCGATATTGGTATCAAATGAAAGGTGTTGAGCAGAGAATTCACATAGAATAGTACTCATTGTGATTTCTAGGTCGGGTCTCCAGATATGGATCAAAACGTGGACCCGTATGACCCTCGAATGTTGCTGAGCGATATTGGTATCAAATGAAAGGTGTTGAGCAGAGAATCTACATAGAATAGTACTCATTGTGACTCCTAGATCGGGTCTCCAGATATGGGTCAAAACGTGGACCGGGTGACCCTCAAATGTTTCTGAGCGATATTGTTATCAAATGAAAATTCTTGATGAGGACTTCAGCACAGAACTATTATAATTGTGATGCCTAGCCCGGGTCTCCAGATATAGGTCATAACGTGGACCCGGATGACCCTCGGATATTTTTGAGCGATATTGGTATCAATTGAAAGGTCTTGATGAGGACTTCAACATATAACTATTTTATTTGTGATGCCCCGAACGGGTCCCCAAATATGGGTGAAAACGTGGACCTGGATGACCGCGGAAAATTTCTCAGTGATATTGGAATCAAATGAAGGGTTTTGAGCAGGGATTTTATATAGAAATGTACTCATTACGATCCCTAGGTCGTGTCCCAATGTGTGCGTCAACACGCGAACCCGGATAACACCGGGATATTTATCAGGGATATTGGTACCAAATGAAAAGTGCTGAACAGGGCCTTTACACAGAGATGAACTGGTTATGATTCCTAGGTCTGGTCCCTAAATGTGGCTCAAAACGTGGACCGGGATGGCCCCGGAAAATTTCTGAACGATATTGGTGCCAACTGAAAGACAGGGCTTTTAGATAGAGATGAACTTATTATGATTAGGGATATATCTTAGGGATATTGGTACCAAATGAAAGGTGTTGAGCGGACTCTCATGTAGGGCCGTACCCATTACGATTTCTTGGCCAAGTCTCCAGATACCGTACCAATTATGGTTCCTAGGTCATGTTCCCAGATGTGGGTCAATAAGTGGACCCGGATGAGCCCGGTATGCTTCTGAGCAATACTGATATAAAATGAAAGTGTTGACCGGGTCTGCTATATAGAAATATTTTCATAGTGATGGGAAAGGAAAAAGGAAACAGAAATGAAAGGAAAGATAAATGGAAAGAGAAAGCGAAAAGTAGAGGGAAAGGGAGTTGGACACTAATACGAAGAAAAATGGGATAAGAACATGAAGAGGGCAAACTATTGAAAATATCAATTTTTTCCTTCAGTTTTTTTAAACTTATCTGAATTGTGCTGAGCTCTGCAGCCCGAGGTAATTTCGGTTTCTAGATACTTCCAACCTAGTTTAAAGTGTGCCGTTTTTCGTTTCAAGTACCTATAATAGGAAGTGGGCCAAAGCAAAGCTTGGCCGGGTACATCTAGTTTAAAAATTATAATAATTTAAAATTATAATTATAATTTAATTTAAAAATTATATTTAAAAATTAAAAAATAATTAAAAATTAAAATTATCAGGTAAAACCGAATGAAAAGCTTAAATAGTAAACACATTTCCAGCGTTAAATAACCACATTTGAAAGATATTCGTAATACATATAATATTAACGCTAATATTAAGGCAATCCGGGCTTTTCGGCATATATGACGCGCACGCCACTGCGGTATACAATATTTTTTTAGCTCTATCACCTAACTCACTTCTTGGTACCTACAATAATCATATTTTGAACCAAAGTTTTAAGCTATTTCATATTGATGAAAATTAAAGAATAATCAATTTAAAGTCAATGTCCCTGATGTACATACAAATTGATTGAAATCAGTAGATATGTATGAATGTCGGACGCCATCTTCTAATCATTAGAATCTAATGGGTTTCCGATAGATGTACCTACATACATACATACATACATATGTAAATACCCGTGCATAAAAAAATGTAAATTATGAATGTTTTATGAAGGATTAATAAAAGTTGAAAGAGCAAAACTTGGTAGTAAAATGATATTTCATTAGACACGCTGCAATGGCGTCTATTATGTATGTTTGTACATATGTCTGCCTGTACATGCCTATTAAGTCTATTGCCATGATACATATGTGCATGAATGCATGTTAGTTTAATTGGCCGCTCCCAAACGTTTTAATAACCACTTAAATGACCATAGAGTTCGGAGTAATTTATATAGGAATTTTGAACAAACCATAAAACTTTTAGATAGTGCATTGCAAAGACAATTATATACGTATGTGAATACATTGGCGTGCCCAAGGGGGGAGAGAGTGTTGGAAAGGTTTCCTTCCCCTTCATCAGGGCCACGAAATCTAAAGTTTCAGCTTAAACATATCAGAGCTTGTTGATTTATCTTTAGAAATTGAAACACCCCTCCACCCTCGAATATTTTTATGGGTACGCCACTGCATACATATGTAAGTAGGTAGGTACATACTAGACATATACGCCGACAGTGATTCCGGCGGCGGCGGCGCCATTCCAAAAAAATTTCGGCGGCGGCGGCGACGCCGGCATGCATTTTCGCGCCGGCGCGCCTGCCCCAAATCTACAAATCACAATCCTTATTCAAATCTTAATTTTATTTAGTTACCTTAATAGCGCTGGCTGAATGGAATAAATAAACTAATTTCCACCTTAAATTGTTGAAACTTTTTTATTAACAGCAAAAAACAATTGTTACATACACTAAAATATAAAATAAAGAAAATAAATATTAAAGAGTATACACAAATCCATATAAGTTGAATTTTTTGAACTGAGTCACCTAAAATTTTTTCGACGGCCATGTATTTTAATGAAAGTGGGTAGTATGGCTCACAACGCTTAAAGAAAAATACGTATTTAACAATTTTCCGAAATTCGAATTATTTTCAAAGTTATAGCTATCAAAACTTTACGAAGTTCCTCAGTTTTTGCCGATTTTCTCACGATTGGTCAAACCGATTTCGCTAAATTTTGACATATAGATAAAAGATGGTATCTTCTACCACACTGCATTTCTTATTTTTGCAAATAATTTTTTTTTTTGCAAACATTATTCGCAATTTTTATGTTCAGGACCGCGGTCAGATGGCGCTTTTCTATGATGTTGTTGGGAATTCCATTAGTAACTATTAGCAAAAAAAAAATTTTGGGGCACTTTAAAGGCGCGGGAGTTACTTACATTTTTTACAGACTTGTTATTTTTGTATGAAATTTTTTTTTTACATACTGAGTACTACGAATAATGAATTAAAGCATGCATAACTCCCGCTGCCTTAAAGTGCCCCAAAATTTTTTTTTGCTAATAGTTACTAATGGAATGCCCAACAACATCATACAAAAGCGCCATCCGACCGCAGTCCAGAACATAAAAATTGCGAATAAAGTTTGCCAAAAAAATTATTTGCAAAAATAAGAAATGCAGTGTGGTAGAAGATACCATCTTTTATCTATATGTCAAAATTTAGCAAAATCGGTTTGACAAATCGTGAGAAAATCGGCAAAAAGTGAGGAACTTCGAAAAGTGTTGATAGCTATAACTTTGAAAATAATTCGAATTTCGAAAAACTGGGCCAAACGTATTTTTTTTTGTTGTTGTGAACTATAAAAAAAAGTTTCATAAAGATAGTACAACTTCGAAAAAAAGTGGCTCACTTCAGAAAATTCAACTCATATGTAAGGGTAAATTTAAATTCATTTGCTTATTTTGTATGATAATAAACAGGCATATATATATTTACATACATATTTATATATATGTATATAAGGCACTTTAAAATAAATATATGTATATACAGTGTTGGAAAAAATAATAGGGACAAAATTTTGAAACGACTTTTCATTCAGTATGCTTTTGTCGTATGTGACGTCTGAGCACCAATACCTGTTTATGATAGCACATACGACAAAAATTCTTCTCTTTTTTCAAACCGGAATGGTTATGAGGCTCACATTTTTTGAGATATCGACTTGAAATTTGGCAGTTGCATATATTTTGATGATACTTTGATCATTTGTCAGAATCCACCACATCGGACTAATATAAGATATAGCTCCCATACAACTGATTGTTCAGATATAGCTGTTTTCGGGTATAACTTCTTTATTTGAGGAGATAAGGATATGAAACATTGAAGTAGTTGTACCCATATGGATCTAATAAATGTCAATAAAATTTGTTAAGATCGGACCACTATAGCATATAGCTCCCATACAACTGATTGTTCAGATATAGCTGTTTTCGGGTATAACTTCCATATTTAAGGATCAAATTATACTTAACTTTGCAGTAATTGGTATTATACTACAATAAAATATGTCAGTGATAATCATTCAGATCGGATCACTATAACCTATAGCTCCGATACAATATTTTGGTTTATTCTCAGTAGCTCAGCGGCACATACGACATTTGCTTAAAATAAACAAACACGAATTTATATGGAAATTTGTCGTATGTGTGTTACATATGTACGACAAAAGCTTACCCAAATGGTAGTAATTTTGTAACATACGACAAATGCATACTAAATAACTCAAAAACTAAAAGAGATAGAAAAAAATGGATTGGAAAAATTAAAAGATTAGGTCCGATTTAGTTAATTTGCATCAAAAACTAGAAATCGTCGATTTTCACATACGACATTCGTTTTCTCAGGCGACGATATGTATGCCCATATGTATGTTAATTCCTGATCATTTCTATGTTAATACCTTCATTGTCTACAGAATGGAATTGCGTTCTTGCATGTAATTTTACAGTCTTCGACTTTCATTGAATGCACGAATTGCGTTTCGAATTTTCATCTGCACAACCACAACAACAAGAATGAAGTCATTACGTTGTAGGTATGTACAATAAAATTAAAGAATACAGGCATTTGTAGGTACACTGAGAAAAAAATATGTACATATACATGTGTAGGGGCCAAAGAAATTGCTTCGCTATATTGAACACTATTTTCTTTGTTTTCAGTAAATTTTCGCCAAAACATGTTAGAAGTTGTTTATATGTGTTACCATGGTTTTATGTACTTGTTTTAAGAAAATTCATACTTACATACAAATAAGGAAAAAATTCTTAAGCGCCAATCCATCTTTGAAGATTTGATTTATTTAATTTTGATAACTTGAATTCCCATACAAATCACCATGGCAACGAATTTGTTTGAATTATTTTGTATGATTTTTCCACATTTTTGAGAAAATTTAAGCTGATTCCACATAAAACTTTTTTCGCTTTGCGTTACGCCTTTTTCTATGTCAAAAAGCGCAAAACTGAAAAACTATGCCACAATGAACGTTGTAACATCACTCAAAAAATATTTATTTTCTGAAAAATCTGTTATTCTCCGTTTTAATTATAAAAAATAAATAAGAAAATGAAAATCTATTAAATTATTTTCCAATTGTATGCAATTTAATTTTGTTTATTTACATTTGAAGTAAAGTGAAACTGAAAAAAAATTTCAACGCACCCAAAAGTTGAGATTTGGGCAACTTTGTGGTTTACGTAACTTCGGCGTTGCGTTACTTTTTGTTATGTGAGAAACCTCATATAGATACATGTATTTTATCCCAGCTGTCACGCAGAAAGTGTCACGTAGGGCAACACAAAGTTCTATGTGGCATCAGCTTTACTCAACACAAAGAAAATTTTGTATTGGGACGCGTGTTTAAAATAAGGAAAAATATGTCTTTGATCGAGAGAAGTTTTTTTTTGAGTGTAGGTATGTGATACAAAATTTGTATTACAAATGCAGCTGTTCGCTTATGAAGAGTTACAAAAACCTACAACGCAATAAGAACAACAAATGTAGAATATCGTACATGTACATATGTATGAATGTATATGTATATTCAAGTAGGTATGTATGTATGTATGTATGTATGTACATTCATATCCTTAAAGCGCAATTCGAGCTTCACATAAGGAAAAGGCTTTCTCATGCATGGCATACGGAAAGGTGGCAGGCGGAGGGCAATCAATGTAAGAAATGCTTTATTTAATTTTCGATTCCTTTGTCCCCTCTAACCTTTATGTATGTAATTTTTACCATTTATGAAGGTACTCATTCACGTGTTTATTATTTATGTTTGCTCACGCAAGCATGAGCAACAGTCGATTTACCTATGCATTTCCTTGGAATTTCATATGTACACACACACACACGCGCGCATACATGATATTTTGTTGAGCAAATATTTGCCAATAAATAGCTTCCCTGCAATAAATGCGACTAGTCTGGGATGTGTCCGCGATCACTCGCAGGGGAACATGCGACTAATACTACTTGTGGTCTCTTTATATGGAATGAAGTGTTCTCTTTTGTTTGAGCATGTCCTATGGGGAGACTAATTGTACCATTTTGTACCTGAACGAGTACGAAGGTAGACTACTCCACTTTGATCCAATTGGATATCGAATGGAAGTTGTACGCTTTTTCGAAGTTCATTTATAACCTTTTGAGCTCAATTGTCAACAAGTAGTCTACTTTTCCTGATAGAATTGAGGAGTAATTGTAGCCAATTATAGCCGAAAGAGAGGAATCCGCGACAAATCTCTTTCGAGACTAATGGCACAATTTTTTTACAGGCTTGGGCATTTCTCAACAACCACAACAGCAGCAACAAAAAAAAAATGTATTGCAGCGATGTCAACGGAAATGGTTTTATGTTGACACAATTGTTGATACACGATTTCACAAAATCATCCTATTTGCATTTCAACATACACATTAGAGTGCGTTTAATTTGTATAAGAAAATTTTAAGTTCATAAAAAGACTGTATCGCCCCCTCAATCGGTAGTAACATGGTCAAAGATATCACACATAAGTTTTAGTGCCGATTGGCGGCGGTTTAGTGGTGTTTCACGGAGGTCAAATATCAGATTACGATATGCGTTACTAAAATTGTAAGTCTTCTATGGCAATCTGAACTTGACTGCCGTGAAACAGCACTAAACCGTCATCAATAGGAACCAAAATTTACCACCGATTGAGAGGGAGATACAGTAAAATATCGTTAATTTGAATTTTAAACGCACTCTAGTATACATACTTAGGCTTATATGTATGTACATTAGGGTGGTCCTTAATATAATCTTAGCGATTTTCTGCGGTGTTCACCCCCTAGATCGGCTACAGCACAGTCAAAGATATCACATATAAATTTTGGTCCCGATCGGAGACGGTTAAGGGGTGACTCAAATAATTTAATTTAATTTTTTCAATCTCCATAGAGTTTTTCAGAACTTTGACCTCTGTCGTTACAAACATTTATACATATGTGATATCATCGACTGAATTTTGGCATCGAGCTGCGTGGATGAGGTTCACGAAATATGATAGCAATTTGTCTCCATATTTTTTGGGGACCACCCTAATGTACATACCAGAGGCGGTCGCTTCATACAAGCCGAGAAGCCCGGCTTGCGTACAATTCATTCAATACGAAATTCTTTAAAATCTGGTTATTTTACGTTTTAAATGTGTTGTACTGCCATCACTTTTCAATGAGCTGCCTGTAGATCTTACCAATCTACCAAATACGCAAAAGAGAAAACAAATAATAAGAAATCATATTAAAAGTTTGTTGTAGTAATTACTGATGTAAAATTCGAAATATTATTGCTTACATACATATATATATATACATTTTTTTTTTTTTTTTTAATCCTAAATCTTAATCTTAAATCTATCACATAATTTATTTATATTATATTTTATGTTCAATTTTTTATGTTTTATGTTATCTTTAAGTCTGTATTATAAGCTAATTATTTGTAAACCTGCAGACAAGCGGTATCAGCTTCGCGGGTAATGGTTTATTGTAAATTTGTATAAACTTTAACGAAAATAAATAAATACTCAATACTCAAAAAAAATACTACTTAAGTTCTCAATAATATAGCCCCCACTGTAACATGCCCCTAAAAGCCTGCTAAGAAAATAGCGCAATTACACTACCAATCCACCTCACAATGTGTATTTTGTTTGTACAGCCAATCACAGCACAGTGAGCATGCTTCAACGTTTCCACACATTAGCTTTTACGTGGCTTTCAAAACAGAATAACATAGCTTGTTTTCTCGCTTTCGCTAAGGAGAAACCAATTGCTTATTTTCAGACTTAAATTGAAAAAAAAAAACTAGCAAAGCACTTTTTTTTATTTTTCACATCAAATTTGTATGCGAATATGAAGCTGGCTTCGGCATTCAAAAGTTCAGTATTCACAGCCATATGCATATTTGATTTGATTTTCGTTTGCATGTAGGTACATACTTATGCACATAATTTCTCACATCTGCATGTGCATGCAAATATAAATATCAAATACCAGATTATAAAAGGGTTGATTGTGATTTTTGGCGACTATTGGCACAATATCAAGATAATTTTAAAAAGCGGTGGAAATCAAATTGGACCTCAGTTTTTCAAACACTAAAGCACCCATTTTTTAGGCAATAAGCAAATACACTTGCTACTGCTGAAATTTCCGTCGGTATAAGGAAACTAAAAATACCTCTGCGCATTCGTGTAAGATTTCCCTGGCGCACGTTTTTATATTTAAGAATTATGTAAATACGAAATTTTTTATTTTAAAAATGTTCAGAGTAAAATTGCAAAAACAAGAAAAAACAATTTTAATTCAAAAATGTTTATTTTCATTTTAAGCGCTATGAGATATTGAAGGAAAAACTTTAGTTTTTATTCCATTAATTTTAATTTTTAATTTAAACATGTTTCTTTTTAAATCCTAAATACATTTTAATTTAAAAAATTTAATTTTTAATTTAAAAATTTTCATTTATAAAATAAAAATGACTTGGTTTAAAACGTGCATTATAAAAATAAAAATTGTATTTTTGATTCCTTTTCTCTGAGTATACAAACAAAAAATGTGTATCAGGAAAACAAAAATAAAAAATTCATATGAAAAAAACAAAAATGGTTATGCTTCACACAGGCAATTTATGCTAGGTCCGCCACTGGTACATACATATGTATGTACATATTTATATTTAAATGTACGTAGGTAAATATGTATATACAATATTAACGCACGACACATTCATCTTAGCAGTTCTAAAGAAAGAAAAAAATTTAGTTGTTAACAAAGCTTTTCTAAGAAAAATTGGATATCAATGGCAAAAGAAAGTAGAATTAGATCTTCCATCCACAAATATGAAAAAGCGTGATCCAAAGAAGACATCACCGAATATTCGTTGAAAAGAACTGAAGTACTTGAACTACTTCCCTTCAGAAATTTCTAAGTTTCAATATGAAAGTTGTGCGCCTTTTGGAATGAAATCACATGATAAATATTTTGGCGAACGTTTTCAAGTGACCTTTTTATATCCAATATGAATATCGAACTGAGAAAGAATCTACCTATATCAGTTTTCCAATGTTTATGTATAGTATGTATATATGTACACTGTACCTAGATACTATATTGGAAATACACTCGAAATGGTTTCGAAAATGGGAATTCATATCGAAGGGAAGATAATCTAGGGCCTAGAGTCTAGGCAACAAAGGTTCCCTTTTACTAGAGAATGATCACGTTCTCGAATCGAACAGCAACTGAATTCTCTGCTGCTGAAGAAGTTTTAATGCTATATTATATGATGAACTTCTTTTCTACCAATTTTTGTGACCTCAATTCATTGAAACTAAAGGAAAATCCACACACACACACACATCCACTCTAAATCCTTTAAAGCACTGAAATTTTCGAAGCTTCATTCTTGCTTGAATACTATTTAGCGCAAATAAAAAAAATCTCTTTTTAGGTCATTCATTGATTGAGGGTGTGTTCGCTTTCTTTTCATCCTTCAATTCCGCTTTTTCAGCACTTTTATTTGTACATATTGGTTTTTGTGTATATGTAGTAAATCTGTGGCATACAACAGCCGCTTCTGCACGTCTAGAAATTTTAGCTTGCAACTGAACATGTGAAATATCCAAATTCCTTTGCATATTCGAGCGTGAATATGAATTTACTTATGAATGTGGCACATTTTTTTGCAGGGAATTAACATATGAATGTGGCACGCATACATATGTACATATATATATGTATTTTTTGCAGCGACTAAAGGAAGTTCGTTGAATTTCTTGAAAACAACTCACCTTACACTATCCACCGCCTTAAATAGGTGCAAGTGCAATTTAGGGTTCAGAATTGAAATAGTTTTTCTTCCTCTTTGAGGCGCCTTCAATTTCTGGAACATCTATTTTTTCATCATAGCTCATTGTTGTTGCTGATGGAACGACTAGATAATCCATCAGAATTTCTAAGTAAATACAAGTCCTTCTGGTACTTACGTATGTAAGCCCGATAGCCGTGGGAACGTATCATGCCTCGCGGATCTTTTCGGTTTTATTTATAGATGGAAATTTGCTTTCTACTAGCAACCATCTTTCTATGCATGTATGTATATCAACATTATAAAAGCGAACTTTTGTTACTCTCTACAAATTTCTGACTTAATAAGACCTCTATATCAAAAGGTATTAATGCATACATACATACCCTGTATTGAAAATCTCTAGTTCCGAACTAGGTCGCTTCTAGTGCATTTTTCGCTTCTAGTGCATGTGAGCCAAATCTCTTTTGTATGTTATCAACTGGCGAATTTAACACGGCGATGTCCTAGGCGGTGTCAATTGTCACCCTCTGCACTACGAGTACATTTTCGATGGTTCCGAACTACTACTAAATTCTATAGTTTGCACTAGTTCGTTTGTTGGCATAATTTCGATAGTTCTGCACTAGATAAAAAACCTACAAATTCGAAAGTTTTGCGTCTGCCACTTAAGAGCAGCATTTGACATACTTAAAACAAGTGGCGCGATGACCCACAGGCTAACGCGTGTAACAATCAATCTGGCGAGCGCGGGTTCGAATTAGGGGTCCAACGATACCACCGAGTACAAGTAAATACTCGATACTTTTGTTGCGAAACCGAGTACTTTTTTACTCGATGCTTTTTCACTCCGATATTTCGCCGATACCAATAAGTATCGATACTTTGGAATTGGGGCACCTCCAAATAAAGGACTAGGCCAATAATATTTTGCAGTCTTACTTCTGTACTAGAAAGGCAACTTTCTGCAAGTAGAGCTAAAATGATTTCAAAAAAGCCCCAATTCACTCCGTCCTAATGAACATATGAAGAAAAATCCAAGCCGAGCTCTGCCCAGCAATACGATTTTTGGGAGCACCATACGCATTTGGCAATGGGACAGGAAAGGAAAAGAGTTGAGAAAAATATAATAATCGTTGCATATTTCAAGGGGTATTTTTGCTTTTTTTGTTTCCTTGGGACTTCAAAACCTTTTTTTTATAAAGATTTGGCCTTAGAAGACCCCTAGTGAAATTTTCCGGCGCACAATATCCTAGAACATTTTAACCCTCTCACGACCTCGCAAATAATATTTTTGATGGAATTTTCGAAAAAAGAGTCAAAAAGACCCTTTTCGGAGAGAGCCAATAGGTTAAGATATTCTATAAAATTTTTCTTCGCGTAATTTTAATATAAGCACCTGAATTTCATATTTCGATCCGATATGGATTTTAACCCTTTTTCCACTTTTTCTAAAAACACCTTTTTCTAAAAACACTTTTTCAAAAAAATTTCAAATTGAAGTGACCATAGCAAACAAATTTGTCCTGAGAATGGAAAAATATTTGGAGGTTTTACTATATGTACCAAGGCCTTTCATTCTGTGGTAGAATCATTCAGCCCCCAGAACTAGTGTTGCACTGTGTAAAAACTTACTATACTAGGCGCATTTCTGTCGTACCCAAGTATGAAAAGAATACTCGCTTATTCATCAAATTACCTTCAAAGCAACAACACCAACTGGACTATTTTTAAAATAGTAGACTGGACTATTTTTAAAATAGTAGAGTTGGTGTTGTTGCTTTGAAGGTAATTTGATGAATAAGCGAGTATTCTTTTCATACTTGGGTACGACAGAAATGCGCCTACTGATACTCTTTAAATAAATAAAGTAAAAGAACGGTGTGCCTTATTCTGGCGCGTTTAGATAATTTAACGATAAAAAGTTAGGAACTTTAAACACCATTTTCGTATTATTGCAACTGGAAAATTAAGCTACCATTTACAAGCCTATTGAGGTGGTCCCTTAAATTTCCCGTTGGAATAATACGAAAATTTTGTTCAAAGTTCCTGACTTTTAGCGGAAAATTCAGTAACTGCTCCAGAATAAGGCTGTTTAACGATTTTCGATACCAAGTAGGTATCGATGCTTTTCATCCGATACATACTCGAGTACCGATACTTTTTGGCGATACTAGAAGCAAGTAGAAGTATAGATACCTTAATGGTATCGTTGGAACCCTAGTTCGAATCCTGTCGGTGTCGAGGTGGATGATAATTTTTATTTTATTTATTTTTTTCAACTAATATTTTTTTATTTATTTATTTAATAAAAATTTACAAAAATATCGAAAAAGTAATAAAATGAAAAAATGTAAAATAAGCCTGAGGGATCGGAAAAGCATAATTAGGGGAACATTTCATTTCATACAAGTTAAGATGCAAATAGAAAACTCTTTATATAAAATGCTTTACTAAACATCTGAGAATTGCAGAAATATACAAGGCCGACGGTAAATGAACAAACGAAAAATTTTCATAGAATACATATTTGTCACTTCAAAATTGCATACTAAACAAGGTGTGTCTTATAATGGTCACTCCTTCTGAACTGGTGAGGGTCTAACTACAATTGATCTAGTTCATTTTTGACATCTTTTCGCTAGTTCGGAACTAGAAATTTTGCTCACTAGTTATTTAGTTCCCTGCAGGGTATATACATGCATATGAATGAACACGTTTATGATAAAGTATAGGTACTCTTATTTGTATATGCACCCTATCTACCCCAATTTCTTTATCACTTCCCGCTGGTATGTAGTTCAACACCATTCGTCGATTTCTTTATAAAAACAAACACGATTGAAAGTGCTATTTCGTATACATTTAAGTGCATTTTAACCTCTTTTTACAGCTGTTAAAATATTTCCGCCCCTTTTTATTCTTTTAGCTGGCAGCTACAAGAGTTTTTCTTTTTTTTCGAATACTTTTACCCACCAAATGTGTATGAGTATTTTTTCTTTTTTCTTAGTTTTCATTTGATTTTCTTATTTCTCTTTTATTTGATTTTGTTTTTGTATTTCCAAATTTCTACGTTCTACAATACCTTGTTGTTTATTTGTTAAGTTTCTTCCTCTTTCTTTTTTATTTTTCTGGCGTTGTTACAACACTTTTCCTGCCAGTTAGTGTCTGTTAACTTCCTATCGAAAATGTTGTCTCTTGTAGTAGTTTTTAATGATTGTCTTACTTCCTTCCTTATCGTTTGCTTTTGTTTTCTTGTTCAATTTTATTGCTCAACATTTCTTTTGCCTTGGTTTTATTTTATGCTTCATTGTATCTTCATGTACGCCCTTCTTTGATGCAATTTCATTACTGTAAGTCTTATTACCATCAACCAACAATGGGTTTACATAGTTTCAAATAAAATATGTACGAGTACATTCGTGGAAGGGTGGTTCTCGACCCAGATAATAAACTTTATGTACATATGTACATATGCAGTGTGTTGGAATTTCATGAATAAATGAATGCACAGCAATTCGAATGAGATTCGTTGCCAATTAGTAGTTGAACTGAAGAAATTGAGTATCTGAAGAAAATTTTTATCGCTTCATTATTTTACTAAATTAGCATAATTTTCTTGGGTTTTCATTTAAAATACGACAAAGAGTTTGAACTCCAAAACGTTATCCTTTTACCATGCGGATTTCGGGAACAAGATTGAAATGGTTAGCACTGTTTTCAATATGTTATTTGTATCACTACTAGCCAGAAGCGAATCTTTTTTCTTTCGTCCGCCAAAAAATTGAAATATTGATATACTCGTATGTACCTACATATGTATGTATGTAATTAAATGGAACCATACGTTACTCGTTTGGCACTAGAACGTCTCTGAGAGGTCACATAGATAGATATCTACGTCTTTCTTATCTGTATTCCGAGTACTTAGTCCCCAATTATGAAAACTTGAGCATTTAGAGCAGTAGACTTCACCAGCCCTCAACTCCTTGAAATAATCACTATTGCCCAAAGGAGTATTCAGTGAAATAGTTCTTCGATTGTTCTCTACATTTGAAAAAGTAGATGTAGAACCATTTGGTATGGCTTGGTGCTTATAACTACCATCAGTTATCAAGAAGCAGAAATAACTTAGAAGAAGAGTGTATGTGAGATCACACAGTTCCATTTTCTATATAATAAAAACATGTATATTATGTATACTATATATTTCCACCTCTACAGCAATGTATCTAAAATTAAAATTAGGGTGGGACGAGGAATCTATTCAGCCGACGGGGAGCTAAAAATCTCATTTCGCTAACAGGAACACTGCAGTGTCTTCCAGCCGTAGGTAGCAGCGATAAAGGAGGCGCTTAAGTCCTTGAAAGCAAGGAACAGCGAATCTAAAGACGTTTACATCTTCTCAGACGGTCAGGCTGCACTGAAAGTGCTTGGAACTGTCACATGTGAATCCAGTACCGTGAAAAATTGACGCAGATCTCTAATGGAGATGGCTGAGCAGTTTGCCATTCACCTTGTATGGGTGCCTGGATACTATGTATAACATACGGGGAAACTAAATGGCAGACGAACCTGCTAGAGGGGGCACAACCGCTCCACTTTGACTTCCATGGAAGGGTCTAGCTATGCTGCTCGCTAACAACAAGCTCATACTCAAGGAGTTCTGCTTCAAAGGAGCGAGGAGAAAAGGTGGCATTGTCTGACTACTTGCAAACATACGAGGCTCTTTTGGCCTAACTAGAACGCCAGACAGACCAAGAGTCTACAAGCACTCGACAGCTCCGAGCTAATACTAATGACTGGGCTATTACTTAACAGGCCATATAATCCTTGGGAAGCATGCAGAAAGGATGAATGGTAGGGCCTATGAGGATGAAGAGGAGTGCGAAACAGTAAAACACCTGCTGTGCGATTGCCCAGCACTACCAATTTAGGGATCTAGGAGATCTAGTGACATTGGAATTAAAGAAAATTTTAAGATTTGTAGAGTCCACATAATGGTTCGAGTAGGTAAGGGGGTCTTCGGAGCCACGTGCTATCACAATTGGATCTTCGGGGCCTAAATGTGCTATGTAGGTACTAGCAGCCACTGCAAGCTAATCTTATATACATATTTTGAATAGTCGTGAACAAATGCTGTGCTAAGAGGCTGTTTTTGGCGTAGGCTCACGTGGTGGAGTTTAAACCCACCATAATAAAGATCGACTTTGACGAAAGCCTCCTCGTGTCAATAAGCTAGATATATGAATCTACGTACGAGTATGTTACCCAAATTTAGTGTGTGAAAAAATATAGAATACCTATGTATAAAAAGTTTTTCATATTTCTACTTGCTTAAACCACAAGTAGTATACATACGTTTCAAAGCAGTATGAACCATCCAGCCCAATTACCCTGTAGGATGTCGGAGTAGACTTAGTATACTCCTTAAACTAGACTGTAAGTGATTGTAACTGGTTCGAAATTTGGTCCAATCCCATGTAAAATTCTATTTACATTTAACATTGCATGTCCTAGGTCGAAGTCAATTGTCCCTATCTGCATTACATTCGGACCAGCTTTAGGTCGATTAGACAATTGTGCATTACAGTCGGAATATACTTTTTCTATATACATTGGTCTAGACCTTTTCGCATTACAATCGGAGCATACTTATGCTATATAGATGGAACCATTTCTCATCTCTAATTTTTCTATTTATTTATTTAATTTATTTTATTTTATTAAACAATTCAACATTATATCTAAAAGTTAATTGAAGAAATTCATATTGCAAGGAAGTAAATAAATACATGATGCAGAAAGTAAATAACAAATTATACATAAGCACATGCATATATTGTTATTATTTTTGTGACGCAATAGACACATCAGCTATATTTCCCGCGATGTCATCTAATGATTAGACTCGGTCAACCGCCGCTGTAAGAATAAAGGCGTTAGTTTCTATAGAAAATGTGTTGTAATATATAGCTACATTGATTTCACAATACCTTTTTCCAACGGTTAAAATTGGCGTTTTCGATTCGCCATCGAACAAGCGAGGTCGGATCGAACAAAAATGTTCGAACCGATAATGAGTAGTAGCCATACTCGCCAACTGGTCGATAAAAATTTCCCTCTGCTCGCTAACATTCTCATATAAATTTGACAGAGGGAAATTTATAGCGAGCAGAGAAATTGTGAATCGAAAGCGGCTAATATTGTAATAAAAAACTAAATAATTTTCAATATCCTGCAAATTCCTCAGAAATAATGGGAAAATCTATTTTTAATAATCAACAATTTTCCGTAAGAACAGTTACCATGGTTAAAAATATTTCAAAATACAAATTACGTATAACAAACAATGCACAATGTGCATTACATTCGGACCAATTTAAGTCCAATTGACCTACCCCGCATTACATTTGGACTATTTTCGAGGCAATTGACCTGCTTAGCAATACATTGCATTATTTTTTTGAACTCTCTTTGGTCTACTTACAATGCAACTATACCTAGGGCTATAATTTTAAGACAATTGTCCCCATCGTTCCTTCAGGGTAGTTGCATTGCATTGTCTACAAAAAAAAAATCACACACATTTGGACAAAGTTTAACCAGCAAACGTTTATTTTC
Source organism: Urophora cardui (assembly GCA_960531455.1). Taxonomy (NCBI): domain Eukaryota; kingdom Metazoa; phylum Arthropoda; class Insecta; order Diptera; family Tephritidae; genus Urophora; species Urophora cardui. Next base: position 151,422,765 of record OY482670.1, read on the forward strand.
AATTAGTTTTCTCATACATAAATACATATATATGTAATTCAAGAGAGAAAAAAAAATATGATACTCGTTATCATAAAATTGATTGAATAACAAATACGAAATTGGTTGGCCCAAATTTATTCCAAGAAAACCAAAGATGACAACAACAACAAAAAAAAAACAAAAGAAAGGAAATCAAGAAAACGAGTAAACCAAGTGAACGAACTGTAATGTTGAGGTGAACAATCGGAGGACACAATTTTCTATAGAGTGGTCGTTAACTTGAAATCTGATCCAGGAAAGAGTTCAATACACTCATTAATATTTATGACCTCGCATACAAGTAGTACGCGTTACGAGTACGAGGAGCTACAGAAATAAGAGGAAGAAAACCAAAAAGGAAAAAAGAAACTACATTGAAAGAAGAGCGTTGAAATACTAAAAGTTATGCTGGATAAAAAAAAAAATGAAAATAAAAAAAAAATGTAGGTACATATGTATATCTAAAATGCAGCGGAATTCATAGCCCAGTTAGTCGAGAACGTGTGGTCCGCTCGCTGACGCAAACGCCCGTATGCAATTTTTAGGATTTTTTGAGCCCGTAGCAATCAGCTGTTTTACTTACACATATTTACATATATATATAGTTTGTTTACATTTTGGCAGGGTTGCCATTTAGTCATTTTTGAACAAACAAGATTTTTACTAATCTTCAAAGTGTTATGCGGATTACTCTTCAATACACAACAGTGCATTATTTGCCAAATGACAAGAAAATACTAATTTAATCGTTTTTAAAGTTATCGTTGACGACTTTTTTTTATTAATTTAGTTACTTTTTTACGGCTTAGTTGGTAATTAAACACATTTTTCTTGTAATTTTGTTGCTGCCCAATATATTTCCATCACACCTTGGTCATAGTTATCAAGGGCTAAAACATAAAATAACAAAAAACACAGTCAGAACATTAAATTTTCAATTGAAAATCCATAAAAAAATTATATTGGGAAGCAACAAGATTCACACAAAAATCTGTGTTTAATTAAGAAATCTGTACTGAGTTTCTGTAACTCATATCTTTTCTAGAATAAGTAGGTGGTGACAAAGTGTGGATCGTATTAGTGTGACATCACTTTAATTGATTTTGTTACAGTAACTCAGATTTATTGTGGCAATTTATAACTTTTTAATGTAGAAAAATTGCTGAAGAAGACCACCAAGAGTTATCAATTAAGAAAATACAGCCACCATTGTGGATAAATACAATTTTTGCTTTAATTTTTAGTAATATCTTCATTTATTAGGAGTGTTCAATATCTCAAAATTTTTACATATTTTTACGAATAGTTACGAATTTATGTTCAATAACCCAAAAAATTCGCAAAAGAGAGCCAAATTGAGAGAGTAAGACCTCGAGAGAGTTGATAAACGCTGCAAGTAAAATTTGCACTTGCAACTACTAGCAGCTTTAAAAAAAATAGAAGTGTCAAAAATATATGATCACAAAAATTTCAATTGGAAATATACAAACATTTTAAACGCAAATTTCTAATTGTGTACTAAATAAGTTAGCGCAAAAACGAATCTTGATGATGTTGTGGAATAGCCAAAGTAGAATTTTGTTTTCCTAATTCAGTTATTTCCATTCATTTCCAATTACAACCTAACCTGAAAATCAAATTGTCATGCGAATGCGAATGCGAATGTTTACGATTTTTTGTTCAATTACTTTGGTTGATAATTTTCTATTTTTCTCGTTTTTACTCTTAATTTGACATTGACGCTCTTTTTGCAAGTACTTGCAAGTAAAGTTGTTGAACAAAGCTATTATCTTGTTATTAATTTTGTTTGGGATTTAAAAAAAATTTATAAACGTTTTCTTTCCTTTCTTTTTAAAAATTAAAGTAATAATAAATGGTTCGTTTAAGTAGACATACTATTTTTTCCATGTGAACACATATATGTATGTATATTCGATAACATTTTACAATCTTGTTGAGTTAGTTGTATAATGCTGTGAAAATTACTGTTTAAATATTTAATAACTAAAAATGTTCAACTGGCAAACCTTCTACCTTGCAACCATGCGAGCGATCAGCTGCCACGTTTTTACGTAAAAAATCAAAATGATTTTGATTTCTGCGGTACGGGCTTCTGCGTCGTACGTCGTTGAATAGTCGGTTACATACAAATCCCATTAACACTGCTATTCCGAGCGTTACCGGAAAATTAGTTTACTGGTATTTTATGTTGCTGGAAATTGTTACCATCTTTTCAATTGGTATTCTGGCACAAATGGTAACGCTGTCAAAGCATTTTCATACGAACGGAATGGAATCGGGCTGAAAATGGTAACAAAATGTTACCACGTATTGAGGTGGTAACTTAATTTTCTGCTGCCAGAATACGAAAAGAGTGTTTAAAGTACCAGATTCTATATTTCACCAGTAAAGTAAATTATGTTACCACACCGGAATAAGGCCGTAAATAGGTTGGATCAGCTGACACGGTACACGGGTTTACGTTCTCGACTAACTGGGCTATCATCACTTACGGTGCCCAGTGCATACATACATACATACATACATATATTTGATATGAGCGTAAAATAGGGGAAAACCCTTGGCAACAACAGTGCGGCAATAGCGCAGCGGATCAGCAGCGTGTTGTTAGTTTTGATAGTACAGCTCCGTTTCAATTAGGGTTTGACTTGTTAAGGAAGGTGCTTAGAATGTATGTTTGTAGACATTTACATATGTGTGAGCTATAGTGGTGACTTGAACTCGAGTTTGTGGCTCCTTCAACTATACGGATAACACACACACACACACACGCTTACAGGAACCCTGTAGGGAAAATCTCTAGTTCCGAACTAGGTCGCTTCTAGTGCATTTTTCGACACTACTAGTGCGAGCTAAATCTCTTTTGCATGTTATCAACTGGCGAATTTAACACGGCGATGTCCTAGGCGGTGTCAATTGTCGCCCTCTGCACTAAATTTTCGATAGTTCCGAACTAGTACTAAATTCTACAGTTTACACTAGTTCGTTTAATGGCACAATTTCGATAGTTCTGAACTAGCTACAAGTACCTAAAAATTCTACAGTTTTACATCTGCCGCTTAAGTGCAGCATTTGACAAACTTCATGCAAGTGGCGCGATGGCCGACTAGCTAACGCATTTGCCTTTCAATCTGAGGGTCGCGGGTTCGAATCCTGTCGGTGTCAAGGTGGATGATAATTTTTTTTTAAATTTTTTTTTAACTAATATTTTTTTATTTATTTATTTAATAAAAATTTACAATAATATTTAAAAAGTAATAAAATAAAAAAAAATTAAAAATAAGCCTGAGGGATCGGAAAAGCATAATTAGTGGAACATTTAGGGATGGCAACTATAACCGGAAAAACGATTATAATCGGTTAATTTCTTTCGGTTAACGGTTAAAATGTATCGGTTTTTTCCTTTTGATTATTTTTTCGATTAACCTTTTTCCTCTAAAGTCGAAAATAATCGAAAGGAAATAATCGAGAATTACCGCCTTTTCATTCGAGTCCGAATTCAGTTACCTACGGTTTTGTGAGTATATCCAAAAAATCGCAATATACGTTCCCTCCAGCCAGCGTTGCCGTATTGACGATTTTATGCAATGATTTGACGATTTTTCTCAATAAATGACGATTTTTTCGTTTATTGTATATTTTTTTAAGGAAAGTGACATTATTAAAAATTTAAACCATCTCAGTACAATAATTAAATGGCTATCTTCATGAAATAAATCCTTATATTTTGTAAATTATTTTTCAAGGCAAAATGTTAGTATTAATGAATGATTGATGATGTTATTTAAGTAAGCGCAATGTGCAGATAAATGTGGACAGCTTTTTTTTAAATATGATTTCATTTATATACGGATTTGTATTAATTCGTACCTCCTTAAAATTGTTTTTGGGAAAATTTTCCATTAAGGAACAACGCCCCGAAATAAATGACTTTTTCAGCGGGGTAGAGGGGCTCTCACAGGACTTGGAACTGAAATCAAAAATTTCGGGAGGCTTGTATTTACAAGATATTTGTTGTTAAGATTTTAAAATTTACCAAACAAAACACGAAAACTACGATTTATTTCCGAGATAAAAGCACGTATTAAAACGAGAAAATGCATATATGTATGTGTGTAGAACAATATTTTGCGTTGGCGGCCTTCAGCCGCGCTTTAAAAAAAATAATCCTCAGCCGACATAATTCTCTGGGGTAATATCTATGGACCCATCTAACCTTAACGACAATTATCTCGTAAACTGTAAACTTCCTGCAAGTTTTGATTTCTGTTTTGAGATATCTGAGAGCCCCTGAAAAAGTAATTTTTTTTCGTGGTGGAAAGCCGACACTTTTCTGTTTATAACGTGTTTTTAGTATTGACGATTTTTTCGCTGAAATTACGATTTTTTATTATTATAATAAAAACGAACACACATACATAGTATGTATAAAAATTAGCTTGTTTGTCTTCTTGGGGTACTACGTATTAATTTATCAGTAATTGTAATCGAAAAACGGTTATAATCGGTTAATTCCCTACGATTATTCGCGATTAATAACACTGGATCACAAAATGAAATTTTTTGTCTGTACTTTGGACGTGACCATCCTATCTATATGTAAAATCGGTCGCTGATTCCGAAAATCGGGCTAATTTTTAATTCTATGGGAAGGTTTTTGAGATATCGGCAATTTACCGTTATTTGGCCACTGGCTCCACTTAATCCTGTATACCTTTTTAACGCAGTGAGCTATCTTCTTTGGAGTGACACTCAACGAAAGAAAATTAAATTTCCTTTTCATCGCTGCTATAACATTTTTCTGTAACTCTTATAGTTTCTGAAATATTGACGATTCAATTTGAATTTTTTCGATTTTTTACGATTTTTTGAAGAAAAAATTGAATTTGTCAGGCAATATCTTTTAAACCAATGTCTTCACCTTCGGTTTTACTCCTTTACGTGAAGCTCCATTCTATTGGGAAAAAGATAAGCTATCAACGAAGAAAATCCATGGTAAAATAGAAAAGTTATAGGCGATCAAGTAAATACATCCAAGTCGCGCAATGCCTCTGCACGGGTATATTCTATGCATGTTATACCCGTAAATGGGCTTTTATCTACTGCGCTGCCAATGTGCTGCTACTGCAGATGTGTAGGTATTGGTATAACATGCATAGAATATACCCGTGCAGAGGCATTGCGCGACTTGGATGTATTTACTTGATCGCCTATACCTTTTCTATTTTACCATGGATTTTCTTCGTTGATAGCTTATCTTTTTCCCAATAGAATGGAGCTTCACGTAAAGGAGTAAAACCGAAGGTGAAGACATTCGTTTAAAAGATATTGCCTGACAAAGTCAATTTTTTCTTCAAAAAATCGTAAAAAATCGAAAAAATTCAAATTGAATCGTCAATATTTCAGAAACTATAAGAGTTACAGAAAAATGTTGTAGCAGCGATGAAAAGGAAATTTAATTTTCTTTCGTTGAGTGTCACTCCAAGGAAGATAGCTCACTGCGTTAAAGAGGTATACAGGATTAAGTGGAGCCATTGGCCAAATAACGGTAAATTGCCGATATCTCAAAAACCTTCCCATAGAATTAAAAATGAGCCCGATTTTCGGAATCAGCGACCGATTTTACATATAAATAGGATGGTCGCGTTCAGAGTATTTTTTGGCTGTAGAGCAGTGTAATCGAACCCTTTCGATTAACCTAAAAAACGGTTAATCGATTATTAAATTTTTTTTGCCATCCCGAGGAACATTCCATTTCATAAGAGATGTAAATAGAAAACTCTTTATATAAAATGCTTCATTAAACATCTGAGAATTGCAAAAATATACAAAGCCGACGGAAATTGAACGAACGAAAAATTTTCGTAGAATTTTTGTCACTTGCATACAAATCAAAGTGTGCTAATAATGGTCACTCAATTCACTCCTTCTGAACTGGTGACGGTCTAGCTACAATTAATCTAGTTCCCTTTTGACACCTTTTCGCTAGTTCGGAACTAGAAATTTTGCTCACTAGTTATTGAGTTCCCTGCAGGGAACAAAACGCAACACATGCTCAAGATAAAGTAGTACACATTCCCTAACATTTAACAAAGAAGGCAGCGCAGTCGGCGAGCGGTGCAATGAACTCTTGGCTTTTGGATTGGAAAAAAGGAAAATTAGTTTTCCGCATACAAAAGGGGACGTGTGTGCACATAAAACACACAAATCCTTTTGTTATTTTTTTTTTTGAGCGCGCACAATCAACCAAATAAGGAAAAATCAACGTCAAAAAATGCTGAAAAAAAAATCAAAATGCAAATAAATGAAAATTGCTTTGAAAGAGGGATTTTCCACAGCTGGCAAAGGCATTCGAGTACGTACATATGCAACATTTGCTTACAAACATACTGCATGTGAGCACAAAAGGAAAATATTAAAATTTAAAAAATTCAACAATTTCATTTTACCACACGTGTGTATTAGATGAGTTTTTTTTTTGTATGGGATCCTTTAACCCTTCTCAGATCCTCCCTCCGGCACCGGAATATGAAAATAGGATGTTTTAGAGTAAGTACACTGAAAAAAAAATTTCACTTTTCCAAAAACTGGATGGAGCTACACCGAAAACCGCGCAAATTCCCAGAATTTCAAGGTATGTTTAGATTTATGTCTGAAAAAAGTTAGGATTTTGCACAAGAAAAAAAATTGTTACCCACCCATACGAAGAATTAATCGCTAAATCGAATGGTGTATTCAGTTTTTTGGTGCACTACCCAGGGAAGGTAATATCGCGGCCTAAAGTGATCATTTTCTTTTTTTTCTCATGAATCTTCAAATTCTTGCCCTATACTCTTCCCGAAATCGGAAATTATTTTTCAACTAAATCACACGGTAGGCTGCGTTATTTAATGCGCTTTCTAGAAATGTATAGCTATTAAAAATCGAATAATATTTGGATGAGTTCATCAAGATTAAGTGAAGTAAAGTCGGGTATAAAAGGGTAACATACCTTAAAATTTCTAAATTTTTTTAAAAATTTTGCTCTTGAAGACGGTTTTTTGGGTTATTAGTGATTGTTTTATTTGGTTGAATAACTCCACAAATGTAAAAAAAAAATTCGGAAGATCGAGACCGTGGATAGCGGAAAAAACCGTGGACCCGGATGGCCGGTTAATTCTTCGTATGGGTGGATATACATTTCTTTTCTCGTGCAAAATCCTAACTGTTTTCATACATAAATCTAAACATACCTTGAAATCCTGGGAATTTGCGCGGTTTTCGGTGTAGCTCCATCCAGTTTTTGGAAAAGTGAAATTTTTTTTTCAGTTTACTTACTCTAAAACAGCCTATTTTCATATTCCGGTGCCGGAGGAAATATCTAAAAAAAAACTCATCTAGTGTGTATGTCTGTATGTACATATCTAAGTCGACAAATGAATGCGCCACACAACTGTTGCACGTTGCACAAAAATGTGGCTTAGCATGGCATTGCGCATATCTACATACACACATACATATGCAACATACAGCATTTGACGTAAAATATCTAAAATTTTCCCATAGCAAATGCAATTGAATGTGCAAATCAAACGCACGTATCCATCCATGTTGCCATATTTGCAGAGAATAAATTCAGCAAAAAATAGATTTTACATTGTAGTTCATGGCATGACTTCATTCGCATTAAAATTTCGGTACGAAATCGGATAAAAAAGCTTTCATTGTGCTGAAAAATGGCCTTGTTCTCAAATCGTATAACAGACACATTTCCACGTTCAATAACGAAGCCGAGCCTTGAAAAGAGTGATTTATCATGTTGCTCGCTATCAGATGCTGATTCTTTGAAATCACTTGCTCAGAGCCTGCAATTAACAGATATTTACTGTAGGTGCATGTCTAAGAAGCCCCTGAGGCCTGACGTTCTTGAGTTCCGGGCGGTTGTCGAAGCAAGGCTTTCCAAGGAACTTCATTCTGCTTAGGTAGTGCGAGTGACATTCGCATAGCAGCTGCTCCAACGTCTCCTCCGCTCCTGGAAGATTGCAGCTGCGACACAGAGTTTTATGATACAGTCCCAATCGGTCCGCATGGCTACCAATAGCCCAATGTGCCGTGAATACCAACGCAGTTAAACGCAAAATGTCTCTCCTCTACATCTTTAACACAGCTGAGGAGTATTCGAGAGGAAAGTTCTTTGAAGGATTTATGGACCTTTGGCGAGGGCGAGTATCGACGCATATTTAACGATGAGCTGTACGCTGACATCGACCTTGTTCAACGATTAAAGATACAGCGGCTGCGCTGGGCAGGTCATGTCGTGAGAATGGATGAAGGTCCTCCGGCCAAGAAAGTATTTCTATCGAAACTCGCTGAATGCAGAAGAAGAAAAGGGAGGCCTCCACTGCGTTGGGAAGATCAGGTGTACAGTGATGCTGACTCCCTAGGCATTTCCAAGTGGCGTCATGCTGCATGAGACAGAAATAGCTGGCGCGCTTTATTAAACACGGCCAGAATCGTCTAGACGGTTACGTGCCAATTAAATAAATAACTAAGTAAAGTAAGAGAAATCCTTCTGAAGGCCACAGACTTCTGCAGATCCTGCAGCTCTGCAACCACTTCCATATGGTTTTTGCCTGCTCGCACCAGTGCCGCGTAATTCGGCCCTTGAGGAAGCCCAGTGGCGCAAGACCCTCCCGTGCCTGCGCGATATCAAGAGCGGAGCCGTGGCTGGTCATCTCATCAGCCATTTCCTTTCCCTAGATGTCGAGGGGTGCCACGGCACCCAGATCAGAGAGAGACGCTATGACGATTTGCTAGGCCCAATATCCACCCCTACACTGCCCGACCAGGCCTGGTGAAACCGTTGCAGATAGCACGGCCTTCACAGCCGCCTGACTATCGGAGAAAATGCCTATCCTTCTTCCGACAGTCCCGGACTTTCCGTTGCAAGTAGAAGCTTGCAGGCCCACTGTATGGCGAAAACTTCTGCTTGAAAACAACTGTCGAAAAACTGCCTTGTACCTATATCGAGGCCGTGAGTTCTGGTCTGAGACCCCACTCTTTGTCCAGCATTCTTTGGCGGGTATACAAGGCACCGTAAGCCTTTCTAGTTCTGTAATCCGTGTTAAGCTTCCAGCTTAACTTAGGTGTAAGAAAAACTCCCAGGTATTTTGCACTGTCGGAAAGACTTAGTTCTTGACCATTGAGAACAGTTAGATTAAAATCAGGAATTTTAGTTCTAGTGACAATTTTAGTCCCAGTGCTTAACTCAAGCTTGAATTACATATGTATGTCTTATTTGAATCCTGATCAAATTTTCATATTCCAGAAGAAGTTGAAATATGTTCCAAATTTTAATTTCATCAGTATGCATTGCGCGCGCATTTCGCTTGGGTCTGCTTTTTTAGGTTGCGTGAGCACCTTTTCAAAATATATGTACATACATACATACATACATTCAAATGTACATAACTGACTGCCACAGCAGTGTTGCATTGCGGCAAGGAACAGGCGGCAAGCAACAGGCAGTAGGCAGCTGATTGACGGCAAGACTTTGCATTATGCTTAGTATGCACGTGAGTAGGCACCAGTGTTGCCACTTTAGCTATTTTGTAGCTAGATTTAGCTATTACTTTCGACGTTTAGCTATAGAAATTCGCGTTTAGCTATTAGCTTTTTTCTTTAGCTTATTTTTTAGTCAGTTTAGCTATTTTAGCCATAATATTTTTTCTGTAATTTCCTCACCTTTGCACAAAAAATTAAAATTTTTTGTTTATCAAAACTTTATAGAATTCACTTACTCCAAGTATATACGCGCAAGATGTGAAGCAATTTTAAGAGGAATATGGAGCCAATTTGCAAGGCAATATTTCTACACCGGGCATTGCAATATGTGTCAATTTCATTTAAAAAATTTCACATGATTCATTAAAAAAAATTGTTGGATTTATGCGATGCCACTGTGAGCGTTACAATATAATACAAAATAGCCGTCAAACAGCCGAAATGGAATCTTATTGCCTTGTAATATACCATTTTCCATCAATTGCTACAATGAAGCCATGTGTTCTCTAAACGCTTCAAATTTCCAAATGACTTGCTTCACATCTTGCCCGTATAGACACGTCGGGTTTAGATTACCAAACAAAACTGGTAATCCGGCATGCCTATTTATTTATTTTAACGCTTATTGGTACATACCCTGCAGTCAAAAACTAGATGACAGTCAACTAGAATATTTAATTTTTCTTCACTAAATCGAAAAGAGTGGTAGTGGAAATTTTTTGCACAAAATCATTAAAAAGCATTTCCACTACTACCAATAAAATAAATGGTCATGAAATATTTTTTCATAAATTGAATTTAGTGGTAGTGCAAAGTAAGTTTACGAAAAAAATTACTACACTGGATGAAACATTTTTTAAACTCGTAATAAAACTTTCACGTTATTCATGCTAGTGGAACGTATGTATATGTTTATGTATGTATGATCCGCTCTGGTAGAGTGCCTATTTTACTTTTATGTCAATTCGGATATTTTTATTTAGTGGAATAAAATGTTGATCCAATAAATTTTCACTACCAGTGTTTTGATTTAGTGGAAAAAATTTCGAGTACCACTATGCGAATTAATAGTAATGGAATTTTTAAAAGATCCACTCATCCAAAATTTATTGGAGCTAGAAAATTAGTATCGTTTTAAGTATCTAAATAATTATTTAGCTATTTTTGAAGAAAAATATTTTTGGCTATTAATTTTAGCTTTGAAAAAAAATTGTTTAGCTATTTTTAGCTATTTTTTTCTTTTAATCTAGCTATAAGCTCCAAAATATTCTGGCAACACTGGTAGGCACATACATATATATTTATGTATTTAGTATGTGTGATAGCTGCATTTATGTACGTACACTGTGAATTAGAGCCTATACACACTTGCGATTCAATCGATTTAGTCGAATTGCGCTGTTGTATGCAAATCCAACTGTTTCAGTTGTTCGACTAATTGAATGTAGTGTGAATGCTTCCATACATTCCCATGCAAATCAAAGCCCGACGAAATCGATTGAGTCGCAAGTGTGTATAGGCTCTTAACGCAATCGCATCGTTGCATGTGCAACTGACGGCAATAAGATTTTCTGTTATGACGTAAATACGATGCATGCAACCAACCAACGAACGAACCAACGCAACGCAACGACTCTGCCTGCCATTGCAACGTTGAACGTATTGCTGCTGATCATAGATGGGCAGTTTCAAGTAGCAGTAGTAATGCATTACCAGTATTCAAGCAGTAAAATATTTGTCTTTGACTTTCTACCGAAAATTTTTGCAAAACTCAGTTCGAATTCGAATATTTTGCAACATAAAGTAATATTTTAATAGCTATTGCAATTTTATAAGCATTCAGTAAGCTTTACTGCACTTGCTTTTTTACTGAATTACTGAGTTTACTGCAGTATGCCCATCTATGCTGCTGATGTGCCACAATCGAATGCGAGCGAGAGCATTATTGTTGTTTTAAACTAAAATTTGTGGATGAGATAAGCAAACATATGTATGTACATGTTAATGCTCAGACAAAAAACGAACATGACTTGACTACCTGCCCGCTTTCTTATTCGGTATTCGATATGTAAACACTGTGCTGTGGTACCTTTTCTTGCTTTCCTTTTGAAGTGCTAAAGAAATTGTATGAATATCTATTAGGGTTCTCATATTTTTCAATTAAAGCACCGAAAAGGTGAAAAGCACGATCTCCTTTCTCTAACCTGATCACTGCAGTGTCTTCCAGGCCGAGGTAGCGGCAATAAAGGAGGCGCTTGAGTCCTTTAAAGCAAGTAACAGCGAATATAAAGACGTTTACATCTTCTCAGTTAGTCAGACCGCACTGAAAGCGCTTGGGACTGTCCGATGTGAATCCAAAAACGTGAAAAATTGCCGCATATCTCTAATGGAGACGGCTGAGCAGTTTGCCATCCACCTTGCATGGCTACCTGGATACTGTAACATACAGAGAAACGAGACGGTAGACGAACTTGCTAGAGGGGGCACATCCGCTCCACTTTCGCTGCGGTGGAAGGATTTAGGTAAGCCGCTCGCTACCAGCAAGCTCATACTGAAGGAGCTCTACTTTAAAGAAGCGGAGGAAAGGTGACATTGTCTGAGTACTTGCAACCATACGAGGCTCTTTTGGCCTAACTAGAACGCCAGACAGACCAAGAGTCTACTAGGGCTCGGCAGGTCTGAGCTAGCACTGGGCTATTAACAGGCCATATAATCCTGGGAAGCATGCAGAAAGGATGGATGCTCCATATTACAATCACTGTAGAGACCCTAGTTAGGATGAAGAGGAGCCCGAAACAGTAAAAGACCTGTTGTGCGATTGCCCAGCACTGGGAAGGAGGCGATTTCAGCACTTAGGAGCCTACCAATTTAGGGATCTAGGAGATCTAGTGACATTGGAATTCAAGAAAAATCTAAGATTTGTAGAGTCCACACGATGGGTCGAGTAGAGGAGTCTTTCGATTCACGTGCTATCAATCGGGCCGCGTGGCTAACAATAGCCTAATGGGACCTTCGGGGCCTAAGTGTGCTATGTAGGTACCAGCAGCCACTGCAAGCTAACCTAACCTCACATCCTCATTAGCATACCTTCACTTGCCAGCTAACGTAAAATTGTCGCCCAAAAAAATATTTGAACCACCCTACTAAACACACTTATCACCATAAAAAAAAGATATTTCGAAGCCCAAGGAAAACATAAAAGAAACAAAAATTAAACTCCGCAAAGATAAAACCAATAAAAAAAAAAAAATAAAAAAATCAAACCAAACAAAACAATGTGGAAAAACTCAAAAAGAGTTCATTGAACCAGCCGTTCGTTCATTGCTTCGCTTTGCCTTCTGGACGAGTGTTTGTTTTTGTAATTGACACGCATTGTGAACGCAGCAAATGCAGCAGCACGTTTGTTGCAACAATGAAGTACATATGTAAGTGCTGATGTGTTGTGCTGTGTCGTGGCTAGGGTTGCTCGTTCATCGCTCGCTCGCACAGCCAAATGCGTTGAAATGCGCTCCGAAAATGCATGCGTGCTTAGCTGAGCAGTTGGAGTTTTGATAGTAGTAGATGCGAGTACTCAGTGTCTGCTGACCAATTAGCGTTAGCGTTATTGTTGTTGGTTTTTGATGTTGTGTAATAAATTACAATGATCAATTTAGTTGCTGAATTTATTGCGATTGTGATTTGCACCAAGTCACAGTTAAACCATGTCTCCACATAACGTGTTTCGCTCTTTTTATCTGCATTCGCTCCCGCAATCGTCGTTCGACCTCGAAACCAGTGCCGAAACCCACTAATTTCCATACAAATTTGAAATTTCTGAGAGCGAATGAAGAATGAAACACGTGCTTCGTTCTCAAGCCTCTTGCCAACCCCGATAATAACGATGCCTTCTCTAATTGTGTATCGCAAATCTATCGAAATCTCACACAGACCAAAACAAAAACTCAAAAATGAGAACAAATACATATGAAGAAGAACAAGAATGCGAAATATCAAAGTGAACGACGATCAGCTACGCGGAGACGGTTTATTTCGCGAGATGTTTCGCTACATGTTTCGTTGGCGAATTAAGTTATGTGGAGATGATGATAGTGTCGATAGTGTCGGGTAATTTGGGAGAGTCTACGGCTACGCTCACACTGTAACCGCCTTTTTACTAATCACACTGTAGGCTGCGTTATATAGTGCGCTTTCCAGAAACGTATAACAGCTATTAAAAATCTAATATCGTTTGATACCCATATTGTAGGGTAATATTAATGTTTTTAGGCAATCACGTTTTGACCGATAATTCAGTTATCGATAAATTTATCGAAATATATCGTAGTCCAAATGAAACCTGGGCCATCCCCTTTCGTTTGATACCCATATTGTAGGGTAATATTAATCTTTTTGGGCAATCACATTTTGACCGATAATTCAGTTATCGATAAATTTATCGAAATATATCGAAGTCCAAATAAAACCTGTGGTCATTCCCTTTTGTTTGATACCCATATTGTAGTGTAATTTTAATGTTTTTGGGTAATCACATTTTAAACGACCATGCGACTAGAATGCATAGTCGTATTAATTGTCGTTTTCGATTCGCCATCACACAAGCGAGGTCGGATCGAACAAAAATGTTTGAATCCATAATTGTCGTTTTCGATTCGCCATCACACAAGCGAGGTCGGATCGAACAAAAATGTTTGAATCCATAATGAGTAGTAGCCATACTCGCTAACTGGTTGATAAAAATTTCCCTCTGCTCGCTATCATTCACATATAAATTTGACAGAAGGAAATTTATAACCATCAGAGAAATTGTGAATCGAAAGCGGCTAATGCGTAGTACCATACTCGCTAACTGGTCGATAAAAATTTCCCTCTGCTCGCTATCATTCACATATAAATTTGACAGAAGGAAATTTATAACCAGCAGAGAAATTGTGAATCAAAAGCGGCTTATGTTGCTTTGACTACTTGCTAGTCAGCAATTCAAACCCTGCATGGAATGGTTACCGTTTGTTTGGTGCCTAGTGGTCACATTTCAAATTTTCAATAAACTATCGATAGTTCAAACGATAGTCGAAAACCATCGATAGTGTAAACGATGTTCAGAAACCATCGATAGTGACGATAGTGCCATCGATAGTTTCCGACCACTAATCTGATCCATAAACTATGGATGTCATATCCATATAATGGGTATCATATCAAAAAAAATTTGTAATATATAAAAAAATATGGATATGACATCCGTAGTTTATGGATCAGACAGGATTATCCATATATATGGATGTGACATCAATATAGTTTTTGATGTGTAAACATCTTTGCTGTAGCTACGAGTGATTTCGAAAAACAGGTAAAGTTTACTCGTAAAGGTAAATGACCTTTGTGTTAGTGCACTGCTGCGTCCGTGTGAATTGCTTGGCACTGTCAGTGGTAGGTAGGTGGATAGACATGTACTTACAAATGCTTGCATGCATAGCCGTGCAAATGCGAATATCAACAACAACAGCAACGAAGCGAAGTGAAGTTGTTGTTGTTTTCTGTAACAATGCGACAAATAGGCAAAATAAAAAGGACCAACCTTTTTGAACATGTATGCAAATGTATGGATATGCATACCTACATCTACCTATCTAATTTTCTGTGCAATATTGGTATCAAATGAAAGGTTTTGAGCAGGATTTCGATATGAAGCTCTTTTCATTGTGACCCCTAGGCCAGGTCTCAAGATATGGGTCACAACGAGGACCCGGATGATCCTTGAATGTTTCTGAGCAATACAAGACAAAACAACATAAAAAATCAAAAGTCAAAAACCAAAAACCAAAACAAACAAAAACAACAAAATAGTAGCAGTCACAATGACAACAAAAATTACCAGGAAAAAAGGAATAAGGAAAAAGGAATAAATATCCGATTTTGAAACAGTTTACACATCAATATTCATGAATACCCGTTATTCACGCTTTAATTTTTCCGTGTAGTGTTTATTTTGGGTTCATACACTCTTAAAAATTTTCGTGTAATTTTGCATACAAAAAGGTAGGTTACTTTTTTCCTACCTTATTATGCGCAAAATCGCACACTGAAAATTTCAACAGATAAGCTGTTTAAATTTAAACAATAAAAGTGTAAAGCCTACACAAACAATCTTTAAATCTAAACACCAATCGAGTAATAAATTGTAATTTCGCATATACATAAGTTAAACAAAATTACCAATGCACTATGTAATTTTACCCCACTCAACTGTAATTTCGCGCACGATATTTGAAATTACAATTTCTGTATGCAATTTTAATCCAAAATGCGTGTAAAATCGCATGATATGCTCACTTTTGCTGAAAAGTGCGTAAAATTTCGTTTAGAACTGTAAATTACACACTTGTAGTGTAAATCTACGAAAAAAATGTAATTCTCAACTAAAAATTACATATATTTTGGTAGCATATTTACACGCAATTTTTAGAGTGTATAAATGCATAGCTCTTGGCAGCTGAAATGCACTTAACCTTAAAAGTTTTATATGCACAACAATACACTTCAAAAATTCTTTTCTTTTCCCATTTTTGCCACAACTCATTTACTCTGATTACATTGCGCATTCATTCGTGAGCAAGCACACTCAAACAAAATTCGGCTTGACTGACTAAATGATTGCCGCAATGCAGATACGCTCTCATCATAATCATCATACTTACACTAACCTGAATGGATAACGGAGTTGCATGCGTGGGTGAATTATTAAATATTGGTGCTGATATAGAGGAAATAAAAAATGTTTTATAAAATGGATGACATGAACTTAAGCGCTAAGCAGAATCAGTACTTCTCCGTCATGACGTGCGTCGTTTTCGACTGACAGGACGTACGTAACGGAAAGAGTGGCACATAAAATATGTGTTCGGTGAATGCACTAAAAGTGTAGTGTAGAACAATATCAGACATTTGTCACAGAAGTTTTAGGTAAAGACGTCAAAAAACGAAAATTAACGAATTGCTAAGAGCAAAATCGCATGGAATATGTATTAATAGTATTAATTAATACTAATATTTAATTTTAAGTTGGTTACAAAACACAATTCTGCACAGTTTAGTACAAAAACGAGTTATCGAACGCAATTTTCTGCACTAGAGTACTCTAATGCCTTCACCGAACACATCTTATATTACTGACGTACGGCAAAATAGAAAATTGGCAAAGTATGCCGGATCCGGCGACTGATACGTTGCCAATCTAGCGTTGCACGAGCAAAATATACACAGTCTACTCAGCTGTCAGTTCCTTCCTTGTCCGTCATGACGGAGAAGTACTGATTCTGCTTAGCGCTTTAAATGGCGTATTTTAGAATTACAAAACAGAATTTTTTTTTTTGCAAAATGCGGTCGTTTTTGCTTCATATAAAGTTCACACATGTCAAATAGTAGCTCTGAGTAATATTGGCCGATAATTGTTTGACACTTTTCAACATAATCGTTGTGAATGACAACTCGCGCATCCAAAAAAAAAAAACTGTGTCCATAACCTTATTAGCCGACTGACCCCACTTTGGCCTACTTTGGTGCACGTTCAGCCGGAGAAACTCACGGTTTTGATTGTTCCTTGGTTTCTTGTGCGGTGTAATGGTTCCAAGTTTCATCTACGGTCACAAAACGGTGCAGAAATTCGTTCGGATTGCGGCTGAAGATCGTCAAACACCCCTTTGAAGTTGTCACGCTTATTATCGAGTCTAAGCAATCGCCCACACGCGTATAGCTTTTTCATGTATCAATATTCATGTAAGATGTGATGTGTTCGGTCAATTGAGATACCTATGTATGTCATGGACTTATCAAAAAACGCTCGTATAAGTACGAATATATAAATCCGTCTATAAACCTAATTGCTTGCCATGACATCTCAATCACTTTTACAGCTTGGAAGCTTATTATGATCATCATCTTACCATCATCATCATCAGCAACATCAATCAAATATTTCTTATAAAACCTAATTACTTCGACTCTATAAGACTTAGTGTTAATTAAAAGAACAAAAATCCTTTGTATGTAGGTATTTATATTCAATTAAACTCAACGACAAGTTGCTACAAAATGTTTCGCCATGTCCATGAAAATTTATTTCTTACACCTCAATGCCACAAGAGATCAAGGTAAGGAATGAATTAAAGATACAAAGAGAAATAAGAATTGTTTTTGTTGAATTAAGAAACCTTTGACACGTTTGTAATAAAAAAAAAACACCCACGCTCAACAAATTACGTTAAACGCAATGTCTGCAAGGTATTTTCATTTTGTTTTTAGTATGCAAATGAGTATATATGTATGTATGTATGTACATTATAGCGTATCGAGAAGAAAAAGTTCGCCGTACGCCCTCCTCCCCCCTATGTTTTCTTTTTTTAAAAAATATTTCTGGAAAAATTTTTTGATTTCTTTTTTTCGACGCCGCTAAATGTCGCCATAATTAATTTTTTCACATCCTCGGTATTTATGGTCCGATCCTTAAGTTTGATACACCAATCTCTTTGGCTTGAGAGGAGGGTTCTTACTTTATAATTTTATTAACCCTATGTGCGCCAATGGGGTCACTTCCACCCAGTGTTTAGTTTATACCACCTTAATGTAAATTTTTTTTGCCAGCATGTTAAACGTCCTCAAAGAACATTAATCTTTTGCAAAATAAGTATTTCGATCGCCTCTGTAGAACTGGAAATAAAACACTTTTAACATTCAGAGGAATATACATAAATTTCTCGCTTCCTGTGGTATTTTAGGTTAATTCTATAGAGATTTTTTCTAAAGAGACTCCTACTGAAATTTTATGCCGAATAATTTTCTAGCACATTTTAACCATCTAGCACCCCTAACAAAGGGTTATTTTGACCCCTTTTTATACAGTCAGGAAATAGTATTTTTAAGGTCGCTAGAGGTCTAAAATCTTTTAGAAAATTTGGGTAGAAGTCTGCTCAGAAAAAATCTTTGTAAAATCAACCTAAAAGACCACAGAAAACGAGAAACGTATATTGCTCTGAATGTGTAATGTGTTTTATTTGCGGTTCTACTGAATCGATCGAAATACTTCTTTTACAAAAGATTAATGCTTTTTGACGACTTTTAACATGCCGGCAAAAAAGGTTACATTAAGGTGGTATAAACTGAGTACTGGGTGGAAATAACTCCAATGGCGCACATAGGGTTAATACAATTATAAAGTAGAAACCGTGCTCTCAAGCCAAACACATTGCTGTATCAAAATTAGGGATCGGACCATAAATGCCGAAGATATGAAAAAAATTTATTTTAGCGAAAACTAGCGGCGTCCAAAAAAAAATAAAATTTTATTCCAGAAATGTTTTCGAAAAAAAAAAAATCATATGGGCGATGGACTTTTTTTTGGTCTATATAAGGCGAGACGGCCTAATGTACATACATATATGTATATGTGTGTATCTGCTAATGTACATGTTGCATATTTAGCTGTGATGTTCTCTTTGTTGATCACTTGCAGCTTGTGATGTCATGATGTGATGTCACTTTGTCTATTAATATTTAGGTATGTAAAAAAAAGAAGAGGTGCCATTGCCTTGTGCTTATTTTTTATGCATATACATACATACATATTTACATATCGTCGCCCGGATAAATTAGTGTCGTATGTGAATTTTGGGCCGAATTGAGTTAATAATACAGTTATACTAAACTAATCAAGATCTTTCGAATGACGTTATCCGTTTTTTGCTATCTCCTTTAGTTTAAGAGATATTGAGCAGAATTTTTTCGTTTCTGCAAGGTCGCAAGCGATTTCGTCTAATTTCCAATGTGCTTTTAATTGCTGTCAATTATTTAATTTATTTACTTTTATGAGAAATCAAATACAATATTTAACTAATTTTAAAAATCTTTAATTTAGTTAAAATTGGGAACACATTTTGTCGTACGTCATACAAATTTCCTGCAAAAATGTTGCTAAAGGTAACATACGACAAAATTTTACTGAAGAAAATCCTTTATAAATTCCAAAATAATAAACAATATATAACAAAATTAAAATAATTTAAGAATTTTGTGGCCTAGTAGTGTTCTGCCAGACTTTGGAGAAAAACTAATCAGAAGTTTTGGAGAAATACAATTCCAAACTTCAAACCTGTTTTCCCAAAAGTCTTCAAATGCAACATACGACATTAATTTATCCGGGCGACGATATATATCCACATATGTATGTACAAATATTTCTATTTTCATAATCACTTCTTCTAATTTATTCTTTTATGATTATACGAATGACTGTGTAAAAGTTTATGGCAAGGGGACTTTGATATGCAGACATACATACATACATACATTCGTTCTTACGTACTACATAGTTCATGTGCAATGACAATTTAGGAACTTATCTATATCTATATATATATATAAAAATCAAGCCCATTTCTTTGTCGCCGGCTTTCGCCCAAACGCGTGGAGGGATTTTGACCAAATTTACACACAAGTTTAGTACCTTGCCCTAGATGGTTTATATACATATTTTTTTCAAATCCGGAAGTCGGTTCCCGAGGTCAAAAGGTCAAAACGTGGATCCGGCTTTTCCCTGAATATTTTTGGACGATATTGGTATCAAATGAAAGGTGTTGAGCAGAGAATTTACATAGAATAGTACTCATTGTGATTCCTAGGTCGGGTCTCCAGATATGGATCAAAACGTGGACCCGGATGGCCCTCGAATGTTTCTGAGCGATATTGGTATCAAATGAAAGGTTTTGAGCAGAGAATTTACATAGAATAGTACTCATTGTAATTCCTAGGTCGGATCTCCAGATATGGGTCAAAACGTGGACTCGGATGACCCTCGAATGTTTCTGAGCGATATTAGTATCAAATCAAAGGTTTTGAGCAGAGAATTTACGTAAAATAGTACTCCTTGTGATTCCTAGGTCGGGTCTCCAGATATGGGTCAAAACGTGGACCCGGATGGCCCTCGAATGTTTCTGAGCGATATTGGTATCAAATGAAAGGTGTTGAGCAGAGAATTTACATAGAATAGTACTCATTGTGATTCCTAGGTCGGGTCTCCAGATATGGGTCAAAACGTGGACCCGGATGACCCTCGAATGTTTCTGAGCGATATTGGTATCAAATGAAAGGTGTTGAGCAGAGAATTTACATAGAATAGTACTCATTGTGATTCCTAGGTCGGGTCTCCAGATATGGGTCAAAACGTGGACCCGGATGACCCCTGAATGTTTCTGAGTGATATTGGTATCAAAGGAAAGGTGTTGAGCAGGGAATTTACATAGAATAGTACTCATTGTGATTCCTAGGTCGGGTCTCCAGATATGGGTCAAAACGTGGACTCGGATGACCCTCGAATGTTTCTGAGCGATATTAGTATCAAATCAAAGGTTTTGAGCAGAGAATTTACGTAAAATAGTACTCCTTGTGATTCCTAGGTCGGGTCTCCAGATATGGGTCAAAACGTGGACCCGGATGACCCCTGAATGTTTCTGAGCGATATTGGTATCAAATGAAAGGTATTGAGCAGAGAATTTACATAGAATAGTACTCATTGCGATTCCTAGATCGGGTCTCCATGGGTCAAAACATGGAACTTTGTGACCTTCGAATGTTTCTAAGCGATATTGGTATCAAATGAAAAGTCTTGATGAGGACTTCAGCACAGAACTATAATAATTGTGATGCCAAGCCGGGGTCTCCAGATATAGGTCACAACGTGGACCCGGACGACCTTCGCATGTTTTTGAGCGATATTGGTATCAAATGAAAGGTATTGAGAAGATAATTTAGATAGAATAGTACTATCTATTTTATTTGTGATGCCTAGGACGGGTCCCCATATATGGGTCAAAACGTGGACTCGGATGACCCCGGAAAATGTCTCAGTGATATTGGTATCAAATGAAGGGTTTTGAGCAGGGATTTTACATAGAACTGAACTCATTACGATCCCTAGGTCGGGTTCCAAGGTGTTGGTCAACACGCGGACCCGGATAACACCGGGATATTTCTCAGGGATATTGGTACCAAATGAAAAGTGCTGAGCAGGGCCTTTACACAGAGATAAACCTAAATGTGGGTCAAAACGTGGACCGGGATGGCCCCGGAAAATTTCTGAACGATATTGGTTTCAACTGAAAGGCAGGGCTTTTACATAGAGATGAACTCAATATGATTCCTAGGTCAGGTCCCCAGATCTGGGTCAAAATGTGGATCCGGATGACCCCGGATAATTTCTCAGCGATATTGTTATTTAATAACGGCACATGACGATTCCTAGGTGGGATCCCAAGGTATGGGTCAATATGTGGACCCGGATAACACCGGGATATATCTTAGGGATATTGGTACCAAATGAAAGGTGTTGAGCGGACTCTCATGTAGGGCCGTACCCATTACGATTTCTTGGTCAAGTCTCCAGATACCGTACCCATTATGGTTCCTATGTCAAGTTCCCAGATGTGGGTCAATAAGTGGACCCAAATGAGCTCGGGATGCTTCTGAGCAATACTGATATGAAATGAAAGTGTTGACCGGGTCTGCTATATAGAGATATTTTCATAGTGATTCTTAGTCCCGATACCCAAATTAATGGTAAAAGAGACGATTCGGACGCCACGGAATGTTTTTAAGCAATGATGGTATCAAATGAGAGGTGGAGTGCAGGGTATGTTATGCTAAACCCAGTTCCCTAGAGGAAGAGGAAGAGTAATGAGACTGGGAAAGGCAAAGGGACGGAAAAGGAGAGGGAGAATATAATAAAAATGGAATGAAGAGGATGGGAGAGAGACAGGAAGACAGGTAATTAGTGAAGGAATAAGAGGGGGGAATAAAAAGGAGAAAGACAGAAAAGGAGATGTAAGAAAGAGCGGTAGAGAAAGGGAAGCGGAAATGTGATCGGAAAGGAAAAAGGAAACGGAAATGAAAGGAAAGATAAATGAAAGGGAAAGAGAAATAGTAAAGTAGAGGGAAAGGCAGTTGGAGACTAATACGAAGAAAAATGGGATAAGAATATGAAGAGGGCAAACTTTTGAAAATATCAATTTTTTCCTTCACTTTTTTTAAACTTATATGAATTGTGCCGAGCTCTACAGCCCGAGCTCTGCAGCCCGAGGTAATTTCGGTTTCTAGATACTTCCAACATATTTTAAAGTATGCCGTTTTTCGCTTCAAGTACCTATAATTGGAAGTGGGCCAAAGCAAAGCTTGGCCGGGTACAGCTAGTTTTAAAATAAAGTAAGATATACACAGCAGATGTTTCACGTCATTAAGCGCTGTTTTTTAAATAAATTATATTTATTTATTTTTTTTTCTTTCTATCATAAGTTATGATTCATAAGGCAATAGAATGCATGTTTTATAAATTATAACATGAACGTGAAATATAAAATTTTATTTTCTTTTTATATGTATGTACAATGTACATTGTATCATAATTCTTTTATTTTATTTTTTTTTTTCAACTGCAACAGACAACGTTTGGCCGCAAAGCACAGCGGAAATACAAAAGTATTTTGCTAGAAAATTTAAAACAAAGAAAATTTTAAATACGAGTATGTCTGTATCTACGTGATCATTTGTAAGCACATTTCTATTGCCGGTTTTATGACTTTGTCGAACAAAATTTTACAATTCATGCAAATATTTTATGGCTCATGAGTTTTTATTATTATTGCACATTTCATTAGCGCTTTACGTATGTATTAGGGATTCCAATTTTTCCGATTTTTACAATCCCGGGATTTTCGGTATTTTATTTTATAATCCCGGGATCCCGGGATTTATCCCGGGATTTGGACTTTAATTACACAGGCCGAAAAAATTTTCAAAAAATTTTCTAACTCAAATAAAATTCTACTTTTCTAAAGGATTTCAGTGCGCTGATTCTGAATCTGAAGTCGGATTTTCGGTAATATGTATGGTTTTGAGATATTCATGTCCAAAGAGGCGAAAAATGCGATTTTTTGCTATATTCACTGCTCAATCTGTTAAATTACTTACTTTCATTAAAAGATGATTGCAGCTATTGAAAGAACGATCATTTCTCTTGAAAACAGCGCTTTGCTTTTTCGGGTATCTTATTCAGATATCTACGTTGTCTTCAAAAGATCTGATCGTGCTTCCAATAGATGTAATCAGTTTTTAATGAATGTCAGTAATTTTAAAAATATTGAGGTGTGAATATGGCCATGAATATCTTTGGACATGAATATCTCAAAAACTACACCGAAATCCTTTTGAAACGTAGAATTTTATTTCTGTTACAAAAATTTTTCGACCAGTATTATTTTCCAACATTTGGGGTTGAAAAAAGTAAATAAAAGTAAAAGTAAATATGAAAAAGTGTATTTTTATGTAGAATGCTAGAAAAATAAAAAAACACCATACTAAACAAGTCTGCGATACTTGTCTTATTTCTACTCGTTTTTATTCAGCGATACGCAAATTGTATAAGTCCAAAAAGCGAAGAAAATTGTGTAAGTCCAAAATATTTACATGAACACAAATTTTTTTTTTCATTTAGAAATTTTTTTATTTTTTGTTTTTTGTCTCTCCTACAAAGTTTGAAAAAAAGACTTACACAATTTGCATTCTTAGCTAGCGAAATACATTTTTAGAGAAACGCTACAACTTTAAAATGCAAAGAAAAAATAGATTTTTATTGCCATTTTTTATTATTTCATTAGTAACAAAATAAAATAGGAATGTAAAATCATTCGTATTATTTAATAATACCTAAGAGTTACTTTAAAAAGCACAACCAACAACGAAAATTACAAACATTTGGTGAACAAAACATTTGCCTTTGCAGTTGGTAGATACTTTTAGGATATTAAAAAAAAGGCTTGCAATCATTTGATAATTTCCAATAGAAATTTTTTTAGAATTTAACGACGAACTTTGTTTAAGCGAATATTTCCAAGCTTGCCGAAAAATTCA
Organism: Urophora cardui; assembly: GCA_960531455.1. Classification (NCBI taxonomy): domain Eukaryota; kingdom Metazoa; phylum Arthropoda; class Insecta; order Diptera; family Tephritidae; genus Urophora; species Urophora cardui. The sequence continues at coordinate 151,447,299 of OY482670.1, forward strand.
GAAAATTAATGCAACTTCTGAATAGATAAATATCGGAGGCAAAATTTTGATATGAATTCCGAGTATGCAGCTGCGTATTTAATTTTAGTAGAGTGTTGTAAGACTATCAAGTCTAATTAAAATTTTGTTTCCATTTTCTTCCATTATGTACTTTCCGTGTGGGAAAATTCCAAAAAACATTTGAGAAATAAATGACCAAAAATCAGGAAATAGAAATTATCAAATGAATTTTGCCACAAGCTAAAAGCTTTAAAAAATACCTAACGTACGTTTCCCTACAACGCGTACTTCAACACAAAAAATTTAATTATTAAAAAAAAATCAAAAATTATAATCCTTATTTTGACTAATCGACTTTTTTATTCTAGCAAAAATGTCGCACTTTCTTCCGGCTGTCACATTTTTTTGTTCTCTTCCACACAGACTGAACCCTTTTTTAGGGATGTTTGTTCTATTGACGAAATATAAAACTGGCCCGACTACGGGCAACATTTTCTGCTCTTAGCACAAGTAAAAGGTTGCATTATTTTTGTTTCATTCATCACATGATAGGACACAGGACACATGTTGATAATGCTGCAATGTAATAATGCAACATTTTCATTCAGAATAGGAAATGCTGTTAGTATACAGATCTGAGACCAATAAAAATTATATAAAATAAAACTTTTCTTTGCTATAATAGCGGAATATTCTCTCTTTATCTTATCCCGAAAATCCCGGGATAAAATTCTAGCTATCCCGGGATTTTCGGGGAGTCAGAAAGGGCGGGATCCCGGGATCCCGGGATCCCGGGATCCCGGGATTGGAATCCCTAGTATGTATGTATTTACATAAATATGTATGCACCTAAACATGTCATGACTGCAAATGCACCTTTACATAGCGATGTGCCAGATGTTTTTTGTTGTTGTTGTTGTTTTTGTCGAATTTTCGCATTTTTTAGCATATTTCTACAATTGTTTAAGTCTGAGGGAGTAAGCGGACGGAAGATATTCAAAAAAGTAACTTCATATGTATGTATGTATGTATAGTGGTGGCAAAAGCGAATTTTCTTTTAAAGTCGATTTCAATAAAAGGAAATATTTGTTATCCGTTATCGTAAAGTTTTAGAAATCCAGTCATCAAATACGTCACTCTTACACTTGTTTCAAATTCCTTCGAGCCTATTTCAGTTCGTCTCAGTTCGATATTCATTATTGGATGTCGAAGTTAATTTTCGAATATTTATCATTAATTAGGAAGTAATATAGAGTTTATGAAAAACTTCATGTGCATATCGTAAATTTTAAAACATAAAACACTAAAGAGCACAATAGATCTTAAGGTTTCAGTGGGCATTATTATTGCAAAGCTCTTGGGTTGCGGTTAAGTTAAGATTGACTGTTTTCATTGAAGTCATGAAAAGTCATGGCAATGGCAGTTACGTACGAGTATGTATGCAAATTTTTAAGCTCAAGGACTACAACCTTCAAATATACGCAAAAAGCTACAAAGCAACTTTAAAACAATTTTTTTTTGCATATTCTTTTAGTGTATTATATACATATGTATGTATGTATGTACATGTATATACATATTATATGTAACATATGCACACATTTATTAACCCAATAAACATTACATTTGGTTAACAATTCGAAAACGATATTAAAACTAAACTCGCTTTTCAAGTCTCGCCTTCGATAATGTTCACCACTCTTGAGCAAAACGAAACCGTCGTTATACGTTATAATTTCACCTCGTTATGTATTCAAAATGGGGCCCTTTCTCGAAGGGAAATTTTTTTGATAGAGTGTGATTTTTCAAAGTACATTTCGTCGTACCATACGAAAACTAGCATATTAAAAATTTTTGGCGAAAGCTATCAATAAAAAAATTCTGTACGAAAAGTAACAAGTTCGACTTTTGGCCGACGAAAAATAACAAAATCGACTTTTGGCTGACGAAAAGTATCAGTAATTATATACTGTTTTTACATTAAAATTGTTGTTGTTTAAACGAAGTTGATAGTTTTCGTCAGCCAAAAGTCGATTTTGTTATTTTTCGTCAGCCAAAAGTCGAACTTGCTACTTTTCGTCAGTCACAAAAAAAACGTATGTTAGTTTTCGTGTGGTACGACGATATGTACGTCACTGTGTCTCTAGTTACTAAAGGTATAGCCAGACGACGCAAGAAGGTACTTTCAGAAAAAGAAAAAAAATTCAGTTGAATATTCATTATGGATATCAAAGCTTATTTTCGAATGTTCGACACCATGTTTATTAGGTACATTTTATTTATCTATATCTACCCACTAGGCCCATTTGCGAGGCGATGTGATTTTTTTTCATGACAGGATACTTTCTTTTGTTAGATATACCGTGTTATGTACTCCTAAAGTATGTTGAGTGGCACGTTCAAATTGAGCACAGAGCATTTCTTCACTGACTAAAGTAGGAGTTAAGAAGAGTAAGCCGAAACAGAAAAATTTATACGAAAGAAGTACATAACAAAGTTAGGTGGTAGGCAGCTGTATATTCAGCACTACAATACTGCTACAATTCATACTGAATACCTAACAAGAATATAATAACTAGGGCAACAGAAGATATGCAAATGCATATTTTTCTGTTGCAGTCCTATTTATATATGATAAATATATATCGGCGTTTTAGCTCAAGACGAAGAGAATAAGCCTAACTTGTTAGGGCATATTTTCGCATATTTAGGTCAAAAGGCTTATTTTTGCATATCTTGACTTATTTGCATATTTTTGGCTTAGTTTGCTATAAATTCATATTTTAGCATGGTATTTCGTCATATTTTTCCATCTTGCTCGTAAAATTGTTTTTATTTACATTTTTTACTGTGGCAACTTTGTTTTGTATATGCGCATACTATTTGCCATTCCTCTTTGTCTGACAAGTACAAGGCGAATTTAATAATTTTCGCAATGCTTCATTCAAATGTGCTACACGAATCAGCTGTGTATCTACATATGCACATGGGCATACGGCAGACGGTCAATATATATTGATAAAATCAGTTCATATTGACAGTGTAGCATCGAGTATTGATGGATCGCGATTCTGGATCGCAAAATGTTTGGAAATTTTGAAATTCGCGGTTCGGATCGCAATATTGGCAATAAACAAATTGAAAGTGAAAGTGCGAAAAGGACGGAAGTAAAATATCTTGTACCTCAGAGCGAGAAAAATATCGCAATATTCATATTGAACGTGTAGCACTACGCTACACAGTAACTGAAATTCTTGCTTTTAAATGCGCCCCGATAACTTCAGTTGACGTGGAAAGATCTTTTTCTACGTTTAAAAAACACGACGATCATCGACATACATAGTTTTCTATTTGAAATTTTTTGCAAAATTTTGTAGTTGACAGCAATAGCAATTTGAATAAATAAGTATGCGAGTTTTGCCCTGGAATTTTGATTGCCATCAACACATAAAATTTTAAATTCATGCACATAAATATATGTATGTATATATTTTCGTAAGTAAAAACACTTGTTTTCTTTTGGTAACGAAGATGTGTTTCGCAAATGTGAATTTTTTATTTCATCTTTTGTACCTATAAAATGTACCTTTAATAAAAACAATTTTTTGTTACAAAAATTATTATAATTTAATAAAATGTGAATTTTTTATTTCGCTTTTGTACCTATAAAACAAATATGTACCTTTAATAAAAATATTTTTTATCACAAAAAATTTTCTAATTTTATTTAAAACTAATTTTTGATATTTTTCCGAGCCAGGGTTTGAACCTGGAAACTCTTGCATGAAAGGTGAGCACACAACCGGCATGGTATATCTTTTTATTAAGTATATACAAAAAAAATTTAAGGGCATATTTTCAGTGCTTCAACCAAGTTTTAAGAGCATATTTTTAGCGCTTAAACCATATTTTTAAGGACATATTTTTAGCGCTAAAAACGAGTTTTTTAGGGCATATTTTCTGTTGCCCTAATAATAACGATCATATGAAAAAAGCATGTGGTTTGGACTGAAAGCACGAAGCTGTCGCTTCATTGTTGTTTTTACTATACAAAGTCATTCATGCGAAGGCGGCCATCGCCGTGCGTTAGTCATGGGGCATAGTCATGGAAGTTGTTATCTTCCCTAAAGAAAATGTAATGAGGAAAGTATTGATGATTTGTAGATCTTTGGGGCTACTGGGTAGATATACATACATATACAAATGTATATGTACATATATGCTGCGAATTCTTCACTGAAAAACTTTGAACTATGTAGATGTTGCTTTTGTTTGCTGCTTCAGATGATAATCAAATAAATTAAGTGGCCAACTAAACACTCGAACCGTAATACGTACAGAGGAAACACTGAAGGTCAACAACAAAAAAAAAAAGAAATGTGAAAATATACGATTTCGAAATATCCATACATATGTATGTATGTTTGTAAAAAGCTGTGGAATATAAATCATATAATTTATGTATGTTAATACTTAAGTAGGCGTAATGAAATTACAAGCGGATACGTAATTATTTATTAATTTACATATGTATATATTTTTATATTGTATTTGTTGGCTTTTTTTCTGGATTATTATTATTTTTTATGCATTTCAGTGCGTAACTACAGCGCCAGTAAGTGTTTGTGGAGTGGAAAAAATCGCAATATGATTTTTATTCTTTGTGTTTATTTTATTTTTTCTAGTTGTTTTTCAAGTGCTTAGCATATAACCTACATACAAATGTATGTACATACACTGAAAAAACAACTTACTCAGATTATGGAAAAGTGGGAATGATTCGGCGCTAAAGACATATTTCCATATTTTGATGTACGATTTTCTTCAAATCAAGGAATAAAAACCACGTTTTAAAGAAAATTGTACATCAAAATATGGAAATATGTCTTTAGCGCCGAATCATTCCCATTTTTCCATAATCTGAGTAATTTTTTTTTTTGAGTGTATTTTTGTATTAGGTTGAGCTCTACAAATTGTTAGCTGCCACTTGGAAAGGTTCTATAAAACTTGTTAGTACTTCTCTCAATATCAACTTCGACTTCCAAGCTAGAAATACTAGACAACTGAATATACATAGATTAATAGGGCTATTCTGGCAACTGGCAACTGTCCTTCCAAAGCCAACTATCATCTTTCGAAAGGAAAACAAATTTAAGTTTCCTCTCTTTCGAAAAGATTTTTTTAAATTAAATTTTCCTCTCTCTTTCGGGAGGAATTTTTTTCCTTTTGTAAGGTAGTTCTCTTTGGAGAGACAGTTGCCAATATGGCCTAGTAAATCAAAATATCCTAATCACAGTTCTTTTCTTTCCGAAATGAAATGAGTAAGAAGAAGGGAGGCAGCCGGAAAAACAGCAGGAGAGATGATTCTGATCACAGCAGTGTACCTATACATATTTTGGAGTGTCTATGAAGTCGCTTTCTGGCACTGGTATAAGAATCGTGTTTTGGACCAAAGTTCTAAAACCATTTTATGTTCCAGAAAGTTGAAAAAACAACCTGCAACCAACCAGACTCTTCAGAGCTTTTTCGACACCAAATTATCTCCAAAGAATTTTCGCTACCATTTTTTGGATCACCATCATATATGTACTACATACATACATACATACATATGTACATAAATTTGTATTACATATGTAGATACATATGTACATACATACATATTCACATAAAAATTTTGTATGTTAAAAAATGCTTGACCCACTTTCGCACCAGCAATTTACATAAGTGTATACTTACTAAAATATATACAACAATACAACAATAAAAGCAGCAGCCATGGAACATTGATAATAGTACATATACAAACAGCCATTATAATGACTAAAAAATAACAAACACATTAAGTAAGAATGGTGATACTATGTCATATTTATGTATGGACGTGGGTTTCTATGGAGATAGCTATACATACATAAGTACATACATAGATGAATAATAGACGTAGCCCCATTGTGATTTGATAATTTTAGTTTTTTTCCACGATTTTTATTATTTATATTTACTTATTTATTTGATTTTACAAATGGCATTTTATATAAACGTATGCATGTATGTATGTATGTACATATGTAGGCGTATGTCGGTTTGAATAAATTATATACATATAGGCATGCTTACAAGGACCGGACTTTAATAGTTAATATTTTTCATGATTCCCTGCAGGAAGTGCATCTAACTTAAAACTGACTTTAAACTGTTTACAAAGACAGTGGTGGTCACTTTTAATTGTATGTATATTTTCTTTGAAAAAAGCTAACTACTTTTGTATGGGAATGGCGATAAAAAAGTCAGCCCTGTGTACTTCTGCATTACTTGGAGGGTAACTATAAACTAACTTCTTTTGGGTGAAAAATAATTGATCCCAAAATATAACCTCATTCATATTTAGAAAATTATACAAAAAATACAAGGGAAATGGTTGCAGATGTAGCTGTTACATATGTATGTAGATACATGTTTCCATTCATGGAATTCGCAAAAATTTCGATATTATTCCATTGCTTCGCTTCCCAAATCCAAAAAGGGGATTTTCACAGCAAATTTCTATCAGTTTAAATATTTTTGAATAAAAATATTTTCATCAGGCTTTTGAAAGCTTTTGTCAATGCACACTTTCTCCTTTTTTTTGAATTTTTCTGCATGACAAAGCAACTAATTAAAAATGGGTTTCTTGCTGTTTGATACAAATTGATTATTTTTTCAAATGTCTCAAAATAGCCAGTTAAAAGTCAACTATTTTAGGAATTGATTTTTTTCTTCTTGCAGGGTTATGAAACATCAGTTGGAAAACAGCACATATTTCCTACCGAATATTCAGTAGAGATGTAGTTCTAAAATCTGAACTTTTTCTTTCGTTTTTATATAAAGGTGGCGTCGAAAATCAACTACCTGAAAACTGCAGAACGAGAAGGGAGAGTTTCTGTATGAAAAAAGGCCTGAATACGCAGGGAGAACTTCCATAGCTTCACTTCGTGTTCAATTATTTTTTTCAACATAGAATTTTGAACTCAGTTTCAGGTTATTTTTCATACTGAATATTCTACTGAATATGCATCTCCTTACCTCAAATACTGCTGGGATCTCACAAAATACTAGATATGTATTTCTATTTTGATTTTTACTGCTCAAAAGTACATATCGCTAGCTTAGAGTGCAAATTGTGTAAGTCCTTTTTTAAAACTTTGTAGGAGAGACAAAAAACAAAAAATAAAAAAATTTCGAAATGAAAAAAAAAAAATTTCTGTTCATGTAAAATTTTGGACTTACACAATTTTCTTCGTTTTTTGGACTTACACAATGTGCGTATCACTGAATAACAACAAGTAGAAATATACAAGTATCACAGACTTGTTTAGTATGGTACGTATTTGATTTTTCTAGCGTTCTACATAAAAATAAACTTTTTCATAAAAATGAACTTACACAGTTTGCACTCCAAGAAAGCGATATCTCGAAAAGTTCTTACGGATTAATATTTCTGGAAGTCATCGATATGTATAGACACATTATTATTATGTTGATTTGAATCTCTTGTGCCCACCCCTGATGATTGCAAGTACCAGTGGTGTGCGCTTCATACAAGCCGAAAAGCCCGGCTTGCCTAAATACATATTTTCGTTCATTTCATGTTACGAATTTCTTTAAAAGCTCAATTTATGCTAGCAACGTCACTGACAAGTACTTAGATATGTACATGATTTACTAACCTATATCGCGCCATCGAAATTTGGATTCCTCTCATTTTTCTGAGTAGAAAACTCTTCCACGCCATTTGTCTAAAATTAATTTTGATGTTCCGGAATTTGGTTTTTATGGACCAAGACGAATTTTTGAAAATAAAAATTGGTCAAAAATCGACAAAAAAATATCCAGGCCAATATGCACATCGAATTGAAGCAGAATTTTATGCTGAATCCAGATATGAAATCTAAATTAAAATCGGATTATCCGTTTTCGAGATATAGCCTGATTTCCGGTTATGGAGGCTGAATGCCCAAAATCGCATATTTTCGCGATTATCTCTTGTTGTGTACAATATAACTAAATTTTTTTTTGCAAATTTCTTAAAAATAAGTCAATATAATATATGAACGGTATTTTAAAATATTAATTTATCTTCCGGTATAGGAAAACTAGAATGCACTCTTTTTTCCTTGGCCCAAAATTGCGGTATGGGTTCTCTATGTTATAGTTATCCGATACTGATGATTTTCGCCGACTGCGCTCTGTGTATAATAAATGCTCCAAATTTAAAATTTCAGAATTTTAGCTGCGAAAATTGAAGAGTTATTCCCTAAAACGTAGACTTATGCTTCTGAAATTTGTTTGTTGCTTCCAGTAGTACTCTATGGCGTATGAGTAACCTTGAGTTTTTTTTAGAGTTGAGTAAAGTAAAAAAACAAGTCCCAACCAGCGATTTTGGGCCAAGGAAAAAAGAGTGCATTCTAGTTTTCCTATACCGGAAGATAAATTAATATTTTAAAATACCGTTCATATATTGCTTGGACTTATCTTTATGAAATTTGCAAAAAAAAAATTAAGATATATTGTACCCAACAAGAGATAATCGCGAAAATATGCGATTTTGGGCATTCGGACTCCATAACCGGAAATCAGGCTATATCTCGAAAACAGATCATCCGGTTTTAATTTGGATTTCATATCTGGATTCAGCATAAAATTCTGCTTCAATTCGATGTGCATATTGGTCTGGATATTTTTTTGTCGATTTTTGCCCAATTTTTATTTTCAAAAATTCGTCGTGGTTCATAAAAACCAAATTCCGGAACATCAAAATTAATTTTAGACAAATATCGTGGAAGAGTTTTCTACTCAGAAAAATGAGAGGAATCCGAATTTCGATGGCGCGGTATCGATTAATTTCCCTCCATACAAATCGCCCCACCCTACAATATATGTATGTACATATATACATATTACATACGCGTTCTTTCTTCTTTTTTCATAAAATTTTCTGTACATAAAACAAGGTCCCTTAAGTGTGCAATTAACTAAATGAAATTAGTTAGCATGCTTAGAGAGTTATGCAGGCAAATACTTTGCTGAATTTCCTGCCGTATCAGCATTTAGAGAGAAATTAGCGCAAGGCCTGCGAGTTAATTAACGCACATAATTAACCTTTTTTTGTTTATATAAAGTACAGTACGCTGTTTAATTGCCTACACCTTCCGTTATGTTTGCACGGTTTTTCTTCTCTCGTTGACTTAGCTTTGTGTGCTTTATTTAATGTTATTTACTTCTGTCTGTTTGCTGTTTTTTTAATTACTAAAAATAATAAAAATCATCGCTGACTTTTCCTTAAAATATTGTTTGTACTGCGCGCTTTTATGTGCACGTTTTTGACATCGCTATTTTCAAAGACATCTGTTTGAATGTCTGACGGAGTTAGAGTGCGCAAAGATATAGGGAATTCTGTTCTTCACTAAGCAAATGCGTTGGTTAAGCTTTAAGGGTGTCTAATTTTGCTATGGCAAGGATCTACTTAAGTATCTAGGAAATTAGGGCTCCTCTGTGGTATCACAATAGGACAAATTGCACTAGGCATGCCTCGACTTTGGTAATGTGTATGTAACCACTGCAAACTAACCTAACACATCTTAAAAGTAGTCCAATAATCACCAAAGCATAGCTGCATAACTGATCTGAAGCGCTAGAATTCAAATGGGAGAGGTAAGAGACGAAAAAAGAAAAACTAATCTCAAACACACACACACACACTAAGACTTTTCCGCACAACTCACACAGTCCAAAAAAAAAATTCTACTCCCATTTAACAAGTCTAATCACTTAGCACTAAGTACTTCTGCATTTTATGCATTTTCATTTCTTTTATTGTCTGCGCCTTTTGTGCTGCTGCACGCTGCTGCGTATACGTAATTAATTTTTCCCCATGGCATGGCATTTACAAAGCAAAAATGCAACGGCAATGGAAATCGTCGTCCTGCCCCCTGCGCGCTTTTGTTGCACAATTCACTATTGAAATGGCACGCGGAGGATTTGATTCTTGTTTTTGTTGTTGTTGTTACTCTTGTTGCATTTTGTGGTAAGACCTTCATAGTAGTAGAAAATTTTTTTTTTTTCATTTTGTTGCCACAAAAAAGTCAACCACATTGAATTAAGCGAAAGTTATTGCGCTAATCAAGAGAAGAATGAGAAGAAATTTAGAAATGCAGAAATGCAGTGGAAGTAAGGACAACTTTCTTTCATATACGTATGTATTTATGTGCACAAATATACATATATACATAAATATGTACGTATCTGCAGTTCTATAGTTTATAGTAAGTTAGTGAGGCCAGCAGTAGAAGACACTCTAATGGCATGCGAGTTCTGCACAACAAAAGTTTTTTAGAAGAAACTTTTAATGTAATCCGAACAACTTGTTCTGCAAGCGAATGCATTTATTTGATTACTTATGATGTATGTATGTATGTATGTACGTACTTGCCTTATGGCTTAGCCGAAAAAGTGTAACTTTTAAGTAAGTATGTAACTGGAACATTTTGTAGGCTAAATAAAATAAAAAAATATTTACTCAAAAATTATATGCCGCCTTTTTCATGGAGTTTCAGTCTTAACAAATTTACTTGGCATTTTTATTGCACTGAAATCAATTAACTGATATTTGGTGGTTGTTGATATACTCTTCTATGGTCAGAAAACATATTCAGATAGTAGAGAAAGTGAATAAAGCACTAGAACTTGCAGATTTTTTCGCCACTGAGGGAAAACTTTATAGTTCGTTTCTGATTATAAAAACAGATCTGGGGTATGGTGACCAGAAATATCATGAAACGATCGGTTAACTTCAGTCTCTGCTGGAACAATGTTAGTTTTGATCACAGAACACAAGCGTCCGATGAAGCAATGATCGAAATTGAGTAAATCTCAGATTCAATGAAAGTCTGCGAGGAGCCAAACCTATTCCTATTCCAATTCCTATCCTATCCTATCCTATCCTATCCTATCCTATCCTATCCTATCCTATCCTATCCTATCCTATCCTATCCTATCCTATCCTATCCTATCCTATCCTATCCTATCCTATCCCATCCTATCCTATCCTATCCTATCCTATCCTATCCTATCCTATCCTATCCTATCCTATCCTATCCTATCCTATCCTATCCTATCCTATCCTATCATATCCTATCCTATCCTATCCTATCCTATCCTATCCTATCCTATCCTATCCTATCCTATCCTGTCCTATCTTATCCCTATTCCTATTCCTATTCCAATCCCTATCTCTATCTCTATCTCTATCTCTATCTCTATCTGTATCTCTATCTCTATCTCTATCTCTATCTCTATCTCTATCTCTATCTCTATCTCTATCTCTATCTCTATCTCTATCTCTATCTCTATCTCTATGTCTATCTCTATCTCTATCTCTATCTCTATCTCTATCTCTATCTCTATCTCTATCTATATCTCTATCTCTATCTCTATCTCTATCTCTATCTCTATCTCTATCTCTATCTCTATCTCTATCTCTATCTCTATCTCTATCTCTATCTCTATCTATATCTCTATCTCTATCCCTATTCCTATACCACGCCTCTTTTTCGCTTATATTGGAAAGTATTGAAGTAAACATTTAAAATTTTAGTTGGAAAAAATAATAGGTTAAAAAAACTAAAAAACACGCTTTAATCTTAAAAATCGTACTAAAAATTGAGAAATAATTTAATTAGAAACAAAATGATGAACGAAAATATAAGTATTTAAGGAAAATCGTGGGGTGCTCAGTATGCCAAAAAATATTTAAAATCGGTGTTTTTTTACTAATAATTTTATTTTGACTTTTTTGAGATTTCATATATCGTACTCTTTAATTTCGCAACTAGGTATATTTTTGTACTAGTTGTACGAATCGAATATTTTCATGTTCAAATATTATTGAGCACCCCCACGCTTTTCCTTAAATACTTATATTTTCGTTCATCATTTTGTTTCTAATTAAATTATTTCTCAATTTTTAGTACGATTTTTAAGATTAAAGCGTGTTTTTTAGTTTTTTTAACCTATTATTTATTTTTAACTTTTTAGTGAAATTTTTCATTAAAGGATGTTTTATGCGGACGCAAGAATAAAAGTAAAAAGAAGTCTGATGGGATGTGGTGTTCTCCGAAATAGATCTACATACATATGTATGTATTTATAACTTCTACCAAAAATCCCAATATGCAGTGAAGTAAACTAGCTTATTATGCAATAATTTCCAAACCCTTTTATTCAAGGTTTTCCAAACTAGTTTGGAAATACAAAATTTCCCAAACGTTTTGTTATATTTTACAATCAGAAAGTGAAGAGAAGTTGAGGTTGAGCATTTGAAAAGAACAAAAAAAAAAAAGAAACCTAATTGAATAAATTCGAATTTAGACAACAAAGCTCCGAATACGTTTGTAGCGTAATGGTGAGGTATGCTGCCTGCGGACCAAGGAGCTCAGGTTCGAGTCCCGAGTGGCGCATTTTTTTTTTTTTTATTTTATTTTATTTTTAGAGAAATTTTTTTCACCTCACGTTTACAAAACATTGTATAAAAATTGCTTTCCAAACGTGAAATACAATTATAGAATTAGGGTTCCTTTTGGTTGATTCAGCACTTACTATTAAATGAATTACAAACAAAACCAGTTCTTGCTTTGCATGTATGTATGTACATGCGGCTGATTTCATTGCAAATACAACAAACCCAAAACAGAAAGCTTCAAGCTTCATTTTTGAGTGAATTTATGCATTGAGTTTATCGCCATCGCTATGAGCGATCGCTGGCTGTTGTGCGTTAGTTCGCTCGCTATTTGAGTGGTTATAAGTTTTTCTTTGAACATTTGTTTGTGATTTGAGAATAATGTATTTTTGAGCGTTCGTGAGTGAGTTTTTCCGTACCCTGAAACCTTGTTACTTATTGGCTTGTATACGGGAGTGAATTGAAATTCATAGAGGCTATTTTAAAGAAAGGTAACATAAAAGCCGCAATGAAGCATAAAGTATAATGTTGAATGTCCTACTATATGATGCCGTTGGGCTGTTGATGTCATGTTTTTCGAATCCGGAGGAGAATACATAGAAATAATAGAGAGAACACAAAAAAGTGAATGTTTGAAAGATATAATTATTTAGTTAAATGTTACAACTTTTAGGATGAGATGAAGTTACCTACATACATACGTACATACATACATACATACATACAGGTGAAGCTAATAAAAGCGTGTTAAAAAGACATATTTCAATCGATGATATGTATGTAATGATTATGCTGTATCTATTGAATGTAGTTATCTGTACTTTAGCACCTTCTGTACTCAAGCATGCATATCTACACATTCAAGCCAATTAAATTAATTAATTTTATTTTATTTTATGAATTTCAAGGTTTCTACAATTAAAATAGATGCTTGCCTAGCCAAGCAACAACAAAATGCGCAATGACGGCAACGAGGCAATATCAATTGCTTAGGAATGCCAATGAAAAATATCATCAATATTTATCTAAGCAAAAAATCTATTAAAGTACTGATGTTTTTGCACGGCACATACGAACAGAGCATGTTTTTAGTGCGTTCTTTGTGTGTTTTCTATGTATAGCTAATACTTAGATAGTACTATGGTAACTCCCACGAAATAAGTCCCACTTTTAAAAGCGAAATAAGTCCCCGCAAAAATTGCTTAAAAATGAAATAACTCTCACGAAATAAGTTCCACTTTTGAAAACGAAAGAAGTCCCACCAAAATGAAATGATTTAAAAATTTACTTGAAATGAAATAACTCCCACTCAAAATGAAATAACTCCCCCTTGAATAATATATTTCTTAAATGAAATAAGTCCCACTTTTTCACTGTTTAATGCGATTTCAAATAAGAAGTATTTGGCTCTTCGAAAAAAACACACGTCGAATAATATGAATAATCAAAGCAGAGGAATAATAAAGAGATAAGGACAACAAATTATGGTTGTCCCTTTTACGAAATGTCCAATATATAACTTTTTCCATAAGAAAAAAATGAGAAATAAAGCCATAATGGCCTTATATTTCATGGCTATATCGCACCCCTCCATAAAAAATCATTTATTTATCAGATAAATATTTGAAGGGGTATGAAATAACTTCCACTTTGCAAAACGAATGTATTCCCACTCCAACCAATTGACGAAATAAGTCCTACTTTTAAAAACGAAATAACTCCCACTTTCAAAATAGCAATTTTTGGTGGGACTTATTTCGTTTTTAAAAGTGGGACTAATTTCGTGGGAGTTATTTCATAGACCCAGTTCTACAGAGCAGTCTGTGGGTTTTGTGATATCTGTGATTCCCTTGCTACTACTAGAATGACATACATAACTAGTGTAGGCTTACTTACATATTAGTCCTCTGATGATGTGATTTACAAAAGCTTTTCTTATTTTTATTTTCGTACTTACTTTTTTTTAGGTTTAACGTAAGAGTTTTTATTTCCATATCAAATTAGTGTACCAGAACAGGTACAGAATCAATTAGTTTAGGGGCATAGTGTCCAACTGTTTTCGGGGAATGTTCTAATTGACTGAAACCCAACCAATTTCCACATTCATTAAGGAGCTGAGACTTGAAAAGAGAGAGAAATTTTACGCGTTTTAGTACAGTAATAATGAGAAGAATAAAGTAGCTATAATTTTCTAGGATCCGCATAAACTATTCGTGGCTGCAGTTAGACTAGTGACTAGTGTGAGACCCATTGATTTTTGAAATTGCCTCACTGTAATCGCGCCGCTTATAAAATTGCTTTTAAAAACCAATATTGCACTTCAAAATCATTCAATATATTCATTTACCCATCCACACACACACTCTCTACCTTACATAACAACAACCCTTTTTTCTAAGATGTTTATTTTGTATGGGTATTTAATATTTTTGTTTTCGCAGTTCAACTTGTGTGGCATTTTGCTAACGCTTTCAAGTTGAAAATGTACATAGATATCTACATACATATGTACATACATAAATACGAGGCTTGTTTGATAAGTCCCCACATTTGACGAGCATTAATTTTAAAATCAACACTGCCCAAATCAACTAGCATCTCTCAAAAGACCACTGTAAAGGTTTGAACCAGTGTTTGAAAAACTGAAGTCGGAATTAGCAAAAGTCGTGAAATGTTTGATTTTATTTGATTTTGATATTCGTCGCTTTTTAAAATGACGATTTTGCCTGATTTTGATTTTGGGATGATTCCATATTGCTCAAAATCAAAAGCGGCCTGATTTCAAAATGAACGATTTTGCTTGATTTGCATTTTGTGCTAATTTTGATTTTGCGCTGATTGCATATGTACATATCGCACCCTAAATCAAAAAGTGGCACAACTCAAAATTTTTCGAAATCGAGTTTTTTTCATAAACGGGTATACGGAACATATCTCTAGCGATTGCAAAAAAAAACTTTTGAATAACTATCTCTTTCGACCGAAAAATAACGATTATACCTGGCCCTTTGCCATACGATTGCTTGTAATGAAAAAAAGTTTTTTGGCTCTCCTGAAAATTTTTGAATTTTGAGTTGTGCCACTTTTTGATTTAAGGTGCGATATGTTCATGTAAGCGTAAATATCAAAACTGTGAAAGCATTTATTTTGATATTTGGCTGCTTTTGATTTTGAGCAATATGAAATCAGCGCAGAAAAACCACGAAGGAAACCAAGAAAATGCTAGATAAATACTATGAGCAATCTGCTCCATTATTCTCAATGGTTAAAAAGTGGTTTACTGCATTCCATTGTGGTCGTACCAGCACAAGTGATGCCGAACGTTCAAGCCGCCCAAAAGAAGTATCTAGTCACGTCAGAAACCGTCCATCCATGGGAATGATCTTGGACGATCGGAGAATGAAAGTGTGTGAAATAGCTGAGACTACAGGCATCTCAAGTGACCGAATACATCACATCTTACAAGAATATTTGGACATGAAAACGCTATCCGCGCAATGGGTGCCGCGATAATAAGCGTAATTGGTTGATAACTTAAAAGCAGTGCTTAACGATGTTCAGCCGCAACGCGAACGAATTTTTGCGCCGTCTTGTAACCATCACACAACACCAGAAACCAAGGAACAATCAAAACCGTGGGTTTCTCCGGATGAATGGCACCAAAGAATGCCAAACTGGGTCTGTCGGCCAATAAGGTTATGGCCATATTTGTTTGGGATGCGCGAGTTGTCATTCACATCGGTTATCTTGAAAACGCTAAAACAATTACCGGTCAATAACTATTACTCAGCGCTTTTGGGCAAATTCGATCCTGATTTGAAGCAAAAATGAACGTATTTGACGCGAAAAAAAATGGTCATCATGGCTAAAGTTCATAAATTGGGTTACGAATTTCTACCTCATCCTCCAGTTATTTCCTGTTTCCAGAACTGGAGAAATGGCTGGGCAGTAAGCGATTCGGGTCATATAAAGAGCTCATCACTGAAACAAATCCTACATATATTTTGGAAATATGGTGGACTACCTAAGTGTATCGAGCTAGAAGGAGATAAAATGCATTTTTGCTGAAAAAATTATTTCTTATAGCAAATGCCACGCACTTATCAAACTATCCTTGTAGATTGTTCGTATACATAATTTTTTTGCAATTTTTTTTTCGTTGTTATTTTGCTTTTTCGCATCTTTTAAGTAATCAAGTTTTGTAAAAATTCAGCAAGCCCAGATGTGCGCTACAATTGTAGATACATATGTATATACAACAATTATTGCATAAAAGCTTATGTTTGCAGGTTTTTATGTTCATAATACATACAGACATAGTATGTACCAGGGACCGTAATCATTATGAGTTTTATAATAAAAATCGCCATTTGATCATTATACATATGTTGATTTTTTTTATATTTCATCAAAAATAATCATTATTTTTTGAGTTTTATTTTTTTTTTTTGATCAGAAATAACACTTATTCCTTGAGTGATATATTTATCGTTCAGAAATAATCATTATTGTGTGAGTTTTATTTTTTTCGATCAGAAATATCACTCATTCACGAAGTTATATCGCTGGGAATTTTTTAGTAATTATGTTCCAGAGCACTTCAGAGAAAATTTGAGTTTTTCGACCTAAGCAAAAAAGTAAAACTCAAGGAATAATTTTTATTTCTGAGCGATAAATATATCACTCAAGGAGTAAGTGTTATTTTCGATCAAAAAAATAGAACTCAAAAAATTATGATTATTTCTGGGCGATAAATATGTATATCACTCAAGGAATAAGTTTTATTTTTGATCAAGAAAATAAAACTCAAAAAATAATGATTATTTTTAATTCGGATAGTGCTCTTTCAGACATGCACACACACAAACTCAATACTCTTCTACGATGTTTGCAAGTATTTGATTTTTTTCACTGAAAATATAACGAATAATTATTATTATGAGTCCCTGGTATGTACTTACATATGTATGTATATCTGTCTGTAGCTTAGTGCTAACAAATATTTTTAGCAATGATGTAATATTAACGTCAACATTAGACAGTTTGTTTGTTTTGCTGCAGTCACACACTAAACTAGCCATGGGTAATGGCGCAATTTTTTTGGCGCTGATACAATAACTCCAGCGCCACTCGTGGCGCCAACTCACGGTACTGGCGCAATAACACCTTTAGCGCAATTGTCATGGAATAATCGATAAATAACATTTTTTCGCTTGTTACTGTTCACCATCACCGTTTTATTTCTTTTGGTGCAATTCTGCTTACATATACGAGGGCACAATTAATTTAAATTTTCATAATCATTTGGAAACATATTCCGTATATTTGTGAAAATATGCTGGAAATTAGAGTCACTTAGATCACTATCAAGCATACATAATTGTGACGGTGTCATACGTATACATATACTATGGTGCTGTTATTGGCGTTGTGGTTGCGGAATTTTACACTAGCGCTATATTGGTGCTGGTGTTAGCGCACGAAATTGAGTCGGTTTTATATTACAAAATTGAGTTGGCGCAATATTGAGTTGGCGCATTTCCCAAATCGGAGTTAGCGCAATAACGCCAGGGTTGGTGTTAGCGCAATTGCGCCGCGCAGCGCAGTGTTACCCATGCCTACACTAAACGGAACAAAAGTCATTTGAAGCCGCAAACAAAGGCACGAAATTGCAGAATTAAAAACAAAACTACTCTTCAATATTACTTTCTGTGGCTTTGTGAAAACCAAACCAAGCGCAAACCGTGGCTAAGTAAACTTTTTAACGGTTGAATGAGTTCTGGAGGCATCTGCACCTATTTGTTATTAATACACATTAGTATAAATACGAGTAGTAGATATTATCTACCAATCACACCCAACACCCAACACCAAACACAGTATCTAATAGATATTACTGAAGTTTCAGTACCTAGGTACCTATTTGACATGATTTTCCGCTGTTGCTCGAGTCATTCTTAAAGCTAGAGATTTGGGAGAAGGTCTAGTTGTCGATTTGATCACTAATCGATGTCTAACCTCATTGTTTGTTGGGTATCTGCATTTGTATACTCTCGCTATTTTTAACACGCTTTTATTAGCTTCACCTGTATGTATGTATGTATGTATGTATGTATGTATGTATGTATGTATGTATGTAACTTCATCTCATCCTAAAAAGTTGTAACATTTAACTAAATTATTATATCTTTCAAACATTAACTTTTATTGTGTTCTCTCTATTATTTCTATTCTCCTCCTGATTCGAAACATGACATCAACAGCCCAACGGCATCATACACTAGGACATTCAACATTATACCTCATGCTTCATTGCGGCTTTTAAGTTACCTTTCCTCAAAATAGCCTCTATGAATTTCAATTCACTCCCGTATATAAGCCAATAAGTAACAAGCTTTCAGGGTACGGAAAAACTCATTCACGAACGCTCAAAAATACATTCTTCTCAAATCACAAACAAATGTTCAAAGAAAAACGTATAACCACTCAAATAGCGAGCGAACTAATAGGGCCCTTCCACGATCAAATATTTGATCAAATCGTGTATATGTGGTAGTAAAATTGTCTATGTGTTTTTCACACGTACGTGTTTGATGCCGATTTGACCGAAATCAAAAATTTTTGTTTTCCATCAAATTGGATGGCTATTTGACGTGCGTTGTGGATGTGTGTAAGGTGCTGTTTGATCAAATTTCAGTGCCAAATTAGCATTTGACGTGTGTTGCAACCATTTGATCAAATTTCAAATGTAAATAAACGTGTGTTGCATTATATGCTAACGCAATATATGCAATGCAATCGTCAGTGTCACTCATTTTGTGCTCCAAAATTTAATTCTATAAACAAATTAAAAGAAATGTCAGCATTAATACGTGATAAAATATCTATTGTAAATAATAGAAAGCTAGAATGAAAATTGATGGGCTATTTGATGAGCTATTTGACAACGATTTGATCAAATTACACAGACACGCGATTTGATCAAATGATTTGATCGTGTAAGGGCCCTATAACGCACAACAGCCAGCGATCGATCATAGCGATGCATGATTCAACAATAAAGGTTTTCCCATGACGACATACCTTCATACATAGTGGGGCCAGAAGTGTCATGCAAAGAGGAATGTAGAAGAATTTGACAGATTTGGCCCCTATGGAAATGCTAGGGTGCGTGTGTGTGTGGAATATGTCAACAAAAATAATGCTTGTGTTCGTGTGTTTATGAAGATTGAAGAAGAAGTCAGCTGATCTTATGCATTCTCCTTTATAGTTCCTCCATGTAGCGATGGCGATAAACTCAATGCATAATATAATACAATGGCGCTATTATAACTCTGACGAGTTTTATGGCCGAGCTTCTCTCCCAATTCGAGGTGTGCTCCTTTTTTTGTTTTTCCTACTAATTGGGTGGACCTACAGTTTTATGCCGGCTCCGAACGGCGAATGCATTTTTTGTGAGAAGCTTTTTCATGGCAGAAATACTCTCGGAGGGTATGCCGCCCACTGCCGAGAGGTGACCGCTGCTCTTAAAAAACCCAATAATTGGATTTTTACTAATTGAAAAATTGTTTTGGTGTTTAGCTCGGACCGTGGTTTGAACCCGAGACCTCTGACACAGCAGGCGAGCACTCTACCCACTGCACCACAGCGGCTCACTCAATGCATAAATTCACTCAAAAATGAAGCTTGAAGCTTTCTGTTTTGGGTTTGTTGTATTTGCAATGAAATCAGCCGCATGTACATACATACGTATGCAAAGCAGTGTTGCCAGAACTTTTCCAGAGTTCCAGCTAGATTCTCAAAAAAAAAAAGCTAGAAAAAGCTAGAAAAAATGTTTCACACATCAAAATAAAATTTAAAGCTACAAAAGAAGCTAAAAAAATTACGAAATTAGCCAGTATAACTTGGAGCGAGATCTCCCCAAGCGAGGGCAGAAGGGTACTCTATTTGATATCATTTCCGAGCAATACCAAAATTTTTTCAGTTTTATTTTATTTTGTTTGTGTTTATTACTTCCCTTCCTAGGACATACAATGTTAAAAGCAAGTATACAAAATTGTATGCTTATAGACGAAGTATAGGAATTATTTATTGACAAGTACTTCCGGATTAATAAAACGATGATCCCAAGTCCTACTGCGTATTTTAATGCTTTATTAATAGGTGATTTCCCATGGCAGTGATCCGGACAAAAAATTTGCAAGCAACTGCAACAACAATGTTTATCTGGATCAAAAAATTTCTTACAATCTATACGGACCCGAAATGGATCCAGATAAACATCAGGATCACAAAATTGTTGTTCCATTTGCATGGAACATTTTTATGCGGATCTGGATCACAGCCAGGGGAACTCGCCTAATGTGTTTTCAAAACACACATAAATTCAAGGTCAATTTAACAGGTCGGTTCAAAATACAAACACACATACACGCCGTGAGCTTAATGTCGAACTCTCATGACCGATATGTCAAAACTGTAAGGAGGACGAAATAATTTTACATTCGGCTCACGGGCGAATGATGGATAAACTCAGAGAATGAAGAATTTGACGAACTTTAAAAACGAAGGCATGTATATAATATGCAGAAGTAAACAAATTGGATAGCTGTCGAAGAAGAACAAGAAGTCAGCTGATCTGACGAACCGACGTGTTTAGTGGAGCCTGCATAAGTTATTTATTTTCATATACTATATGTAAATTTGTACTTCAGTGTCAATAAAAATAACGAAATGTTAAAAAAAAATGTTTTACATTAAAATAATGGTAACTATGATGACTGTATGTATGTATATGAGCAGTGAGCAGCGCTAATTTTTTGGGGAGATTTAGCAAATAAAAAAGCTAAAAAAAAGCCAAAGCTAAATCAGAATTTTTGCAGCTAAAAGACAAGAAAAAAAGCTAAATCTAGCTTGAAAAAAGCTAGAATGGCAACGCTGATGCAAAGCAAGAACTGGTTTTGTTTGTAATTCATTTAATAGTAAGTGCTGAATCAACGAAAAGGAACCCTAATTCTATAATTGCATTTCACGTTTGGAAAGCAATTTTTATACAATGTTTTGTAAACGTGAGGTGAAAAAAATGTCTCTAAAAAAAAAAATAAAAAATAAAAAAAAAAATAAAAATGCGCCACTCGGGACTCGAACCTGAGCTCCTTGGTCCGTAGGCAGCATACCTCACCATTACGCTACAAACGTATTCGCAGCTTTATTGTCTAAATTCGAATTTATTCAATCAGGTTTCTTTTTTTTGTTCTTTTCAAATGCTTCACCTCAACTTCTCTTCACTTTCTGATTGTAAAATGTAACAAAACGTTTGGGAAATTTTGTATTTCCAAACTAGTTTGGAAAACCTTGAATAAAAGGGTTTGGAAAATATTGCATAATAAGCTAGTTTACTTCACTGCATATTGGGATTTTTAGTAGAAGTTATAAATACATATGTATGTAGATCTATTTCGGAGAACACCACATCCCATCAGACTTCTTTTTACTTTTATTCTTGCGTCCGCATAAAACATCCTTTAATGAAAAATTTCACTAAAAAGTTAAAAATAAATAATATCTTAAAAAAACTAAAAAACACGCTTTAATATTAAAAATCGTACTAAAAATTGAGAAATAATTTAATTATAAACAAAATGATGAACGAAAATATAAGTATTTAAGGAAAAGCGTGGGGGTGCTCAATAATATTTGAACATGAAAATATTCGATTCGTACAACTAGTACAAAAATATACCTAGTTGCGAAATTAAAGAGTACGATATATGAAATCTCAAAAAAGTCAAAATAAAATTATTAGTAAAAAAACACCGATTTTAAATATTTTTTGACATACTGAGCACCCCACGCTTTTCCTTAAATACTTATATTTTCGTTCATCATTTTGTTTCTAATTAAATTATTTCTCAATTTTTAGTACGATTTTTAAGATTAAAGCGTGTTTTTTAGTTTTTTTAAGCTATTATTTATTTGTTTGTTATGTTTCCAAGTCCTCAACCATTTGGCTGCCTTCAATTTGCGCCTTCATAAGCAACTAAGCACATACTATCAGTCGAAAGCTTCTATAGCTTTATCCACATAATTCCATTAGCTACTACTAGTTGTACCCACGTTGCGTAAAGTGGGACTTTAAAGTTTGTTTAACCGGCAACAAAAACAAAAAACCATGCAAAAATTCCAAAATTCTAGATAAATACCTACTATGTGTGGAAGGCGGCGGCGGCAACATATCCGGCAAATGCAAGACTGCTTCATCGTTTTGTGTGAATTTTTGTGATTTTTACTGTTTCGCCTTCCTGGAAACGGTTTTATACTCTTGTTTTTTTGTGTGTTCCTTATTAGGTAGATTACGAGACTTTTGTTTGTTTTTGTGCTAAAATTTCGTTCATGTTTTGTAGTTCAACTTGAGTGGAAGATAATCCACTTAGTTAAACACGTTTGCGCGATTATTTTGTGGCACACAATATTCTCTGCTTGCGTTTTTTTTTTTTTACAGGAAATCATTTTTTAAAACAGGAAATAACTTTTAACTGTGATTTACAAAATCAATTGAAGTCAATTTAAAACATTATTTAAAAATTAAAAAAAACAAGTAAGGAAGCCTAAGTTCGAGTGGAATCGAACATTAGATACTCAGCTGTATGTTTTCATTGTTTGTTTGCGTTTGATGGAAACACGGCGTATTTTATATAAAGCGAGTGCCGCATAAAGTGGGCGTAGCCACGCCCATTTTCAACATTTTTATCAGTCATCCAACTAAGCATATGAATATTATTCTTTGTGCTAAATTTCATTCCTTTTTGACTTCTAGTTACAAAGATGTCACGTTACAAATTCCCAAAGGGTGTTCCAGAAATATCTTTGTTAAAAAGTAGGCGTGGTCATAACCGATTTCAATAAATTTTTGCGTGCCTATTAACACAAGTTATAAAAGTGCCTAAACCAAGTTTCGTTATAATATCTCAATTATTTGTCGAGTTATGGGCTCAGAAATCTCGTATATTCCTGTTTCTAAAAAAAGGCGGTGCCACGCCCATTTTCCAAAGTTTTTGTGTTTTTCGTTTTATGTCCGCAGTTGCACTTCTGATATAAAATTTCAATGACATATCTTTATATTTGACAGAGATATCGCTTAAAATGTTTTTATTAGGCCACTTTATAATACACATATATAAAAGTGGGCGTGGCCGCCAACCGATTTTGGAAATTTTTCGTCCAAACATTTGCCTAAGTAAGTATATCACGCGTACCGAATTTCATCGATATATCTTCAATGGTTTCTGAGTTATGACATATAAAACTTACAAGGTTTGACCCTTAATAAGTGGGCGTGGTACCGCCCATTTTCCAAAATTTCATCAAATTTCTTCCTAGGGGCCTGAGCTCAACACGTGGGTATAATTTCATCGCTCCAGCTGTGTTAGTGACTGAGATACCAAATTTCCGATTTTTTCTATATAGGAAAAGTGGGCGTGGTCATTGTCCGATTTCGCCCATTTTCAATACCAACCGTCCCAGTCTCGATACCAACATGCATTTCAAATTTCATCGAAATATCTCAATTTTTGCACGAGTTAGAGTGTTTACAGACGGACAGACGGACGGACGGACGGACATGGCTCAATCGATTTCTCTTTTTACACTGATCATTTTGATATATATAAGTCTATATCTATCTCGATTATTTCATCCTGTTACAATCCACCGTTATGTGATTAAAACTATAATACTCTGTGTACTAGTACAGCTGAGAAAAAAAAAACAAAGAACTGTAAATTTTTGAGAACTGAAATTTTCATGCTTTCAGAATACGTGATTTTGTCTCCGTGACCAATGATTTTTGAGAAACGGTGACAAAATCACAGGTTCGCCAAATATTTGCCTTCTCTATTCTAAACAACTAATTTCAACCATTTTTTTATTAATTAGGATATTTATTAATTTAATAGAAAACAAACAAAAAAGTTAATTCCATTTTGATAAACGCGTTTTTTACTACGAAAAACTCGTCCAATTTTGCACATGTTGAAAACAATATTTGATATAAAGTAATAATATTTTATCCCTAGCGTTATGGTAAGATTTCCATTAGTTCTTCTATGGTTTGTTTCGATATTTCGCTCCATTCAACCTGAACTCTGCGCAAAGTTCTTTCAAATTGGTAGGAACTCAGCCAATCTCTCTTTTAAAAGTGCCCATAGATTTTCGATGGGGTTAAGAACTTGGTTTTGGGCAGCCCACTTCATCACACCAGCTAGTTTTGCACGACTTGCTAAAATAGCAACTCTTCGACGGGATAGGCGCTTTAACGGCGAACTCAGGCAAAAATTTATTCTTAAAATATGTAGATAATCTTTCCTTTTCATTATTCCATATATTTTTATTAATGGACCAAGTTTCCACCAGGTGTAACAGCTTCAAATCTTAAATTGCTATAGAATATAATGAATTCGTTTGATAAGAAACCAGAAAAAATAACGGATTAGGGTGCGAACAGAGTGAGCGCTGATGCCGAGCGGAGCCGAGCTTATTGACGCTTATTTTCATGCGAGAAGAAAATTTTTATATAACAAAGTGAATGCGAAAAACAGCGCTGAAATTCTCTTTATTCCATCTGTTTTGCTGTTATGTCATTTAGTCTTGTTCATTTGTGTTTATAAAATTGCTGTACACGGTAATGGATTCATCTGATGAAGAGTATTTTGCCTCTCCTAGTGTGGTTAATGCAATTATTATCACAAAAGAATTTGGAAAACATCCAATTACATTAAAAAGAAATGAATTTTGGTGAATTTCATTATTTATATAATGATTTAAGAAAATATCCAGCTAAATATCAACAATATACCCGAATGAAAATTGAAACCTTTGAATACATTCTGGACGAGATAGGTGTGAAACTAAACAAAAACTGGACAAATTTTATTAAGGTGCCAGTAACTTCTTGCGAGGGATTGGTAGTGACTCTGAGGTAAAATAATTATTTAATACCTTAATTAATTTAATTTTATTTCATGTAATAATTTGTATTTATAAAAAACTATTTATGTATCGAACCAGTGTAATAAATTGACGCCACCTTTGCTGTTTGTAGTTGCTCCAGTGATGGCTCACTCTCAATTTGTATGGAGGCAATTGATGAAGTGGTTGGTTCATTTGTGATTTCAATTGGCACAATTGTGCTGGACTGAAAATCTCCTGATGTGCTCAAATCAATTGAGTACACGTTCTCAGAGGAGGTGCTAATCGGAGAGGAAATTGCCTTGTTCTGGCGAACTGTTGACCTTGCCATACACATATTTGTACAGTGTATTTTGCATTTCCATCCTACATAAAAATTTTTTTTCCGGCTCCAATTTCCGAATATGCGGCAGTAATGTTAAGAAAAAGGCCTCATCTTCGTCCAATACTCTTTTTTCTTCTGAATTTCTTTTTTCAAGCAAAAGTAATTTTATTTTTTCTATTTCTAACAGTTCTGTACTGCTGCCGTTCGCAGTCCGTTTCCTCTTTGGGTATGATTCAGGGTTTGTTTCAAAGCTATCATACATTTTCTCACTTTCCTCAACTTGTGATGTGTTGTGGTTATCTTCATTTTCATACTCCTCCACCGGACTTTTCTTAAATTTCACTAGTTTTAAATTTCTATATTTCATCTGATCCTTTAAAAAGAGTAGAGACTGGAAGTATGGCCAAGTTGAAGTGATTTGTGATGCAGTGTCACCAGCATCGCCAGACTTTGGGTTTGGAGTCTTCCGCAGTTCACTCCGGAATTGGTCGCGCAAATATTTCCATTTCTTCTTCAAATCTTCCTCTGAAAAAAGAAAATAAACAAATTTTTCATATTATAAAAATTTTAACAAGGACAATTTCTTTATGTAGATATTTGGCTACGGGTGCATTGTTTACGTCGCTGGCTTTTTCGTTTAGGAAACCGATTCTTCCTTTGCCGAAGTAATTATTAAGGCAGTTTGCCTACTGCACAATATTATCATTGATCGAGAGGGTTTGGATGAAAACTTAAGAGAAGAAGTTGAGAAGCAAAACACAAAAGAACCGCAAAAAGAATTCAATAAAAGTAGCTTCAATAATGGTAGATTAATTAGATATCACTTTTGTAACTATCTATGCCACAATAAGCTCAAATAATATACATATCTATGTAACATTACTTACTTGGTACTTTTATTTCTGCTGCAATCGATGTCCACAATTTTTCCACAAAACCACGATTGTGATACAATTTGTTTTTCTTGTCCCACAAAGCAGGCCGGCAAAAAACTTCACTTATTATTTTATCGATATCCATTTTTTACAGGCTTTTATTTTTTATTTTTAAATCATTAAAAAACACGACTGCACGCTAAAAAGTAAACATCAGCAATGCAAAAAAGCGTGCAAAACGCTTTGAAACTGTTTTCTCGCACCCATCGGCTTTGCTCTGCGCGTATCGGCGCTCACTGTCAGTGTTGCCGCTCAAAAATTTCAAAAGGTGGCCCAAAAAATTAAAAAAAGTGGCCCCAATTTTTTTTTTAGCTAAAACCATATATATAGTACTTCTATAGTATTCTATCTGTGCAATGTGTATGAATTCATCCAAAAATTTTGTGCCACTGGCAGTTTTGCGCATGCGCTAGGGTTGGGCGATATATATCGATATATCAATATATCGATATTTTAAAAATAGTACAGCCGATAATATCGACGATATTTTGAACTACCGTGCATCGATAATCGATAATTTTTCGTCATTTCGAGCCAAATTCGATATTTTTCATACATTTCTGATTCGCTTTGAATTTAACAGCAGAACATTTTTAGGAAGTGGTATAACAATAATGTCCGGGTGCTTGAATTTACATTACTTTCTTCTTCACGCAATTCTTAATGATTTTTATGTTTATACTTCAGAATTGGTAGAATATATGTAGACACGTCCAACTTTAACAACAAATATCTAGTAAACTATAAGTCTCCGGCAAGTTTTGATATCAGTTTTGAGATCTGCGAGAGCACCTCTAACCCTGTGCAAAAATGGGTTTTCGCGGGGCGTGCTTCCTTAATGTAAAGCCGACCCTTTCGATATATTGATATATCGATGTTTTTACACGGCATAAATCGATGTTTTTTTAAATATCGATATAATATATATCGATATATTTTTCCAATTTGCCCATCCCTAGCATGCGCCTCAATTACATTTAATGTCATCTGTGAATATGTTTGACACATACATTCAATTGAGTTCAGAGGCGTTTGAAAAAAAAATTGAAAGGCATCATAGTGTTCTAGGGGACTTATACCCCTTTGATTTTAGTTTTTGAATTTGTTTATAATTAATATAAGAAATTTTCCACATTTATTTTGAGACCCAAACTTTTGTGAATTTTTTATGAAAATTGGTGGAAATGTTCTAGAAAAATCTATTTTCTACGCACTCATATTTTTATGAATCGCGGCGGAAAGCGTTCCATGTTAAAATACTGTGGTCCGATCCATGGGCATTATATCAAAAAGTAGAATTCTGCCGTTTGAGGGTTATGTTTGTGAAGTATGCACGTTCGAAGGCCGCCAACACGGGAAGTTTTCTAATATGCGTTTACTTGCAATTTTAATACGTTGCGAAGGAATCGAATTTCTTTTCAAATGCCTGCAACCCCCATTGTCCTTTGACGTGTAATCGCTTGTTTGGAAATGGTTGCTGCAGATTCGAATGTTTTTAACAACGTCTTCAGGCATCAGATCGCATGCATGCATTCTTTGTTTGCAAATGGTTTCGTCTTTTGGAAAACTATTTACATATGTATATGTATTTATATAACCAATAATGCACTCATATTCAAGGGTAGTGTTGGCAAACAAATTAAATAAAGAACCTTTCGAAACTGAGAGTTGCCAATGCAAAGTAAAATAGTACCAAAGAGGTTTTTTGTTCTTATATTTAAGAAAAAACTAAAAATTATTTAATAATTATAGTTTTGAAAGTAAAAAAGGACCAAAAGTCGCCCAAATTTTTAAAAAGGTTCAAATATTGCATATTTTCTAAAAGTTGGGTTCAGGTGGCCTGACTTTAAAAAAGGTTCAAATTGCCACTTTAGTGGCCTAAACGGCAACGCTGCTCACTGTGTTATACACAACTTGTGTAACACAAGCTTATTTGCATTGACTTGTATGTACATTAAGGTGGAATGAAAATTTTTTTTTGGAAATTCAATTTGTTCGAAAGCCAGAACGGCACCTTTCTAGTCCAGAAATAAGCCTGCAAAATTTTATTGACCCACTCGCATGTTTAGAGGTGCCCCCAGCCAGACAAAGTTAAAAAAAATAGCAAGATCTGGTACAAATGTGAAATTTCTAAAATTAGGTATAAAACCAAAAAACGAAGTATGAGGATTGATCAACATGGCTAAGCTGAGCATTAAAGTGAATTTTTTTTTTTGGAAACAACAACAATAAAAGTTAACTCGTATAAAGGCCACTTTTCATTGCTGGTACGTTCACAAAAAAACAAACAAAAAAATCTTCATATGTTTTCACTCCACCTTAAAGTGCATACCTAACCAGTTTTATCGCACTGACAATCTCGGCTCGGCTCGGCTTTCAGCGCTCACTCTGTACGCACCCTTACTTGGAATCATCGTTGCCACTAAAAAATTTAAATTTACCAAAATACAAAATAAAAGATTTTCGATGGGGTTAAGAGCGGGGCTTTGAGTAGCCCACTTTATCACACCAAAACATTGGCTTGATACCTACCTACATACATATGTATGTACCTAGCCTGTTTTGCACGATTTTTACGTAGGTACATAGATAGATGTTCTTGGGGTCCCCGACTTGCTAAAGTAACAACTCGTCGTCGGGATAGGCGCTTATATCGGCGAATTCAAGCAAATTTATTTTTAAAATATGAAGATAATCTTCCCTTTTCATTATTCCATCCTGGTGTAACAGCTTCAAACCATTAAATTGCCTCTTTTGGAGTGTTTCATGTATCATCCAAAAGAATGGTTTGCCGTCCAACTGTAAACGATTTACATATGTATGTATACTAGGGTTGCCAGATGAAAAATGGCGAAAGGGGGATCGACGAGACCAAAACGGGGGATTTCGGGGTACAACTTAGAAAAAATGGGGTATTTTTGGTGGGGCCAAATAAAACAAAATGTATTAAACAAAAAATTGGTTTATTCACTTATTTGACATAAAAACAAAGAGATCAAAAGTAAAAATTCGATACCGTTTGAACAAAAAAAAAAAATATTCTTATGTATGTTTAATCGCCGTACCGTACGAAAACTACCACCCGCTTTTTTGTGTCTGACGAAAACTAGCACTTTAAATGTGTATTTGAATAAGTAGCACTCGACTTTTGGCTGACGAAAACTAGCGCTTAAAATGTGTATTTGAATAAGTAGCACTCGACTTTTGGCTGACGAATTGCATATAAAATTATTGCAACTTTTTGTCAGGCAAAAATTTATAGTGCTACTTTTCGTGCAGAATTTTTAAATTACCGAGTTTTCGTAAGAAATTTTTTAAGTCGGGTTTTCTCCATAATAGATTTTATAATCTGGCGACTTCCCCAAATTCTTTCCCATAGGCTTTGCCTGGAAAACTAACGTTATACTCGTATGTCAATTCTCTCCATAGACTTTCTTGTAGACAAGGCAAATTCATTCATATGGTAATGGTAAGTGAACAGCTGACTTCTTCTTCTTCTCGTTTTTAACTCGCCGTGTACAGAAGAATGTCATACAAAGAAATATTTGACTTTGAGTTTGACATTAAGACGGACAAAAACTTAAAGCGAATCGAGGCGAATATTGCCGAATTCTTCCTGCCATTACCATATAATGAATTTGCCTTGCTTGTAAAGAAAAGGCACTTCATCGTTTTAAATTTTTGAATTTCGAGCTGTATCACTTTATGATTTAGAGTGAGATACATACATATGGATGATATAAACAATATCAATTAAAACTTTGTGCAAATTTGGGCAAACACTAAACATATTTTCATTAAAGTTTTACTAAAATTTTTTGAATTTTCTGAGTATTCCGCTTCGTAGCTCAGTGACTTAAAATTCACTAAAAAAATTCCGAATTTTTGGCAATTTTGAAATTTCATCCATACAGACTTTTGAACGTATGTTTTACAAAAAGACTTCTAGTAAAAAAATTAGAATTTTGATGAAATTTCGTTTAATTTACCATATTTTGAAATTGAAGCAAAAATTAATATACACATTCATTTAATTACATAAATATATATGTATGTAAGTATGTATACAATATTTATGTTTCACTTATTTAGTCATATTTGACACTGGTTTTCAAGCTTTTCAAAATATTTTTGCCAATCTCATCATGTTCACTTAGCAAAAAATAAAATTTGTAAGGATATTAGGAGTATAGCGAAAGGGGTATCTACGGAGCCTTCCGTAGATAGGGGAACACCAAGTCAAAAAGGGGTAGAATCCCCCCAAAGGGGTACATCTGGCAACCCTAAATGTATACCTACTTGTTTCATCTGGCCATACAAATATACATACATAGGTAGGTACATACATAGGTACCTATTGGTGATGAAATTTCGCTGAAAACTTATGCCGAATACGGTTATCTCAAAAGCTAATTATGTATAAATATGAATGCATACATAAATAATATTTCACAATTTTTATTTCAATTTAATGAATTTTATTCTAAAATTATAATCAACATACTAGGTGTAGAATATGTATGATGAATTCGTTTGATAAGAAACAAGAAATAATAACGGATTAGACTTTGGCGAGCACACAGAATAAGCGATATTGAAACAATTTCCTATGTAGGCCACACAAACAAAGCCAAAGCAAAGCAAAGCAAGAGAAAAAATCGAAAAAAGCACAAAATCTTGTATTAATTTGAACTGTACTCATTTTTGTTGTATCTATACTAGAAACACATACACAAGCGTACTCGTACAATTGTATGTACTACATTTTTTAGTTGATTTCTTCTAACTTTTTCTGTACTCTATGTGCATACGAACGAACGAACAGATGCTCATTTGGTACAAGTTTTGTAGCTTTGCAGTGCCACAATACGCAATCAGACACACTTATTTGTTTTTTGTATCTTTTACATATGTACATATAGTGTTGCCGCTCAAAAATTTCAAAAGGTGGCCCAAAAAATTAAAAAAAGTGGCCCCAAATTTTTTTTAGCTAAAACCAAGGCTTATCCAAATAGAGGTTATATTACTTCCATTTTTATGTGTGTGTTTTCTTTAAAAATGTCAACGTGAAAGAGAAGAGAAATGAATTTCAATGTACAATTTTTGTCAATTCGTTTTGTCTGACATTCACACTTTTTGCTATACATACACAATTCCAATCAGCTTATCTACTACGATATCCTTCTTTAGATAATTCTTGGCTAAAACACATTTTATTTTTGTGGTTTATTTAATGCTTAAAGAAAATGGAATTTAAAATATTCTCTACACTAACGCAGCGTTAATATGATTGTTCGTTGAGCAGACGGAATAACCCGAGAAAGGCAAGGAATTAAAAAAAACTGTTATAACGTTCGTTGAGCCGTAGGAAAGTGCAAGAACCGTAGGAATTTTACCAAAAAAGAGCGAATATGAGTGCAAAGAATGTAAATTGTGGTAAAATTCCTATGTTTCTTGCACTTTCCTACGGATCAACGAACTATATATATGTTTGTGTGTGTCTGGGCTGCTCCGTGCGTTTTCATTATCTTAACGAACAGCCCAAATTTCAAAGTATTCAAGGGTAGTGTTGGCAAACAAATTAAATAAAGAACTTTTCGAAACGGAGAGTTGCTAATTAGAGCTGCAAAACCATCGATAGTCGGACCACTCGATAGTTTCGATAGTCGAAAAAAAAACTATCGATACTATCGATAGTTTTTTATGAATATTTCACTACAATAAAAAGAGGGATGGTTTTGTTTACAGTTTTCTTTCCAAAAAGTCTTTAATTTTTTACGCAAAACAATAATTAAATAAAAGATCAAATAAGAATTAGATACACCACTTACACTGAGAGAAAAATCAACCAAAAGTTGGTTAATAGTACTAATTTCACACTTGAAATGGAATTTTGTTTAATATTACCATTACCATTGTTGATATATTAGACAGTGTTTTTGGTTATATTAACCATGATATTTGTTGATATAACAAAATGTTCGTTGAAATCTTCAACCAATTTCTTGTTACTATTAAACAATTTGTTGGTTATATTTTTATGCCAGTAGCAGCACTGCTATGTATGATCTATATATAAGAGAGTGTTAATATGTTAACTGAAAGACAAAGAAAATTCCAAATACTCTCTCGCTCTCTGCAATTCGGGTCCAGCCATTCAACTTCGTCAAGCACAAACGTTGTTGAAGGCGATGGTAACAACAGAGCCGAAGCCATAAAGCTTCGTAAATATTTTTTTTTTTTTTTTTAGATGTGAATTAACCAATATTTTCGTTAATATAACAAATATACACGTTGGGGAAACCAACTTTCTGTTTGATATTGATTGTTACCAAAATATTGGTTAATGGTACAATGAAAATGTACATATTACATTTTTTCCTTTTGATATGAATAAATCAACCAATAAAACATTAACCAAGAAGTTGGTTGAAAAAACCATTGTACTTTTTTCTCTGTGTATGTATATAGCATTTTCTGGTTAAATTAAACCTTAAAAAGAGGGATGGTTTTGTTTACATTTTCCTTTTCAAAGTCTAATTTTTTTTAACGCATAACATTAATTAATTAACAAAAGAACAACAAATAGGAATTAAATACTTCACTTATGTATATATATAGCATTTTTTGGTTAAATTAAACCTTTTTCAATTTAAAATTTGCACTTGATTTGAAAAAGGTTTCATTTGACTTGAAAACGCTATAGTAATAAAACTAAAAGTAGTACATTTGTTTTTTAGCATTTTTGGCGCTGACTAGTACATAAGGCACATTGTTTATATATTTCATTAATGTAAAATACCGATAATCAAAATGCACACTGTTTAAACATTTCATTAATATAGAATACACTATGCTTTAAATAAATCAAAAAACAAGAAAATACGAAGAATTTCAGTTATGGGGGAGGATAGGTGGGCCTGCTGAGCACAGAACAATTTTTTTTTTTTATTTTTAATTTTTTGTATGGTTACGTTTTTGAGATAACGGTAATTTTGTGTTTTTTGTGATCACTTTATTCAAAAATTATGTTCGGTGAAGTTACGCTTCTAACAATATACAACTTGTAGTAATTGAACCACACTTCGCTAAATGACATCTGGTCAATGTCAAAATTTTAAATTTTTTGCGATTTTTGAAAAAGTTTTGATTTTCAAATTAAGTTTTTTATAAAAACTTGTAAAAATCAGAAAAGTTTTATTTTTTAAAAATTAGCCCGTTTAATTGTTAACGTAATATCAAGGATATCTGATAAAAACATTATTTTTAGCGATTTCTTTCATGTGAAACAAAAAGGATATTTTATGGACGAAAAACTCGGTTAGATAACTCATCCGTGTATAGACAAAAGATAAAATTTGTTTGTGACTTCACCCTCTCATAGGGTTAGCGTTAATCAGAGGTTGAGTAAACGGCCCTTAAGCTAAAGATATAGATACTTATGTATTGTGGAACGATTTTTCGTCATCCCTTGTGAAAAAATCGTTCCACAATACATCATATTCCTACCCCGTCGGAAAACCAAGCAAAAAAAAGGAATAATGAAAATTACTTAACTATTGCTTGTCTTTTTATATCAGAAGATTTCAAATTGCGAGTAGCTGTACTGTAGACACAAAAGCTGCTGTCAGATACAAATCATTCCGCAGCTAATATATTGGAAACCTTGCACCATGTTCCATGCGAGTTACCGTGTTTTGCACCTTCATTGAATTGAGCTGTGCGAGCAAATTGTTTCTTATTTTAAAGGCAGTACTATTGAATATGAGAAGTATAAGGTCGCGCAAGAAGTCTATAGTGTTTTGCAAAAAAAAAAAGTTGTAAAACGACGCCCTATACACGGATGAGTCATATAACCGAGTTTTTAGTCCATAAAATATCCTTTTTGTTTCACATAAAAGAAATCGCTAAAAATAATGTTTTATCAAATATCTTTGATATTACGTTAACAATTAAACGAGCTAATTTAAAAAAAAAATAATTTTTTTCTGATTTTTACAAGTTTTTATAAAAATCTTAATTTGAAAATCAAAACTTTCAAAAATCGGAAAAAATTAAAAATTTTGACATTGACCAGATGTCATTTAGGGAGGTGTGGTTCAATTACTACAAGTTATATATCGTTAGAAGCGTGGATTTTAGTCGCCACTTACGACAGACATTCCTTACCACGGGTATATTCTAAGCCCCCTAACCCGCTGGGGTTTTAATTTGACCAATTTGATATAGAAATCCAACTCCTCCCTAACATTCAGTATTCTTCTACAAGAATGAATAGAGATAACCATCGATAGTGGAAAAAAACTATCGATAGTGACACGAAAAAAAAACTATCGATACTATCGATAGTGCCATCGATAGTTTTGCAGCTCTATTAGAGCTGCAAAACCATCGATAGTCGGACCACTCGATAGTTTCGATAGTCGAAAAAAAAACTATCGATACTATCGATAGTTTTTTATGAATATTTCACTACAATAAAAAGAGGGATGGTTTTGTTTACAGTTTTCTTTCCAAAAAGTCTTTAATTTTTTACGCAAAACAATAATTAAATAAAAGATCAAATAAGAATTAGATACACCACTTACACTGAGAGAAAAATCAACCAAAAGTTGGTTAATAGTACTAATTTCACACTTGAAATGGAATTTTGTTTAATATTACCATTACCATTGTTGATATATTAGACAGTGTTTTTGGTTATATTAACCATGATATTTGTTGATATAACAAAATGTTCGTTGAAATCTTCAACCAATTTCTTGTTACTATTAAACAATTTGTTGGTTATATTTTTATGCCAGTAGCAGCACTGCTATGTATGATCTATATATAAGAGAGTGTTAATATGTTAACTGAAAGACAAAGAAAATTCCAAATACTCTCTCGCTCTCTGCAATTCGGGTCCAGCCATTCAACTTCGTCAAGCACAAACGGTGTTGAAGGCGATGGTAACAACAGAGCCGAAGCCATAAAGCTTCGTAAATATTTTTTTTTTTTTTAGATGTGAATTAACCAATATTTTCGTTAATATAACAAATATACACGTTGGGGAAACCAACTTTCTGTTTGATATTGATTGTTACCAAAATATTGGTTAATGGTACAATGAAAATGTACATATTACATTTTTTCCTTTTGATATGAATAAATCAACCAATAAAACATTAACCAAGAAGTTGGTTGAAAAAACCATTATACTTTTTTCTCTGTGTATGTATATAGCATTTTCTGGTTAAATTAAACCTTAAAAAGAGGGATGGTTTTGTTTACATTTTCCTTTTCAAAGTCTAATTTTTTTTAACGCATAACATTAATTAATTAACAAAAGAACAACAAATAGGAATTAAATACTTCACTTATGTATATATATAGCATTTTTTGGTTAAATTAAACCTTTTTCAATTTAAAATTTGCACTTGATTTGAAAAAGGTTTCATTTGACTTGAAAACGCTATAGTAATAAAACTAAAAGTAGTACATTTGTTTTTTAGCATTTTTGGCGCTGACTAGTACATAAGGCACATTGTTTATATATTTCATTAATGTAAAATACCGATAATCAAAATGCACACTGTTTAAACATTTCATTAATATAGAATACACTATGCTTTAAATAAATCAAAAAACAAGAAAATACGAAGAATTTCAGTTATGGGGGAGGATAGGTGGGCCTGCTGAGCACAGAACAATTTTTTTTTTTTAATTTTTAATCTTTTGTATGGTTACGTTTTTGAGATAACGGTAATTTTGTGTTTTTTGTGATCACTTTATTCAAAAATTATGTTCGGTGAAGTTACGCTTCTAACAATATACAACTTGTAGTAATTGAACCACACTTCGCTAAATGACATCTGGTCAATGTCAAAATTTTTAATTTTTTGCGATTTTTGAAAAAGTTTTGATTTTCAAATTAAGTTTTTTATAAAAACTTGTAAAAATCAGAAAAGTTTTATTTTTTAAAAATTAGCCCGTTTAATTGTTAACGTAATATCAAGGATATCTGATAAAAACATTATTTTTAGCGATTTCTTTCATGTGAAACAAAAAGGATATTTTATGGACGAAAAACTCGGTTAGATAACTCATCCGTGTATAGACAAAAGATAAAATTTGTTTGTGACTTCACCCTCTCATAGGGTTAGCGTTAATCAGAGGTTGAGTAAACGGCCCTTAAGCTAAAGATATAGATACTTATGTATTGTGGAACGATTTTTCGTCATCCCTTGTGAAAAAATCGTTCCACAATACATCATATTCCTACCCCGTCGGAAAACCAAGCAAAAAAAGGAATAATGAAAATTACTTAACTATTGCTTGTCTTTTTATATCAGAAGATTTCAAATTGCGAGTAGCTGTACTGTGGACACAAAAGCTGCTGTCAGATACAAATCATTCCGCAGCTAATATATTGGAAACCTTGCACCATGTTCCATGCGAGTTACCGTGTTTTGCACCTTCATTGAATTGAGCTGTGCGAGCAAATTGTTTCTTATTTTAAAGGCAGTACTATTGAATATGAGAAGTTTAAGGTCGCGCAAGAAGTCTATAGTGTTTTGCAAAAAAAAAAAAGTTGTAAAACGACGCCCTATACACGGATGAGTCATATAACCGAGTTTTTAGTCCATAAAATATCCTTTTTGTTTCACATAAAAGAAATCGCTAAAAATAATGTTTTATCAAATATCTTTGATATTACGTTAACAATTAAACGAGCTAATTTAAAAAAAAAATAATTTTTTTTTGATTTTTACAAGTTTTTATAAAAAACTTAATTTGAAAATCAAAACTTTCAAAAATCGGAAAAAATTAAAAATTTTGACATTGACCAGATGTCATTTAGCGAGGTGTGGTTCAATTACTACAACTTATATATCGTTAGAAGCGTGGATTTTAGTCGCCACTTACGACAGACATTCCTTACCACGGGTATATTCTAAGCCCCCTAACCCGCTGGGGTTTTAATTTGACCAATTTGATATAGAAATCCAACTCCTCCCTAACATTCAGTATTCTTCTACAAGAATGAATAGAGATAACCATCGATAGTGGAAAAAAACTATCGATAGTGACACGAAAAAAAAACTATCGATACTATCGATAGTGCCATCGATAGTTTTGCAGCTCTATTGCTAATGCAAAGTAAAATAGTAACAAAGAGGTTTTCTGTTCTTATATTTAAGAAAATACTAAAAATTATTTAATAATTATAGTTTTGAAAGTAAAAAAGGACCAAAAGTGGCCCGAATTTTTAAAAAGGTTCAAATATTGCATATATTGCTTTAAAAAAGGTTCAAATTGCCACTTTAGTGGCCCAAACGGCAAAGCTCTGTACATACATACATATTTACAAACGATGTACGCGAGTGTAGGAATTTAACGTCAAAAACGTAGAGCGCCATTTGTAGCGCGCGCAATGCTCACACACAACTGTATATGTGTACGTCTAACGTTAACGCAGCAGCAGTGGCAGTGGCAGCGGCAGCAGCTGAGGCAGCGCAGCAGACGACGCTAAAGCGTCAAAGCAACAACTATATATGCGCTGAGTACAGAGTAGTTTGTTGCTAACGCCAAATAAAAGCACAGACTGGCAATCGAAAAGTGTGTGTGTGTGTGTATTAGTAGTGTGACTGCTAAAAGCATAGTTTATATAGTATAAACAATGGCTAAAAGCTCCTCGCTAGAAATACATAAATAGGTCGACGACGAGAGCAGCGGTGATAAATAGATATGTATGTGTGTATGTACATATGTAAATGAATTGAAGAAGCAACCCTGCAAAAAAGTGTGCGAAGAGTCTCTAAAAAGATTTGTCCGGGAGCGCTCTCTTTCGGGTACAATTAGTCTACAATTGTTCCCAATTGTACCCGAACGGGTACATATGTATACTAATTGTAGACGAATTGTACCCTAAAGGGTATCAAACGGGTACAATTAGTCGCACAAATGGAAGTGTCGCATTTGCTACCCGTTCGGGTACAAAACGGGTACAATTGTGCGCTTTTGCTACCCGTTCGGGTACAAACTGGGTACAATTAGTCTCTTCATAGGACATGCTCAAACAAAAGAGAACACTTCAACCCATATAAAGAGATACAAATGGGTAGTAATCGCATGCTCCCTTGCGAGTTGTCCCGGATGTATCCCGGAGTGATCGCATTTTTTGCAGGGAAAAAGCACGTAATGTTTGTGTGTATGCATGTAAGGCGTATGCAATTTAGTGAATAAATATTCTAGAATCTAGATGTAAATTGCGAATAGCTTTTATTTTTATGTCGCACTATCTGCGCCAGCATTAACTTGCTTGGATCGATCAAAGATTTCTAACACACTAACAAAAAAAAAAAAAACTAGGTGCGCCCAAAAAGCGCGCGCTCTAAAAGCATTTATTTATGTACATATTTAGTAGTAGATTTGAGGGAGCTCCTATGTACATATATGCTGTAGCATAAAAAACAATAACAACCAAACAATCAGACCTATTCCTTATTTTTACAAGCTTTTATTTAACTTCACTTTTTTACAAGCTTTTATTTAACTTCACTTTTTGTATGTAGGTATGTATGTATATCGTGGAATTTTGCAACGAATATTTAAGATACTTCTAGTTGAGCTAGGTACTTGAAATTTGGAACATAGTTCAGGACCCGGAGACAATGCAATGTGAAATAAAAAATAATCCGATAGATGGCGCTGGTGTCGAGATATTTGTAAAATTCGTATTTACCGACCGAATTTGTTCATATTCGGTATATATTATGCCTGTGAGAAAGTAAATACATCTGTGGAAAAAAATCGCCGCTAGGTGGCGCTAGTGTCAAGATATGTATTTAGAAAATTAGTATTTATGAACCAATTTTGTTCCTATTTTGAACACGTATTACCAGGGCCGCCGAGAGAAAATCCGGGCCCGGGGTCAAAATAACTAAGGGCCCCCATACTAAATGAACAAATTCTCAAAATCAAAATTCAATGAATATATAGTTACGAACTTTAATTTATCTATACATGGCCGCTGTGGTGCAGTGGGTAGAGTGCTCGCCTGCTATGCCAGGCTTCTGTTTTAGCCACTCAAAAAAAAAAAAAAATGGACGTGTTTTTGTAGCGGCCGGAACGCAGTTTAAGTGGCTAAAACAGAGGCATTAAACTAAATTTCTGTCGCTAACATACTTTAATCATTAGCTGTGGCCTAAATCTTTCCTTTTATCATAAAACGATACAATATTTCGCGATATTTCTGCCTCAAAAGTTCAAAAAATCGTGCGAACATACCGTCCGAAACGCCCAGGATATACCCATATCGCTGTATAAGAATTTGCATCATACCGAATTTTTCTGTTGCAACAGAAAACGAATTCAAATTTATGCTGCAAAGTCGACGCCAAAAACCAACAATTCCTTAAGTGGGGTGCAGACACTTTAAGAGATTTATAAAATTTGTTGAAATTTAAAATGATTGCTATCTACGAAAGGTGATTAAAGGTGTTGTTCGTTTATTTTCTGTAAGCAAAAACTTGGATATCATTTTGAGATTCCCGGGCCCTCTAAAGCCCGGGCCCGGGGCAATAGACCCCTCAGCCCCACCCCCCCCCTCTCGACGGGCCTGCGTATTACCTACAAAAAATATAGAAAATCCGTAATAAACTTTTGCCGATAAATAACGCAGGTGTCGACATATTGGTGCAAGTTTTATAAATAACGGAACAGTAGCAGAAAAAACTATAAACACGGAAAAATGCCGAAAATCTTGAAACATTGGAAGCGTTAGCCATAAACAAAGTTATAAGGCCGGTCTATTGATTATGATTAATCTGCGAAAGTAAAAAAACTAACAAGAGAGATTCTGAAACACTGATAAAATGCCAACATACATATGTAGGTAAGATTGCACGAAGTAATCTATTCACAAAAGAGTATAGTAAAACCACTTAAAAGACTACACAGGAATTGGATAATAAAAAAAAAACTGGCTGAGCAGAAACCATCAAAATGTTAAACATAGTGCAATTCATATTAAAAACTGTTGGACTATATTGATAGTGGGAGTGTTGACAAATATTAGATGTAATATGCATTCTAAAACAAAAAAGGCAAAAATAAAACAAAGTAAAAAAAAATTTTTAAAAAGCTTTTATTTAATATTAATATAAAAATTTACTAAAAAGGATAAAAATAAATTTTTTATATTTTTGAACAAGATTTATTTTTTTTAGTTTCTTGTGCTTAAATAATGTTTTTTGATACATATGTTTGCAGGTCCAAAACAACAACACCAAATCAATACGAAAAATTATATGAACCAGCAAACGGGATATTCCCCAGGGATTTCAAAAGCGACCGAAAGAAGAAATGCATGAGTTTTGGGAGGAGTTTGCAAGAGCCTTAAATGCACTTGAACCATCATCAAAAGATTTCAATACATGTGCCTAGAAAGTTAAGATTACTTAGGGTAAACTGGGGCAGATTCGTCTTTGGGGCACATTCGTCAAAGCCGTTTTTGGTGTGAAGGAAACCAAGTAACTTAACAGTTTAAATTGTGATCGTACCTTTAGATAACTAAATGAATTTCGATGAAGTTTGGCAGTTGTAGTGCGAAGGTGAAAAAATCAGCACGCGTTGTAAGAGTTTTTACCTAGCTGATGTAATTTTGACAAGTGGGTTCGTAAGATATTTTTAAACATACAATTAAAAAAAAAAAATTAAATTAAATATCTCGATTGACTAGAAGTGCTATATAAAGCGCAAATTAAGTATCTACAAACAAAAAGAAAGGATGAGCACTGGTGGAGGTGCATGTCGTTTGCAACAAATAGGCCCACTTGAGGAGGTGATACATAGCTTTGACGGGTTTGGAAACCTGTACAAGTGGAATGAGTTATGCGTTCCGTAAGCCTCTGAAATGTTGAGCACGAAACAAGATGCCTACTGAAGATGGCACATAGCTCGAAACCGGGTATGTGCTGCCTTCTCCAAGCTGGATAAAGAGGCTAAGAAATGGGTTTGGCGGTAAACGAGGACAAGACGAAGTACCTCCTATCATCACACAAAGAAACAGTATGCCTTGGCAGCCACGTCAATGTTGATAGCTACAAATTCGAAACTGTTAAGGATTTCGTCTATTTGGGAACCAGCATTAACATCAAAAATAATGTCAGCACTGAAATCCAACGAAGAATCACTCTTGCCAATAAATGTTACTTTGGACTAAGTAGGCAATTGAAAAGTAAAGCCCTCTCTCGACGAACCAAAATCACACTCTACAGGACACTCATCGTTCCAGTCCTCATGTACGGCGCAGAAGCATGGACTATATCAAAATCAGATGAGATGGCGCTTGGAGTATTCGAGAGGAAAGTTCTTCGGAGAATTTATGGACCTTTGCGTGTTGGCGAGGGCGAGTATCGACGGAGATTTAACAATGAGCTGTATGAGCTGAACGCAGACATCGATATTATTCAGCGAATAAAGATCCAGCGGCTCCGCTGGGCAGGTCATGTCGTGTGAATGGACGAAGGTGCTCCGGCCAAGAAAGTATTTCTGTCGAAACCCGCTGAACGCAGAAGAAAGGGGAGACCCCCACTGCGTTGGGAAGATCAGGTGGACAGTGATGCTGACTCCCTAGGTATTCCCAAATGGCGCCACGCTGCACGAAACAGAAATAGCTGACGCGCTATGTTGGATTCGGCCAAAATCGTCTAGACGGTTACATGCCAATTAAGTAAGTCGAAACCGGGTTATAACCAAATCAAACTTGACAAGGAATGACGGAAATTCATTCCACTATACATCGTTACTTCTTTTTTTTCGATGCGAACGTAAGTCAGAATATCAAATTCCAATTGATGCGGAGCGGAATGCGGTAACGTAGTATGTATGTAGGTAAACGAAATGCAGAATAGGGATCAATATTAATAATAACAACAAACACAAAATATCAAAACCAAATTGAATTGATATTAAAATTTACATATTTTGTCGAAAACAAAACTCTTGAGAGTTTGAGGTTATGTGCCTTGAAGGGCAATTGAGGTTATGCTGCACGACAAAGGCCCAAGTTTTTAGACAATTTTTGTCGAGAATTCTCCTAAAGGAATTCGGTGCAAATTTCAATGGCGGCCTACGTTTCATCTTATATGTACATTTGTATGTATATATATAGGTACCTAACCTTAATATTTGGATACATACATACATATGTATGTATATTGAAGTGCCTATCGCATAGTTTTGTTACAAAGCTTTGCAGCAAAGCACATTTGTCTCGCGCAGTTTACTAACAAGCACAGATAGATAAGCTCTCTGCCACTTAATTGTGACTAGTATTGTATGCTGGCTCAAAATTATATACATATGTACCTACCTAAAACTTTTTCAAATACAGCCATACATAAATGCATATACATACATATGTACATACATACTATGGAAAAACTTACGAGCATGTTGTGGCCTTCTCTTAGTAGATTTGTTCTGCTGCCAACGTTGTGCGTCGACGGCGACAGCGCTGTAGGTTAAAAATCGATAATTTGTTGGTGGCAAGAAGCAGAGGAAGCAACTCGCAGCGTATGCCACATTTTAGTGAATTGAATTGAGAGAGAGAAGCAAACGAACGCGTTGAAATTTTTAACTAGTGAACACTGTAAGTAGGTACTATTTAAATTGTTTTTTTTTTTTAAATTGAATATCTTATTTTATTTTATTTCATTATAAATTTGAAGAAAATTATGTAAATAAAATTACTATAAGTTAGCTTTTGAACTAGTGAATAGGTGGCCGTGCCATCGTTCGTTTTTGTTGCGTAACATTTTTGTTATTCTGCCTCTTCTTGGTAGGTATAGCAAATGTTGCTCAAAATTTCTTAGCTTTCTTCTCTCAGCGAAATAATTATGTGTTCGTGATACTCGCAGATGGAAAACAGTGTTGTTACTTAGACCTAAATCAGCTATGTATGTATGTACAAATATCGTTATTAAGTTTATCTATTTAATTAGATATAGAAACAAGAGCGTGGCTGTCTTCGGCGGTATCTTTCATGAAGGGGTCTCTGATTTTGTTTAATTTACATATATGTATGTACCGATCTTGAAAATTTTCAGTCACCTTATTTGAGTCAATATGGGTACAAATATTCCAAAGTTTCATATGCTTAAATGGAGAAGTTATACTCGAAAATGTCCATATCGTTCAAACAGACTTACAGACGGACATTGCTTAATCGACTAAG
Source organism: Urophora cardui (assembly GCA_960531455.1). NCBI lineage: Eukaryota > Metazoa > Arthropoda > Insecta > Diptera > Tephritidae > Urophora > Urophora cardui. The sequence continues at coordinate 151,491,245 of OY482670.1, forward strand.
CCCATGATCCTGGTCATTTTGGTATATATTGTGGTGGGTCTGTCACGCCTTCTTCTGATACTTTCAAGATTTATATTTCGGCACAAAGTTATAATACCAATGAAATGGTATTATAATATCATGAAAGGTATAAAAATAAGTTAATATGCAATACATACTAAAATTTCAATAATAAAAGAATAGATATAACCAAAAGGTTTTCAGAAAAATCCGAAGAAGTTAACCAATTAACTTTTGAATAATGTTTTTTTCACATTTCCTCTCTATCTTAGGAATTTCAACTACATAAATAATACTTATGTATGTATACCTATTATCTAATATTTTTTAGACAATGACAGCCCTCGAATCTTTATCAACCAATCAAAAAGGCGAACTTATTGATGAAGTCAAAAAGCAAATAGCGCTAGCAAATGCCCAGGAATTGTTAACGAAAATGACAGAGAAATGTTTTGTGAAATGCATAAGCAAGCCTGGCACATCATTGGATTCGTCTGAACAAAAATGCATTTCGATGTGTATGGATCGGTATATGGACTCTTGGAATACAGTTTCTCAAACCTATGGTAATCGACTGCAAAGGGAGCAGAATAAAATGTAGAGAAGCTAAGAAGGGCACTGTGTTTTTAGTGGTGATGTTAACTTATTGAAATAATGTTGCAAATAAATTATTTAATAATATAGTACTAGTTCCTTCACGTATACAAAAACGTGTATTTTTTCTTACATAATATATGTATGTATGTATGTGCGTAAATAAGTCGTCTTGGCAATATATACAAAGAACATTTTTTTTTTGTAAAAATTGTTAAATAAAAACCGGCATACTCTTAAAATGAAAATGTAATGCTTAAGTTCTGTGTGAGCAGCATTATTGGTGTTCTATGTAGACTTGAATAGGTTTTTTGTTATTTGTTTTTGGAACTGCGTAGTGCTTTTTAGAGCCTATAAGAAAATTCATCTGAAAAGGAACCTTGCGTTTTATTGGAAAATTACTTAGTTCTCGAACACTAATTATGTAGGTATTTCTCTATTCGTTATGTACATACATATGTAAGTACCTACATATGTATGTGTACCTTAGATAGGGTTGGTCCCCATACGAAAAAAAAGATGTAAAAGTCTGCCCCTAAATTTGAAGCTTATGTTGAGAGGGTTAAGGGACACAAAAAAAAATTTTTTTGACCCCGCGAAATAGCGCCGAAATCGTTTTTTTTATTGTAACTTTGTTGTAACAATTTCGGCGGTATTTCGCGGGGTCAAAAAAAATTTTTTTTGTGTTCCTTAACCCTCTCAACATAAGCTTCAAATTTAGGGGCGGACTTTTTTTATTGGTTTAACATCTGTAGATAGGTACCTTCTACCTTGGTTGGCTACTCAAGAAAAGTTACAACACTGTTGCTCACCTATCCACTAAAACGCACTCTCCACTATATTAAAAACCAGCGTTGACGTTTTGTGGGTAATTCCCCAAATTTGGGGAATTTTTTAATATTTGGGTAATTTTTGGGGAATGCTATGATTTGGGAAATTTTTGGGGAATTCGCCTTTTAATAGTTTTAACTATATGAATAATAATATCTATAAAAAAATTAATTATTTTCATGAGTTTCTATTACATTCGCATTGTGTGAAAGTGTGCATGAGTTTTTGCAGCATTTATTTAATCTTGAATTACCGGCTGGTCGAACATATACAAGCAAACTTCATAAGCCCATTAAAGTAAGAAGTTAGCTAGGAAAAAAATAAGCAAATTTTGTACCTTTCATGAACATGAAATGGTATTATAACATTGAGCCAAAACAGGTTTGTCGAAAGTTCCAGAAGGAGAAATAGTAGACCCACAAAAATATATACCGATAGTATCAGAATTATAAGCTAGTTCCTCCAGTTGTTAAGATACGCTGATCATTTGTCCGTATCGGCCAAATTGGACCATTATAACATATAGCTCCCCTACAACCAACCATACATTTTGGGGTAAAACTTCTCCACTTAAATTGCTAAGATCATAACATTATTTTTTTATAAATATTTGCATAAACAACCCACAGAATTGGAGGTACCTATAAATTAAAGAAAATCGGACTATTTAATGTTTCATTTCTCTCTTACTTGCTTTATGTTTCTTTATAACTTTTTTTAACCACACATATATGTACATACAGGCCCGTGCGCACGGGCCAAATCTAAGTTGCAATGATTTTGCAAAAATTTTTAAAATACAGTTTATAAATTTTGCATTGAATCTTGACTCATAATTTTTGACAAAATTAGTTACAATAATTTTGCGGAAGAAGAAATTGGTGAAAGTTGAAAAAAATAAGGTTGGCCAATACATACATAAGTTCGGCACTTTGAATTGCAATTGGAGCTTTCCGAAATTACAAAGTTGTGTAGCATATGTTCGTTTGGCATTTTTCAAAAAATTGTACTGTAACAAAAAATGTTCATTTTGTGAAAACAGTGAGAAGTTTCAATTAGCAAGTACTGTAAACAGAACTATTCAGGACCTGGTTAACTAGTGCGAATAATATGCCACCATATCACAAATTCTCTATCAATAACAGAAAAATTTGTACAACCAAAAAAAATTCTTGGGTATAATTTTAAGCATCAGAGTATGCAGTTTCAGAAAAGATAGAGCACATTTAAATTTATGATGTATGGGTCTGGATATCTGTTTCAGCAAATATGTTTATCTTAGCGAAAAATGTATGCGAATGCAAACCAAAATTAAAAACCCCCCAAGGCGGGGTACATACATATATGCACATGAATTTAAAAATACAAACCGTAATAAAGTAAAATAAAAAGAAAAGGAGGATTACTAATCTGTCAATATCTCCGCCATTACAGTCTTGAGTTTTATGTTATTTCATTTCATTTTGAGAGGATGAAATACCCTTTTCAATTCCACATAAAATCGACGTTTAAGTGACGGAATTATGGCGGACAAAAGATTTGTTTTTATGCAAAAAATTAATTAAATACAAGATGTATAAAAAGTCGAGGATATCAAAATTTTTGAAATTTTGTCGGGTAGTGTAATTTGAAAATTTGTATGGGGTATTTTGGGCAATTATGGCTAATTTGAATATTTTTTTGGGTAATCTCAAGAATTTAAAACGGCAACGCTGTTAAAAACATAAATATAAATATCTACATACATACATACATACATACATATGTATGTATATCTCGATATCTGTGAGCGCGACAAACAAACTTTAATTAAAACTTTCTCATCACAATTCGCTCCATAAGCAACGACTACGTATGTATATACATATGTATGTATGTACATATGTACATATATTCAGGCATATATTTGATTCCTATGTTGGCAGCATATGAATGAGCTTTTTCATGTACACAGTGTACCTATACTTTTCACATAGAGAAGCTGAATAGACGGTGTACATAATTATGTATATATGTATGTACATCCATATGTATTTTATACAAATACATAAGTGGGTATATAAAATATGTATGGAAGCATTTTTTTAAATCACATCAAACTATCTCCGTATATACATATCGCACCCTAAATCATAAAGTGACACAACTCAAACTTTTTCGAAATCTGGTTTCCCTGCAAAACTTATACGGCTATGCCAAATCACATTGACTAACACCACCAGCTCCGTCAGAATTGGGAAGGACCTCTCCGAACCGTTCGAGACCAAACGAGGTTTCAGACAAGGTGACTCCCTTTCGTGTGACTTCTTCAATTTGATGCTGGAAGCATTTTATACCACAAGAGTGTACAACTGCTGGCGTACGCCGATGACATCGACATCATTGGCACTAACACTCGCGCCGTATGTTCTGCCTTCTCCAAGCTGGATAAAGAGGCTAAGAAAATGGGTTTGGCGGTCAACGAGGACAAGACGAAGTACCTCCTGTCAACACACAAAGAAACAGCACGCCTTGGCAGCCACGTCAATGTTGATAGCTACAAATTCGAAACTGTTAAGGACTTCGTCTATTTGGGAACCAGCATTAACACCAAGAATGATGTCAGCACGGAGATCCAACGAAGAATCACGCTTGCCAATAAATGCTACTTTGGACTAAGTAGGCAACTGAAAAGTAAAGTCCTCTCTCGACAAACAAAAATCACACTTTACACTGTAAAGTTTACAGGACGCTCATCGTTCCAGTCCTCATGTACGGCGCAGAAGCATGAACAATTTCAAAATCAGATGAGATGGCACTTGGAGTATTCGAGAAAAAAGTTCTTCGGAAGGTTTATGGATCTTTGCGCGTTGGCGTGGGCGAGTATCGACGGAGATTTAACGATGAGCTGTACGAGCTTTACACAGACATCGACATTGTTCAGCGAATAAAGATCCAGCGGCTGCGTTGGGCAGGTCATGTCGTGAGAATGGATGAAGGCGCTCCGGCCAAGAAAGTATTTCTACCGAAACCCGCTGAACGCAAAAGAAAAGGGAGACCTCCACTGCGTTGGGAAAATCGGGTGGACAGCGATGCTGCCTCCCTAGGTGTTCCCAAGTGGCGCCATGCTGCACGAAACAGAAGCAATTGGCGCGCTCTGTTGGACTCGGCCAGAATCGGCTAGACGGTTAAGCGCCAATCAAGAAGAAGAAGAAGAAGACCAGTACAGAGAATATATGTATGTATGTACATATGTATGTATTTATGTACATATACATTCCTGGGGCCGACCCCACCCATTCATACAAGGATTTTGACGCGCTGTCCCATTTACATACATATTTACTTTCACGAAATCTAAAAGTCACTGTCACAGATAAAAATCACAGTGACTAAAAAGTCACAGTCACGAATCACTCCGTTCTTCAAAAATCACGGGATCGGCCATCTCTAATGTACATATGCATATGTACATATGTACATATATTTAGGTGTATCTGCGTGTGTCATTTTGTACCACCATGTATCTTTAGCCAGTAGGGAAAGTGGGTCAATTGCACGTGCTTTTTTAACACGCTTTTATTAGTTTCACCTGTATGTATGTGGGTATGTAACTTCTAGCTGCTGCCTAAATATATGCAACATATTTACTAATGAGATTAGGTTACAACCACCGCTATTTTCCAACAGATGGCGCGCGTGTATTTATATTTTTAAAATATTCACTTATTACATATTTGCTATTCGTTTAGTTTTTTTTTCTTACATACAATGTACATATGTATGTACATACATATCGACGGCTGAGAATAAGATCGCCCTATTTCAAAAATTGTTTCAAAAACGTCCTATTTCAGATTTTGCTTCAAAAACGCCCTATTTCAGAGAAAATTCAATATATATGTATATCTCTGAAATAGGGCGTGTTTGAAACAAATTCTGAAATAGGGCGTTTTTGAAGCAAAATCTGAAATAGGACGTTTTTGAAACAATTTTTGAAATAGGGCGATCTTATTCTCAGCCGTCGATATGCAGATAAATATTTTTTTCTCTTGCATTTTATTTTTACATATTTTACTGCATGAAAACACATTTTGGTTTTTTTAGAAATAGATTTTCCAAAGTATGGTTAAGTTTCAAAACTTGGTATTTTATAAGAAGTGTGGCCGCTGTGGTGCAGTGGGTAGAGTGCTCGCCAGCTATACCAGAGGTCTCGGGTTCACACTCCAGTCCGAACAAACACCAAAAAAATTTTTCTAATTAATTAAATCCAATTATTGGATTTTTTAAGAGCAGCGGTCACCTCTCGGCAGTGGGCGGCATACCCTGCGAGTAGTGCTGGAAAAACATCGATGTTTACGAGTATCGATATTTTCGATATTTTTGAGAAAAAACATCGATATTATCGATATATCGACCTTTATATTAGAGCTCAAGATACCCGGGTATCGAACAATTCGAAAAGATCGAATTTGTCTGAGGCTCGTTTGTTGTTCAAATGCCCGTACAAACATTCGAGCATTCGAGCTTACAGACAAAAAAATTTGTATCAGGAAAACAAGAATAAAAAAATACATATGAAGACAACAAAAAAAAATAAACAAACGAAAAATACAAACTTCCAATGCCCGCATTGTTCAAATGCCCGTGCAAACATACGGGTAATAAACAAACAAGTGTTCGAGAATTTGAACATCATTTGTTCGGGCTACTCGAAAATGTTCAAAAAAAATCGAGAGCTCTACTTTATATAAACCTTAATTTAACATATCTATATATAACAGCTTTATTTTTCGAAATGTCTGCATTCATTATTGTGCCCTGAATTGAACGAGAGTAACAGTCATTTATATCAGGGACCGTAACGATTATCATTTTTATAAAAAAAATCATTTTTAATCGTTATAATTTGATTTTTATTTTTTCGATGAAATTTGATCGATATTTTATGATTTTTATTTTTTTGATCAAAAATAATTGTTATTACTGGATTTAAATTTTTCCTATGAAACTTGATCGATATTTTATGATTTTTATTTTTTCGATCAAAAATAATTTTTATTATTGGATTTAAAATTTTCCGATCATAATAAACTCTAAAAACTTGTTTTTTTTTTTTGCAAATTTTGTTCTCAAATTGAACTGACCAACGTTGGCACAATCGTCAACTTCAAGCCATCAAATATAGGATTCACTAACGTTTGAAAAAGTTTACTATGATCGGAGAAAAAATAAAAAAAATATTGATTAAAGTTGATCGGAAAAATTTAAATCCAATTATAACAATTATTTTTGATCGAAAAAATAAAAATCATAAAATATCGATCAAGTTTCATCGGAAAAATTTAAATCCAATAATAAAAATTATTTTTGATCGAAATAATAAAAATCGTAAATAATGGTTATTTAAAAATTTAAAAAATAAAAATCTTTAGATTAAAGATGAGCTCATATTTGGGTAGAATGTGCTAAAATCATTGTATCAGCATACTTGCATTTTATTGCTAACGAAGTTTTCATAATGCTTTTTTCATCCGAAGAAACGAAGAAACGATTAAAATCGGTCCCTGATTTATATTACTCTAAAAATTAACTAAATAAATATTTAAACTAAATATTTCAATTTATTATCAACAGAAATCTTTTTTGAAAAGGGAATTCAATAATCAAAAAAAAAGGTAAATTCTGTTCCAGCCAGAAAGAGTAGGTATCAATTACAGTGGTTCACTGAAATATTTCGCATTTAAGTTATTTAAAAAACCATGTTAAAGACTAAAAGGTTTGAAATAGACAAATTAATAACGCATTCTAAATACCTTTTACACTCAGAGAAAATAAATCAAAAATAAAATTTTTATTTTTATAATGCACGTTTTCAACCAAGTCATTTTATTTTAAAAATGAAATTTTTTAAATTAAAAATGAAATTTTTGGAATTAAAATGTATTTGGGATTTAAAAAGAAAATGTTTAATATTAAAAATAAAAATGAATGGAAAAAAACATAAGTTTTTGGTTCAAAATCTCATAGTGCTTAAAATAGAAATAAAAATTTTTAAATTTAAAATGTTTTTTCTTGATTTTGCAATTCTACAATGAACATTTAAAAAAAAAATGTTCTTATTTACATTACTTTTAAACACAGGAATTTCTACATAGGAATCAAATTTTAAAAAAATCTCCAAATTTGGGGAATTACCCACAAAACGGCAATGCTGCCTTTTACCAGCTTGTTTCCGCGTTTATCAGTGATGGATCCATGACCGTCGATATATCGAATATCGGAAAAAAAATATCGATATATCGAAAAAGTTCAACAACATCGATGAATGGATATTATATCGATATCGCTTCCAGCACTACCTGCGAGTGCATTTTTGCCATGAAAAAGCTTCTCACAAAAAATGCATTCGCAGTTCGGAGCCGGTATAAAACTGTAGGTCCACCCAATTAGTAGGAAAAATAAAAAGGAGCACACGTCGAATTGGGAGAGAAGCTCGGCCATAAAACTCGTCAGAGTTATAATAGCGCCATCGTATTATATTATTATATATAATGTCACATTTATTTTCAGTATGTTAACCGTTCCGCCGGCTGAGGATTATTTTTCTAAAGTGCTGCGGAAGACCGTCCTTTTTGGAACTAGTTCTGAAGTGCTTCCTTTTGAACTAACTCGGAAATATTAATTTTTGAACTATTCCAGGACTGTTCATATACGAAGTAGTTTAGAGCGCGTTCCAACGTTCTGCAGAGGGGGATAATTGCCAATTCGTGGTACACACAATTTATCTCGCGGTGTTAAAAAAGACAGTTAAAAGCATTGCGTTGGCACAGACCGAGAACCACCCTGTCTCTATGTAAACTAATTCTTTACTAGCCTGAAACTAGCGCGATTTGCTGCAGAATATGTTACTTCATATGCATACTACATACATACATACCTACATACAAATATGCCGACAAAAAAGTCTAATAGGGGCGTCAGAATGAATACTTTTCCGTCAATCCAGCAATCCGTTTAACTGACAGCAGAGTGGAATTATATGTAATTGAATGACGATCGACACATTCAGTACTTCAACTTTGCGGTAAAAAATATATGAAGTTGAAGTATATGTCAGTTAAACGGAGCTGCATTGCCGGAAAAGTATTCATTCTGACGCCCCTATAAGCCCTATTTAAGAACTAACACAGCAGATTTAAAGGCATAAGAAACAAGGCCTGAAAATTATAAGGGTAGCAAATTTGTATGGCGTAAGCCTTAAAATAAGGCTGATTTTCCTGTGTTGACGTGATCAGGTCATAAGAAGTACTCTCTCTCTCTCTCTCTGAGAGCACACCTTATTCCAAAGGCTTATCCGCCATGCGAAATAAGGTTTAGATAAGTATTAGAAAGTTAGGAGCAGACAGAGTGAGTGCATAACATAAGCAGTGCTGTCAGCGTACTCCTTTTTTGAGCTGATTTGTCAGCAATAAGAAAACTTTATTGCAGGTTGTATGTATGTATGTATAATTTTGAGTGAAAGAAAGGTTCTTTCTTTTCTTTTCCTATAATTTTTCTTACTTCAGCCGCAGAGCTTTGGCCCTTTGGCACATATTCAGTGATTTTTCTTTTGTTCTTTTTTCTGCATTGCCCCAAAAAAAACTATACCTACTCGTACATGTGTAAATAAATATGCGATTTGATTATGCGTGAAAAATACTCCTTTTGTTGTGTTCATAATCTATTTTCTTTTTAGTTCTTTTATGTACTACTTAACGAGTGTATTAGACAAAGATGACTTGATACGAAACTCTTTTTTACTCTCTCACTTTTATGATTTTCCCACGGGTTTTCTGTGGCTTTGTTGCCAGCATCAACACAACAGAAAACCCGGCCGATCAGCTGTTTGTACAAATTGCAGGTGCCAGAAGGGAAAACACGCCAAAATAAATAGGCACATTTGGTGGATTTAGATTCTTTGTTTTGTGTGTTAAATTTTGTTGAAATAATAAAGAATTATGAACAATATCGAAGTAATTGTATTGCTCGTGTATAGTACGCAGTGCAGTTTATTGTTTCAACTGGAAAAAATTGTGTTTCAGTTAAAATTATAAAAAATATGTTAATGAGATAGAACGCGGGCAGCGGTTATTCAGTAGATTTATATATATCCGGTTAAAAATTATTATATTTCAGTTCTAATATATTCACATTTTAATAGAATTGCAAAATAGAGTAAAATATTTCTTAAAAATACCATCCAACTACATGTGTTATCGTTCACCACTTTTTATGCGTTATTCTTAATTTGTCTGAGATTGGGTTTCGAACACGAATATTCAGAATGTGGGAAAATCATACTATCCTGTGTATCACTTTTGTGGTTATATCCTTATATTAATTGGGTATAAAAAAAAAATTTTATTATAGCTAGTCTTCAATAACATAAGGCAGCCGAATAATTCCCAGAATTAATATGTAAAATACCCATTTTCAGTTTTCGAACAGAGTGGCACCAATGAAAAATGTTATAAAAAATGCGCATTTTGACAGCGCTCTCACGAAATGAAGAGTTTCGTATCTAGTTATCTTTGGTATTAGATCGCCGCCCATCCCCAATTTGTATTAAGAGCAAAATCTTTTGTGCTCGTCTATTGCTCACAAGACACATTTCTTGCACACAAATTTCCCTATGCTTCCACTACTTCACCCCTACCATTCGATTGCCTTACAAAAAATATATGTACCTATGTATATATGTACATACATATGTACATACATACATACATACATACTCTGTATACTTATCTATGCTTTTAGATTTTTTGATGACCTAAATCTATTTAATCTTTTCCAATTTTTTTGTGGTTTTGTGTGGTGGTTTAAATTTTTGATTAGGTTTTATGTTACAACCCAGCAAACACAGACTGTAACGTTGGAGCTTTCGAAGGTTCATTTGCTTTTTTTATACATAGGTACCTAATCTCTTAAAGCAAATACATAAGTATAATGCCAAAGAAATTCTTCAATAACCTAAAGCCATCGAAATTTGTTTAAAACCACAAATTCAATCGTTTTTAGAAATTTCGGCGTGGGTTTGTCTGTTACATCAAATAAAGACATAAACATAATTAAGTATGCGAAGCAAAAAAATAAAAAAAATAATCATTAATCATATTATCAACTTTCCCTTTCGTTGTTTAGGCTGTTTGGTGGCAATGCGTCAATTACATACATATATAAATCTATTTACATATACATATACATAAAAAACATATATGTATGTATTTTTAGCTTTAAAATCTCATACGCAGCTTTTGTAAGCAATTTATGCATGAATGAAATGAATTCGGCTTGTCCAGTTAAAGGCAAAATTAATTTGCGGTGTTCTGGCACCACCAACGCATGACCCAACGCTAACAACCAATGAAATTTAGAACATTTTTTTCGCTTCATTAACACCAAAAAAAGTGGCTTTCCACTACATCAAACACATGGTTTTTAAAATGTTAAAATTAACTAATATATTTTTTTGTGTTTTTATACTAAGCTGTACTAGTACACAGAGTATTATAGTTTTAATCACATAACGGTGGATTGTAACACCATAAAATAATCGAGATAGATATTGACTTATATATATCAAATTGATCAGGGTGAAAAAAGAAATCGATTGAGCCATGTCCGTCCGTCTGTCCGTCTGTCCGTCTGTCTGTCTGTACGCACGATAACTCGCGCAAAAATTGAAATATTTTGATGAAATTTGGAATGCAAGTTGGTATCAAGACTGGAACGGATGGTATTGAAAATGGGCGAAATCGGACCATGACCACGCCCACTTCCCCTATATAGTAAAAATCGGAAATTTTGTATCTCAGTCACTAATAGAGCTAGAGTGATAAAATTTCACCCACGTGTGGAGCTCAGGCCCTTATGAAGAAATTTGGTGAGATTTTGAAAAACGGGCGGTGCCACGCCCACTTATTAAGGGCCAAACATTGAAAGTTTTATATGTCATAACTCAGAAACCGTTGAAGATATATCGATGAAATTTGGCAGGCGTGATATACTTACTTAGGCAAATGGTTGGACGAAAAATTGCTAAAATCGGTTAACGACCACGCCCACTTTTATATATGGGTATTATAAAGTGACCTAATAAAAACATTTTAAGCGATATCTCTGTCAAATATAAAGGTATATCATTGAAATTTTATGGCAGGAGTCCAATGGAAAATGGGCGTGGCACCGCCTATTTTTAGAAGCAGGAATATACGAGATTTCTGAGCCCATAACTCGACAAATAATTTAAATATAATGACGAAACTTGGTGTGTACACTTTTATTAGTTGTGGTAATATATATTCAAAATTTTAGCGAAATCGGTTGGCGACCACGCCCACTTTTATATATGGGAACTATAAAGGGGCCTAATAAAAATATTTTAAGCGATATCTTTGTCAAATATAAAGATAATTCATTCAAATTTTGTGGCATGAGTTCCACAATAGACCGGAAACAAAAAATAGAAAAATTTGGAAAATGGGCGTGGCACCGCCTCTTTGTAGACAAAGGAATCTACGAAATTTCGGAGCCCATAACTCGACAAATAATTGAGACATTAAGACGAAACTTGGTTTATACACTTTTATAACTTGTGCTAATAGACACGCAAAAATTTATTCAAATCGGTTTATGACCACGCCTACTTTTTAACAAAGATATTTCTGGAACACCCTTTGGAAATTTGTAACGTGACATCTTTATAATTAGAAGTCATAAAGGAATGAAATTTTGCACAAAGAATAATATTCATATGCTTAGTTGGATGACTGATAAAAATGTTGAAAATGGGCGTGGCTACGCTCACTTTATGCAGCACTCGCTTTATATAAAATACACCGTGTTTTCATCAAACGCAAACAAACAATGAAAGCATACAGCTGAGTATCTAATGTTCGATTCCACTCGAACTTAGGCTTCCTTACATGTTCATTAGCATATTTTGGTTGAAACTTTTTGCCCAGCATTTCTGCATGGCCTGGTCTTCCTGCTTTCTTTGGCTTAAAACCTTTTTCCCCCCCGTTTTTGCTATTGTTCTTTGCTTTGTTTTTCTGTAAGCACTCAATTTTGCTGAGCAGCAGAATATTCTAGTAATAAATTTTTTCACAAAAAATTGCCTTATTGATAAATGATATCTTATCTGTTTGTGATGTGTGTCTGGCGCATTAACGATAAGATACAAACAAGAGTTTACTGAAGCTTTTCTACATATTTTTGAACAATTTTTCGTTTGAAATTCTTGCAACATGAATAAAACAGTTTAACTTAAATGTAGCGATACCTTTAAGGATTGATACTCTTCCATTTGATGGGAATATGCTCTTTGTGCAATGCGGAGAAATAAATAATCCTTTTACAATTGGGTATTTTGTTAAAAAAGGAAATTAAAGAGTAGTAAGAACCCATTAGAAGGGGAAAGGGAATCATACTGTATGCAGGGAACCATTTTAGCATTTATTTTGGAGGTCAAAAAATTTTGGACAAGTGAATGATGCCAATTAAAAATACTTAATATCAGAATGACTCCCAGGATCTCTACAGAATCAAACATGCATATTTTTTCTAACTTTTTGAAAAAGGGTATATAAGAGGACTCTTCAATCCGGACATTTCTTTTTTCCGATACCAAATTTATCTAAATTGCATGAGCCATTCGTTTTTTTTTATTAATTAGTAAGGACTTTTATTTTGGTACCAATCAACATTGCCAATCAAAATTGGAAACATTTCGTGATTGGTGAGAGGTGGTTATGCTTACATTGATGATTGGAGCGCACATACACAACATAACACATGATTATTACTGAACACATACACAACATAACACTTTATTACCCCCGAAACCTCGACTGCTGGCTGCCTGTTTCACACAGCAGATTTGCTGGATGTGAGAGTCCGAAAATTCTCTCACCGTCGGAGTGCACAACAACAATTTCACGGTGCTCGACCAGCAACATTGTAAGCATAACCAGGCCATAAGGGAAAAGTCATAAAGTCTCAAAACATGGAGATGCAGAGAGAAAGGCTCCCACTATCTCGGCTTCCCAGTGATGATATGACTAAGTACATACAATTTGAGAAACACCTTAAAATTGTGCTTAGAGATAAATCATACTGGGAATATTCCAAGATGGATGCACTCCTGGAGAATAGCAAGATAGTGTGGTACACTGACGGCTCGAAAACGCCAGAGGGCAGGGGCGCTGGCTTTTATGGCCTGGCACTTTTTAGGCGAAAGTATTCAATATCAATATCTTCGCTATTACCAGCTTTTATGTTTCGTTTGCAGAGGATGAAATATCATTTCCACCAAAGCAAAAATAATTAAAATCGACGCTAAAGTGATGGAGTTATGGCGAACTAAAAATTTTTTTACGTAATTTTTTATTAATATATTTCCCGGCATTCATCTTCTTTTTTTCATTATTTTAACGAAATATTAAATATCCTCCTGATTTTACACTGTGAGTCAATTGCTTTTTTCAGTAAAAAAATTACAATGTTATAAGAGATTCAGTCAAGGATGCAACGCAACGTTAATATTAACGATAACCGAAATATTAAAGTCGTTTCTGTTGAAACGACTCAGTTTTTCAACGTTATCAAAATAACTTCTGTTTCGTTATCAACGTCAACGAAACTCAAGCGTTAACGCTGAAACGTTGAAAAGTTGAGCGCTTTATATTACTGAGAGAATTTTCACTCCAACGAACCATCAAAGCGCTCTATGTTTATCATTGAGACTATTGTTGCTCTACGCTACTACTACTATATTTATTTCAATACGATAGTACTATCGATGGTTTATATTTTTAAGACTATCTAACACTATCAATAGTTTTTTTTTAAAACTATGAAAAACTATCGATGGTGGGACTATCGATAGTTTCCCACCTATGCTCGGAGGCTATAACAATACAATGGAGCTTCAAGGCGATAATGGAGCTGCCGAAAAGCAAGATGAGAATAGTGACCGGTATTCTTACAGGTTACTGCATACTCAAAAGAAATATGCACAAATTTTACATTTACTCTACACCTTTTTCAGATTGAAATCAGAAACGCTAATTGGATTTCAGAAAACGAAAATTGGATTTCAGAATAAGTAATTGGATTTCAGAGTGTGTGAATTGGATTTCAGAAATAGACAATTGGATTTCAGAAAACGAAAATTGGATTTCAGATATCATACACTTTATTTCGTAAAGTTGGAAAATAATTTGTAAGTTCAATTCAGGTTATAAATTCATATAAGTTATGTACTACAGATACAATTCAAAATAAGAGATTACGCAGTTATCGCGAAACTCCATTCTTTAAAATACAATTACAATTAAATGGCATAAAAATTACGAATTAATTTTTTCCGTAGTAAATAATTTTTGCATTTTCCATGGCCTTCTTTATACATAATCAAGTATTTACATGGAAAAAATAGTTCGAAAGGTATTTTCTGAAATCCAATTCTCTATTTCTGAAATCCAATCGCCTATTCTGAAATCCAATTAACAGATTCTGAAATCCAGATAACTATTCTTAAATCCAAATGACAAATTCTGAAATCCAATTACCTATTCTGAAATCCAATTGGTGTTTTCTCAAATACAATTGGAGTTTTCTGAATTTAATCTGGAAAAGGTGTAGTAGTGCACGAGGTTTTGGAAGATCTGAAAGATGAGACTGCTGAGCACATACATACTCTTCGAATGTACTGCAATATCTACATTCGAGAAGGAGGCAGAGAACACTCGACTCATATCAGCAGGAGAGTAAACACATACCAGACCTAATACCGAACTCAGTTCTTGAGTTCTTCGATGAGATTGATTCTTGAGTTCTTGAATTGATTGAGATTTATGAGGAGGTGATGTGATGAGGTGGAGGGCAGAATAGACCCTAAGGACGCAGTGTAATATAGCATTTTCAGGTCAAATGAAACCTTTTTCAAGTCAAGTGAAACTTTTTTCAAGTCAAGTCAAACCTTTTTCAAATTAAGTGAACCCTTTTTCAAATAAAATGAAACCTTTTTCAATTTAAGTGAAACTTTTTTCATTTCAAATGAAACCTTTTTCATTTCAAATGAAACTTTTTTTATTTCAAATGAAACTTTTTTCAAATTAAATGAAACCTAGTACAATAACATTCTTATATACATTTTTTGTACACGGCTTTTACACATCGAAAGTTATTGAACTTTGAATGTTAGTAGTGGTAACTATGTACAACAATATATATGTATGTACCTATATATATATATTTGCAAAATAATCACAACAATTTAATTGTTTAGTTTGTTATTGGTTTCATTATTTTTATATATGTACATGATATATTTATATATGTACTAAAATTAAGTAGATCAAGCTCTTTCAGCCCAGCAAACATTCTTGAAATTCTCATAATTTGGAGTCTGATATGAGTCCGAAATATATAGGTGTGACATATGTGGTATAAAATAATAATAATATAATACAATGGCGCTATTATAACTCTGACGAGTTTTATGGCCGAGCTTCTCTTCCAATTGAAGGTGTGCTCCTTTTGTTTTTCCTACCAATTGGGTGGACCTACAGTTTTATGCCGGCTCCGAACGGCGAATGCATTTTTTGTGACAAGCTTTTTCATGGCAGGAATACATTTGGAGGGTATGCCGCCCACTGGCGAGAGACTGCTGCTCTTAAAAAATCCAATAATTGGATTTTTACTAATTAGAAAATTTTTTTGGTGTTTGCTCGGACTGTGGTTTGAACCCGAGACTTCTGGCATAGCAGGTGAGCACTCTACCCACAGCACCACAGCGGCTTATGTGGTATATAAGCTTAAGAAATGTTTACTGACGCTTATATGAGTCCGAATGTTTGCTGGGATACAAACAATAAAACAACAAAAACATTGAAATGCAAAAAGTTCTGAGGTGATGTCGAACTTTTATACATATTGCTAGCTTAGAGTGCAAATTGTGTAAAATATTTTGAATTGTTAACTTTCGAAAAAAAGCCGTGTTCAAAAAATTCATATAAGAATATTATTGTATTAACTAAACAAGGTTTCATTTAATTTGAAAAAGATTTCATTTGAAATGAAAAAGGTTTCATTTGAAATGAAAAAAGTTTCATTTGAAATGAAAAAAGTTTCATTTTAAATGAAAAAAGTTTCATTTTAAATGAAAAAAGTTTCACTTAAATTGCAAAAGGTTTCACTTAATTTGAAAAAGGTTTCACTTGACTTGAAAAAAGTTTCACTTGACTTGAAAAAGGTTTAATTTGACCTGAAAATGCTATATACATATACTCCTATTACACTGGTCGACAATTTTTTGTTACGGAAATAAAATTCTACTTTTGTAAAGGATTTCGGTGCGCTGAATCCGAATCTGAAGTCAGATTTTCGCTAATACGTACAGTTTTTGAGATATTCATGTTTAAAAGGCCAAAAACGCGATTTTTGGCTATATTCACTCCTCAATATCTTTTAAATTACTTACTTATTTTAAAAACTGATTAAAGCTATTGAAAACGCGGACATTTCTCTTGAAGAAACCGTTTTAATATTTCAGATATCTTTCTTGTAACTTGCAATATTGCATATTAATTCATTAGTTTTGGAATATTTTCTCCATACAAAAATAATTAAAAATTTTGAGGCACGCTTTTAGGCAATTTATTATATTATGGACGTATGTAAGTGGGTTCGTAAAAAAAATTGTTCTGCCGAGCAACAACAAAATTTGATTGCGCCTAATAACATGCTACAAATGCTGCCGTTGTTTTCGACGACAAATACCTTATTGTGCAAAAACATATATTACTACATACCTAAATTAGATATCCGAAAAATTAAAACGTTGTCTTCAAGAGAAATGGCCGAGCTTTCAATAACTTTAATCTATTTTTAAAATAAGTAAGTAATTTAAAAGATATTGAGGAGTGAATATAGCCAAAAAACGTGTTTTCGCCCATTTGGGCATGAATATCTAAAAATCTGTACGTATCACAGAAAATCTGACTTCAGATTCGGATTCAGCGCACCGAAATCCTTTAGAAAAGTAGAATTTTATTTCTGTAACAGAAATTTGTTGAAATTTTGTCGACCAATGTTATTATTCTACTGCTGACATAAGCAATAAAGTGGAGTGAAAATTTTTTTTTGGAAATTCAATTTGTTCCAATGCCAGAATGGCACCTTTGTAGCCCAGAAATAAGCCTGTAAAATTTTATTGACCTACTCGCATGTTTAGAGGTGCCCCCAGCCCCACAAAGTTGAAAAAAATAGCACGATCTGGTACAAATATAAAATTTCTAAAATTATAAAATCAAAAAACGAAGTATGAGGATTGATAAACATGGCTAAATTGAGTATTAAAGTGAATTTTTTTTTTTTTGAAACAACAACAACAAAAGTTATTAAAGGTCAAAGTTTACGTTATGCATTTTTTAAATTGCAATTCCTTTAAAACTACTGAACCGATTTCGAATATTTTTATACCATTCGATAGGTATTTTGATTCCCTTTAATTTGACATACATTTTATGTAGCCCCCTGCGGGGGTCAACACCCCTTTTACCCCCCTAACTTCCCATATATAAATATAAATATATAAAAATATTCGAAATCGGTTCAGTAGTTTTTGAGTATTTGCATTATAAACAAGTAAGGAAGCCTAAGTTCGAGTAGAATCGAACATTAGATACTCAGCTGTATGCTTTCATTGTTTGTTTGCGTTTGTTCGATATAGGGTGTATTTTATATGACACGAGTGCTGCATAAACAGGGCGCAGCCACGCCCATTTTCAAAATTTGTATCAATCATCCAAATAAGCATATAAATATTATTGTTAGTGCAAAATTGCATCCCTCTATGACTTTTAGTTACCCGAGCTTCTCTCCCAATTCGAGGTGTGCTCCTTTTTGTTTTTTCCTACTAATTGGGTGGACCTACAGTTTTATGCCGGCTCCGAACGGCGAATGCATTTTTTGTGAGAAGCTTTTTCATGGCAGAAATACTCTCGGAGGGTATGCCGCCCACTGCCGAGAGGTGACCGCTGCTCTTAAAAAACCCAATAATTGGATTTTTACTAATTAGAAAAATTTGTTTGGCTCGGACCGTGGTTTGAACCCGAGACCTCTGGCATAGCAGGCGAGCACTCTACCCACTGCACCACAGCGGCCAACTAACACATGTTATAAAAGTGTATAAACCAAGTTTCGTCATAATATCTCAGTTATTTGTCGAGTAATAGGCACGTAGATTCCTTTGTATAAAAAGAGGCGGTGCCACGCCCATTTTCCAAACTTTTTTATTTTTTGTTTCCGGTCTATTGTAGAACTCATGTCACAAAATTTCAGTGATAGATCTTTATATTTGACAGAGATATCGCTTAAAATGTTTTTATTAGGTCACTTTATAATACCCATATATAAAAGTGGGCGTGGTCGTCAACCGATTTTGGTAATCTTTCGTCCACACATTTGGCTAAGTAAATATATCACGCGTACCAAATTTCATCGATATATCTTTAACGGTTTCTGAGTTATGGCTTATAAAACTTTCAATATTTGCCCCTTAATAAGTGGGCGTGGCACCGCCCATTTTCCAAAATTTTTATAATTTTTGTTTTATTTCCCTAGTTGGTCTCCTGCCACAAAATTTCAGTGATAGATCTTTATATTTGACAGAGATATCGCTTAAAATGTTTTTATTAGGCCCCTTTATAGTTCCCATATATAAAAGTGGGCGTGGCCGTCAACCGATTTTGATAATTTTTCGCCAAAACATTTGTCTAGGTAAGCAAATTACGCATACCAAATTTCATCGATATATCTTCAACGGTTTCTGAGTTATGACATATAAAACTTTCAATGTTTGACCCTTAATAAGTGGGCGTGGCACCGCCCATTTTCCAAAACTTCAACAAATTTCTTCATAAGGGCCTGAGCTCAATACGTGGGTAAAATTTTATCACTCTAGCTATATTAGTGGCTGAGATACCAAATTTCCGATTTTTTCTATATAGGAAAAGTGGGCGTGGTCATGGTCCGATTTCGCCCATTTTCAATACCAACCGTCCCAGTCTCGATACCAACTTGCATTTCAAATTTCATCAAAATATCTCAATTTTTACGCGAGTTATCCTGCGTACGGACGGACGGACGGACGGACGGACGGACGGACGGACGGACGGACGGACGGACGGACATGGCTCAATCGATTTCTCTTTTCACCCTGATCATTTTGATATATATAAGTCCATATCTATCTCGATTATTTCATTATGTTACAATCCACCGTTATGAAATCAAAATTATAATACTCTGTGTACTAGTACAGCTGAGTATAAAAATGCATAATATAAACTTTGTCCTTTAATAACATTTGTTGTTGTTGTTTCTAAAAAAAATTCATTTTAATACTCAGCTTAGCCATCTTTATCAATCCCCATACTTCGTTTTTTGATTTTATAATTTTAAAAATTTCATATTTGTACCAGATCGTGCTTGTTGCTTTCAACTTTGCGGGGCTGGGGGCAGTTCAAATCGTCGTCCTATCGCCATAAAATTTTGTGGGGTTCATTAACTCGTATAAAGGCAACTTTTCATTGCTGGTACGTTCAAAAAAAGAACAAAAAAATCTCCATATGTTATCACTCCACCTTAATAAGCAACTTTATTAAATTAAAAGGAAAAAAATGTATGTATGTAAATGTTCCAAAACAGCAACTTCCTGCTCTGCTTATATATTGGAAATCCTCAATTTGCATATTCAAAGTAAACAATTGCAGTCTATCGGATTATACTTTATGTGTGTTAAACTTAGAAAAAAAAGATAGATTAGGCAAATCATTTAAAATATGTATAAAAATATTTTTGTTGTTCTTGTAAATACTTTAAAAATATTAAGCAGGCGCCCGTAGGCAAATAAGCGACAAATTATATTCGTATATAAACGAATTCATTATACCAACGGCAAACGAAGTGACATTCCGTCGCTGCTGCAGCAGCACAAAAATTAAAATATTTCCAATTCTTGCTTTTTTGATTTTTCCCCATAAAGGAAAAGGAAGTTAAATGCAGCCAAGCAAATACACATACATACCAAAAAGACGGATATAAAAGTTAAGAAATGCTTCCGCATAACTTTGCAAAATGGCTACGAAAAATCTTCGAACGAAAAAACATGTACATAGATATAAAATGCGGCATGAGAGCGAAAGAGATAAAAAGAGTAGAGCAGCGCAAGTTGGCTGTGCGCAAGTGAGACAGCATGCAAGCAGGCATTAATGTATACGTGTGTGTATGTATATGTACATATCTGTTTTTGTGTTTGTGTTGAGTCGCAAAAGTAGGTCAATCGATCGGTTGTTTCGTAGCTAGCCGTATAAATTTTATGTTGCCTACTTCAAGGCGTTGAGCAGCAGCGTGAGGCGCTGTTGTAGCCAAAGGAGCGAGTTACTGAGTCACGAATGTGTATGTATATGTAAACCGTACAAGCCTCCAAATGGGGTGGTGTTGGCTACAAAATGTGAAACGAAAAGTATGCGCAAG
The DNA here is from genome assembly GCA_960531455.1 of Urophora cardui. Lineage (NCBI taxonomy): Eukaryota > Metazoa > Arthropoda > Insecta > Diptera > Tephritidae > Urophora > Urophora cardui. Next base: position 151,512,236 of record OY482670.1, read on the forward strand.
AGAGGGAAGGGAGAGTGAAAGCAACTAAGAGAGAGAGTTGGCGCCGTTTGCAACAACGCGACAAAACAGGATACATTTTAGTAAGCTACAACGAAAAACTACACGCTTTGTAAGTTTTGAGAGAATGCCTTTGTGTAGCGAAATGGTCGGAAAATTGTGAGACAGCTTCTCTCGCGTAGCGGCTGCAAGGACTTTGGCTGCATTTTATTGATTGTCGCTGCACAAAAAAAAGGATACACAAAAACTTGAAAATTATGTATGTCAAAAGCTCCCGTTTTTGTAATATTCCAAAGGTTTTTTTTCTTCTATGTTTTGCTCGTGCGCTCCAGCACGTGCTGAATTGCCTTTAAGGCGCCCACAACAACAACAACCAACACACACAAAAGCGCTCTCGTGCGCACGCTGAAAGGCTCTTTTTATCGCGTTTACTTTGCTGTAAGTAATCGGTTTATTCTTCTTCTTCTTGGCTGTAAGTAAGCCATTTCTTATTTGCGATTTATGTAATACTTTTACATACATATTTACTTAGCAAAAACATGCTTATGTACTCTTATGCAAGCACTACTTTGTATACATACATATCACAAATACATAGATATGTAAGTAGGCATACATTCAAACCATCAATTGGGGTTATTTTCTCTAGTTCAGCATTTTCTTCTTTCGCAGCGAAGCTGAAGAAGATTACACAAGTGGCAGCACAAACAGGCAAAATGTTTGTAAAGAGTGTGCTCACCCATAAACCGACCGCCTCTCCATCTCTATCTGTCAAATAAATCTCTGCAGATGATTCTTTTTGATTTTCAACTTTTTCTTTTTAATACAATTAAAAAAAAGCTAACCCTTTGGGCATTTTACTGGAATTAATGGTTGGTGAGTGAAAATGAATTATTCTTCTCGGCCACAAAAGACAGCAGAAAGTAGTAGTAGCAACTCAGCAAGTTGGCGTGCTGGCGCGATAGCTGTGATAGCAAGACTACTATGGAGAATTATTAGTTTGGCCTGAATTATTATTATTAGCGGAAACGGGTGTTACATTTCCTATACCAAGTTGTCTTATTTTTTTCTTGAATACTTTTTTATAAACGCCAGAAATTAATCTCCCCGTTAAATGACATTTCATCAATCCGCCAAACGTCTAGGTAATCCTTCCCGGGAGTAGAGCTGAACATGGCTCCAGATCATTTTTAATATAATAATATAATAATACAATGGCGCTATTATAACTCTGACGAGTTTTATGGCCGAGCTTCTCTCCCAATTCGAGGTGTGCTCCTTTTTGTTTTTCCTACTAATTGGGTGGACCTACAGTTTTATGCCGGCTCCGAACGGCGAATGCATTTTTTGTGAGAAGCTTTTTCATGGCAGAAATACTCTCGGAGGGTATGCCGCCCACTGCCGAGAGGTGACCGCTGCTCTTAAAAAACCCAATAATTGGATTTTTACTAATTAGAAAAATTTGTTTGGCTCGGACCGTGGTTTGAACCCGAGACCTCTGGCATAGCAGGCGAGCACTCTACCCACTGCACCACAGCGGCCACATTTCATTTCATTTTTAAAGATTTGGAATATATGTATGTACATAAATTAAGTGCCCAAACCACGGTATATATATTGAGACGGTGATGTCAGTAGGCGGAAATGTCAAATACTGCTTACGTCACAGGACCAATAAAGCCGCGAACAACCAAACAAACAGCTGTGCCAATTGCAAAAGGAAATGACGTATGAGGACCTGATACTTTTTTCTAAAACCGAAAGAAATATGGCGGCCAGCGAACTGACATGAACTGTTAATTGGACCATGTGCCCAAACTCTTTAAATATGGCACACGGCTGTAACGTAGCGGCGTTACAAAAATACAGCCCCCACTGAAACTTCCAACAACTTGCGCCTAAAATCCCTAGGAAAATAGCGCAAATACACCACCGGCAACCAATAGTTCGGTTGCCTACCATTAGCAAGCATGGTAATTCTCAACCGTTTTATGACAGCTGGCATATAAAAGGGCCGAAGCGGCCAGTTGGAATCTGTCTCCGTGGGTAAGTTAGCGGGAGCGTACGCCTCTAAGGCATACACAGAGCCAAAAAGTTCACCTATAATCAAAGAGAGTGCCATCTAAAAAAGCTATTTGGCCAAGGAGAGCGAGAGGAGACAAAATTGAAGAAATTTTTGCTAGAAAATTTTCTAGATTTTAGCTTGAATTTCTTCTTAAATTTATTGAAAAGGATACCGTCTGAAAACGAGGAGATAGCTTCTTATTTATTAATTTTTTATGTTATTTTGTCAAAAAAATTAAATTGTTAGAAGAAATCTGCTTGTTTTTATGAGAAAACTTTTATAAAGCAAATCAATAAGGACATCCTCTAATTTTTACTAGAACCTTTTTGAATTTATTAAAAAGGAAAACTTTTAATTTTTAAAAGTGCCCTTATTAATTAAAATTTTGCTAAAAACGTCTTAACGTACGTACATGTATGGATATACTCGTACATACTAGAAATATGCATAACAGTTATTGCATCAGCCACTTTTTATGTACATATGTGTGCAATAACATGTTCAAGAAATTAAAAGGGAGAACTTTTTATTTTTAAAAGAGCTCTTATGTGTTTCCTCCGTTCGTCAATTTCACTACGGCTTTGCACATTTCTACAATTCTCAAACGATTAGTGAAGCACTTGGTATAAAGAGTTTATTATGTCCATCTGCACTTTTATGAAATGAAATGTTGCCCTTTGTCTGAATAAGTCCTAGGAAAATACTAGTTGACTAATTATGTTTTCCGATGAAAATCAAGATTCTCTTCTTAATAATATTAAGCAGGGTTTCTTCTTAATTTTACAGGTTATCTGCTAAATTTATGCGAAAAGGTTTCCATATTTATTCTAGGAGTCATCTTCTTAATTTTATATAAGAGGTTTTCATCTTAGTTTTATAGGTTATCCATTAAATTTTACTGAAAATGATTTCATCTAAAATCCACGGGTTATCTTCTTAATAATATTGAAAAGGTTTTCATATTAGTTTTACAGATTATCTACTTAGTTTTATTAAAATGAGATATCCAGTCATAATAAGACGGCCATCTTATTGGAGAGAAAGCGTAGAGAAATCCGCTAAACTTTGTTCTGATTTACAGGGCATTTTAGGTGGTCTTTTGGCTCTGTGTATTAAACCAATCACTAGCTGGCTTGGTTTAGAAGGTGGTCATTGCGCTTGTCAACCATGAATTTGCAAGGACAACGGAGTGAGACATTTTTGGCATAATTCCCCCATTCGCCTCCTCCATTTGGCCCTGGCTATAGCTGTGCATCAGCTTGGGTGACCAAGGGGAATTCGTTTTGCCGGTGGGGCACATCTTCCCTCAGTCGTCCTCCAACTGGCCCACAGGCTAAAGCTTGTACAGCTACACCCTCCATTCAGTACCTTCCAGTATTGTGCAGCCATGGGAACGAGGTTTCCCACATGTGTTCCATTATACTAATCGAAGTCTGCGTAGTTTCTCCGTAGCTTATAACCACAGTCTATAAGAAGTTACGTCGTCACCAACACCGCCTATCCGCTGCCATACCCTTTGTACTACTCCCCTCTTATCCACGCTAGTCGCTATCTGCTACTACGACCGTTGGTCACGCTCAGTCTCTTTGAGATCTCTGTATCTTTGCCGCTCAGCCTCCTCCGAGAATCACCGATACCATCCACCCCGTTCACGTCTATAAATTTTTCCTTTTCTCTTTTCTCTTCTCACCGTCTCATTCTGATGTTACGGAAGGCTGTCCAATCAACACCTCCGTCCGTGTGTGTGTGTTCGACTTTAACACATAATTTAATGTTTTTATTCAGTGAGGTTTGTGGGATCTCTACTCGATCTTGGGCGGACTAAGCGCTACCTCAGCCTTACATCGGTAAGAAATTTTCTCCGAGAAATTTTTTTTTTAAGATTTCAAATACTTCGTATAATCTCTGAGATATACATTTTTGCACCTGTCATCATTTGGAACGCTTTACGGTAGCGCTTTCTTGCTTTTACTGAATCCGGATTCCACAATGATGTTGTAGTTTTGCCTCCCAGATTTATCCTATTGGATTCATTTCGGAAGTCATTAGTATTTAGAGAGAATTTCGGTAACCCTTTTGGATTCAGGCACATTTTGTGACCATTAGGAGTGAATTGTATAAACATTATGCATTACATGGTTGCAAAAGTAGAAAATATAACAATCCCGTAGCTTAAAATACATAGTAGGGTATACATACATATGTATAAAGTATCTACTTTTCTTTCCTTTTTTAATTCTTATCACAAAAGGCTAAAACGCACCTTTCGTTCGCCAGAAGTTGAAATACTTACTTTATTCTAATACAAAAAATCCATACTTAGTATATTCCTGTTACTTTGTCACTCGTGCAAACAAAAATCTATAATTTCTTTTACCCAGCCAGCATTTTTTGAAAATTTTGATCAAAAAATATTCAAATATCATACCCCCAGATGATTAAAAACGATCAAATTTAAAAACATTTTCTATTGGAATATGAGTGAATCGTCGGGAGAAAAATGTACCCTAAATATGATTATTCTTAAATAATCAATTATGATACATATTTTCAAACATGTTTTAATCATTTTTGGTTCGAATTTGATATCTTTGAAATATCGTAATTCATTTTTTTTTTGGAATAACAATTGACTGTTTTTCACAATCATTTTTTGAGCATATTTAACATTATTTCGTGATCATAATTGATTGTTTTTCATGATCATTTTTCAGTTAATTTTTAGTTCATATGTGATAATTTTATGATCATTTTATGACCGTAATAAATACCTTTTTTTTGATTATCCTTTTTAATAAATGAAAGCTCTGAACAATTTTTTTATATTATAATAAAATGTATTTAAAATTTATTTGGATGATTATTAATACTAATATATAGTTAGTAATTACATAACAATTATATTAATTTATTAATGGAAAATTTTAAGAACATATACATATATAAACATACATACATATCAACACAAAAATTAACAATTAATAAATTAGTTTACAAAAAAACTTAAACTGCTTTTGTAGTACTGCATTCATGCCCTTCTCATTATTATTGAATGGTTTTTTGTAGTAATATACAATCGGAATAAAGTGCTTCACTTACGAGCGGAATTTGTGTTTTGTTTTTTTTTGGAATGAAAGCAGAAGTGGCGTTATATTAAGTCCTGCTGCTGGTGATGGCGCGTATTGTAGAGTGGAGAGCAGTCACTGTAGGTACGCTAACCGACCGGACTGAGTCGTTCATTTCAAGTTTAAGCCATTATTAAATATACCAGTAACTGCACTTGGTATTTCGCCACAAGCTGAATATTTGCAAAACCCGATCCTGAATTCCAGTAACCAATGCTTTCGAAAACAAATCCAAAACACGCGTCCTACCACGGAATATTTGAAACAGAGTTGTAACTTAAATATCCAGCACCCTGAAAAAAAGATTGATATATTTGTAGAAAATATTGCATAAAAGTTAAATTATAACATCATATGTATGTACATATGTATTTAAAAATATCAGGTGTCCAACGTAAACCGCATTCAAATATCAAGCATAGATATTATTATTACCTGAATTAGGTTCATACTGTATTCAGCCACGGTCATTTTACTTTTTGCACTGATTGGTACATACATATCTGAAAAAAGAATTAAAAAATTAAGAAACTACATATGTACCAGAGCTGGGCGATAAGGATTACATGTGCAATCGATTACACATAGGATTACGATTACATTAATCGTAATTTCAAGTTTTTTACGATTACGATTACAGTAATCGTAATTTTTGTAACGACGATTACGATTACAGTAATTGTAATTTCAAGTTTTTTACGATTACGATTACAGTAATCGTAATTCTTGTAACGACGATTACGATTACAGTAATTGTAATTTCAAGTTTTTGACGATTACGATTACAGTAATCGTAATTTTTGTAACGACGATTACGATTACAGTAATTGTAATTTCAAGTTTTTGACGATTACGATTACAGTAATCCTTATTTTCTGTAATCTTAAATTACAAAATTTAAGAATTACATGTAAAAAATTATTAAAATTGCTTTTTGATACTAAACGGTGTAGGGAGGAAAATATGCTTGGCTCTGAAAGAAGTGCTAAAAACTACAAATAATTATGTAAAGCTTGCAATTTCACACATATTATATACATTTTGAAATATTTGCGGTTGAGATAGCAGCTTTTAGTGGGCTGGGGACAATGGCCTCATACATAAAAATCGAGCTGTAGCTCACACTAATTTTTTTCGTAAAATGTGGATTTTGCATGTATAAAAATTATTACAATTACTAGATTTTACTAAACAAATTAGGTTTATCTCATAACAAAATTAAAAAGTAATAAAACTCCATCCAATAAATTTAAATTATTTTGTTATTTCTCGAGATTAAGTTTGAGTTGAGTCTCTTGAGGAAGAGCTCAGTTTTTATGCATGCGGGCCAATATGTTGAATAACTTGTCACAAATGTATGTATTTCTAAACTGCCTTAAGTAAGCTTTGATTTTTGAATAGATTCTCAAAATCATTCTCTTAATTTCTGGATATTACTTCTCTTTATTAATGTGTTTATTAGGGTAATTCAATTTAAAGGAAATGTATTTTTAAGTAGCAAGACAAGAATCAAATTTTTACGTAAAAAAATAATAAATCGTCTTTTAAAGTGCAAAACCGCGTATCGACCAAATACAACCCGCGCAAGTGAGATTTTTGCCAAAAATGAGATTTCCTCAAAAACACATTCCTGGGTTCCGACCCCATCCATTCATACAAGAATTTTAACTTTGGGACAACAAATTTTAACTTAACTTAATTTTGGATGGAGAATAAAAATGTATTCTTAGTTTTTCGTTATTGAATAAAATTTTTGAATAATGCCCCTCCCGGATCTGCATATGAATTATTGAATGGAAGTACTGACAGACATAAAATTAATTCCTCCAATGACAACTATTAAGGCTTTTAAGAAATGTAATTCGCTGTGGACAAAAAACAATCGGCCGAAATCTGCGGAAATTATTAAAAACACCTTAGGATATGCATTGTTAGTTCCTGTAGTTACGAGATGGAACTCGTTGTTCGATGCGGTTTCTCGCATATTACTCCACGAAAAAAAACTGGATATGCTATGTGAGGGTTTAGAAGTGACAAAATTCTCGCACGCTGATATACAATATTTGCAAGAATATTGCAAGTTAATGTTACCAATAAGTGCCACATTGGATTACTTACAAAAAGAGAAAAACATGCTATATGGGTATCTTATTCCATCTTTAATTTCCCTAAGCGTAAAGTTGAGAAAAGTTGCACAAGCGGATGGCATGCAATTCTTGAAAGAAGTGGCAGCATCTTTAGATAATAAATTACACGACAGATTTTTAAAATACTTCACGTTAAGCCCAGAAATTAACGATGCTATAACTGCTGCAGTCCTTACGCCAGACGTGAAAATGCGGTGGTATAAAATATTAAACAGCAGGCTACCACATATATCAGAGCAAGATATTCATAACATAGTAATTCGCCAAATTGAGATGCAATTTTTTGAAGATGTAAATGACCAGAACTATGAAAAGCCAATATTAAATGAAGATTTTTTTGACTTCGACGGTAAATACCTAACTACATATCTATATAACAACTTAATATATATTTTATTTAAAACCCAATATACCTTTAGAAAACACTAATTTACCTGAAGTGCTTCCTGGTAGCAGCTCAAACGTTATAGGAGAAGAATTTTTTAAATATTTGAACGATGCTGATAGTAGCCATGGCTGTTTTAAAAGATATCCTCTGATAAAGAAAGCATCTTTAAGATTCAACACCCCGCTTACATCGTCAGCACCTGTGGAAAGGCTATTTTCGTTGGCGGGCATTATAAACAGTCCTCGACGCCATGCACTTTCCGATGTTTCTTTTGAAAAATTAGTTCTGCTTAAGGCTAATATTGATTATTATTGAATGTAAATTATCCAAACAGCAGTCTTAATTTTGTATCTTTATTATTTCCGCTAATTTTCTGTCTTCTTAATACACATCCCAGTTTTAATTGTTTACTTAATGTGTGAGAAATAAACACATATGTATGCATGTATGTAAAAATTATTATTATTTCTTGGAAAATGATGTTGGGTAAGTATATCACTGTTTTTTACACATTGTAATCCCAGAAAACGAGAACAGTAATCGTAATTTCAAGTTTCTTACGATTACGATTACAGTAATCGTAATCTTTGTAACGACGATTACGATTACAGTAATTGTAATTTCAAGTTTTTGACGATTACGATTACAGTAATCGTAATTTTTGTAACGACGATTACGATTACAGTAATTGTAATTTCAAGTTTTTACGATTACGATTACAGTAATCGTAATTTTTGTAACGACGATTACGATTACAGTAATCGTAATTTCAAAATTTCTAAGATTACGATTACTGTAATCGTAATCATCTTGTAATCGTAATCCTTATCGCCCAGCTCTGATATGTACATATATTTTTCTTCTACAATTTGTCTTACTTTTTCCGTTGATGTCCAAAATTTATTTGATGAAAAACTTTTTGATATGAAAACAAATGTACATTTGTGTATATAGGAAAATTACTGTTTTATAAAGTACAATTCAACAAAAATAGTCCAAAGTGATTCTGATATGTGACTAAAAAATTATCATCAGTTTTTGATCATTTAAAAGAAACATATTTGATTATTCCTTTTGTTTAATTTTATGATAAATCAATATTCATTCATCAAAAATAATAAAAAGAGATTCTGATGTGTGATTCAAAAATGATCACCAGTTTTTGATCATCTAAAGGGAACATATATGATTATTCCTTTTGTTCAATTTTATTTTCACTCAGCATATAATCATCAAGAGTAATAAAAAATGATTCAATTGGACGAAAATTCAAAATTTAATCATCTCAATGCTGTGTGGGTTACTATCATTCTGCATACTATTTCCCTTTGTGTTTCGTGTTTTTGTTTACTTTCCATTTAAGTTAAGTTTTTATTGCCAATTTTGCTTATTGCGCTTATTTTTCAATGGAAAGTTTTGGTTTTTTTTGGTTGTGCCACAAAAATTCATCGTCTTATTGCTGAAGCAAAGGTCCTTTTGGTATTGGTCTCATACCTACACTTTGCTGTGCTACATTTTTCTGTACATATTTGTATTCGAGTGTATTTATGTGCGTCCATTCGTTATGTTTTTCCTATTACATTTATCCCAATGGTGAAATGATGTAATTTATTCTGCTTGAGTAGATTTAGTATCCTTTTTTTTGTATTTATGTATTATATAAATATGTATGTATGTATATGTATATACAATTGATGTAAGTAAGTATTAGCTTGTGATAAGTTGCAGTGAGTTCATGTTTTTGTTTTTTTTTCTCATTATACCCACAAATTGCGGGCATTGAATGGCAACAATGGCCTTTGGAATAATGCTTGATTGGCTTGATGCTTGATTAAAAATTGTTGTTAAAGCTATTTCCGGGCAGACTTAGCACTTTTTTCTTTTGGAAACTATCCCTTTAAAAATAAATGGCAAATGTTTTCAATTTAATCCTATAATACCCGAAAACTAAGCTCAGCTACAATTTTGAAAGTTATCTACATATGTACATTTGTCTTCCTACTACTGACCAACATGCTCATGAAAGTTGTGAACTCCTCATAACCTTCGAAAATCAATTAGAGTTTGTAAAATTGAAATATTCGAGAAGGTCGCCATTAATATTCCATCTACTAATGTTCTTGCCGATTTTTTTATATTGCGCTATATTTATGTATATTTTGTAAATTTCATTCTTCAGCTTCATTTTTTACAGTGTACATCTATGTAGTGTGTTTCGTTGAGTTAGCTAAGTCACAAACCCTTTCTACAGTACGAACAACCTTTTGGCTATTTGTTAAAGTAAATGCATCAACCATTTTACTATTTGTTTCATTTCCGTTTCCTTCGCTTTCATTCTTCCTCGTCTGCACAGTGGTCCCAAATTCATATTTTTTGCAGAAATTAAACTAATGTAGCAATGAATTTGAAACTTGGAAAAATCAAATGCTATGGCATCCAAAGCAACCGTACCATATCGACGGCTGAGAATAAGATCGCCCTATTTCAAAAATTGTTTCATAAACGCCCTATTTCAGAGAAATATATATGGAATTTCCTCTGAAATAGGGCGTTTTTGAAGCAAAATCTGAAATAGGACAATTTTTGAAATAGGGCGATCTATGATGATTATACTAATAATATAGAAAAATAATTTTATGTCACGGATTTCGTTCAAACTTGGCTATTATTACTACATATATATATGTGTTGGGAAGGAATTTCTTCTAATTTATAATTTTTTTGAAGAGTTATGCGTGTTTAAACATGCTCGTTTTTGCACTTGTTCTTACAAAAACAAGTTCCCTTGGGATTTACATATATCTCGTGTCACACTTGTCAAGGAGTATACAAACTCACCAAACTTATAAAGCTTTTTGCGAGCTTTATAATGAAAATAACAAATAAAAAAAAGTTTTTGTAAAAATATTTTTAATAATAATTGTTAATAACTACTTTTTTTTTTTAAATGTTTAAGAATGTATAACCCTTATTTTTTTTTTTCAAAATGGCTTATTTCGAAAGCTTATTTTACTAGCTTTAAAACGGTAAATACTTAATTTATCGTGGGATCGAAATGCGTACTGTACGTTTTGCAGTATGACGCGCAAATACCAAGTAAAGTGATTTTTAATAAATTTTTCTTTTGAAAATTTTTAAGAACAACCTCTTTAAAATGGCTTATTTTGAAAGCTTGCTTACTTTAAATGATATATAACTTATACTGGAATCGCCATGCGGACTGCAGGTTTTTTGAAATCCAAATGTCAAACATTTCAGCATGGCTGAACTCTGTAGAACGTTAAAAAATTTAATTTTTATACTTTGTAGTAGATCTACCATCGCTGTATGAGCTAATTGGATTTTTCCGCTTATTCCAAAGTATAAAAATTAAAATTAAAAATAATAAATTCGTGCTAGACACTAACATACCCAATAATGTTAAAAAATTTAATTTTGTTAGGAAAGTGGCATAAATGGGCAGAAAATATTACTGTCATCATATTGTACTTACACTGACGAACAATGCTACATTCATAGTCCTGACAATCCTCCACAATCCACTGAACTTATATTCCATGAGATACAATTGTTATTAGGTTAGTTTAACAAAAATAACACTTTACAAAAGTATATTAAAACGGAAACCAACAACAACAAACAGAAAAACTTTTATAAAAAAATCATACCACACAACTTGTTCTATATAATCCATATTTTATTATACTCAGCTGTACTAGTACACAGAGTATTATAGTTTTAATCACATAACGGTGGATTGTAACAGAGTGAAATAATCGAGATAGATAGAGACTTATATATATCAAAATGATCAGGGTGAAAAGAGAAATCGATTGAGCCATGTCCGTCCGTCCGTCCGTCTGTCCGTCCGTCTGTCCGTCCGTCTGTAAACACTCTAACTCGCGCAAAAATTGAGATATTTTGATGAAATTTGAAATGCAAGTTGGTATCGAGACTGGGACGGTTGGTATTGAAAATGGGCGAAATCGGACCATGACCACGCCCACTTTTCCTATATAGAAAAAATCGGAAATTTGGTATCTCAGTCACTAATATAGCTGGAGCGATGAAATTTTACCCACGTGTTGAGCTCAGGCCCCTAGGAAGAAATTTGATGACATTTTGGAAAATGGGCGGTGCCACGCCCACTTATTAAGGGTCAAACCTTGAAAGTTTTATATGTCATAACTCAGAAACCATTAAATATATCGACAAAATTTGGTACGCGTGATTTACTTACTTAGGCAAACGTTTGGACGGAAAATAGTTAAAATCGGTTGACGGCCACACCCACTTTTATATATTTGTATTATAAAGTGACCTAATAAAAACATTTTAAGCCATATCTCTGTAAAATATAAAGATCTATCATTGAAATTTTGTCGCATGAGTCCAACTATGGACATAAAACAAAAAACACAAAAATTTTGGAAAATGGGCGGTGCCACGCCCACTTATTAAGGGGCAAACATTGAAAGTTTTATGAGTCATAAATCAGAAACCGTTAACGATATATCGATGAAATTTGGTACGCGTAATATACTTACTTAGTCAAATATTTGGACGAAAAATTTCTGAAATCGGTTGAGGGCCACGCCCACTTTTATATATGGGTCTTATAAGGTGACCTAATAAAAACATTTTAAGCGATATCTCTGTTAAATATAAAGATATATCATTGAAATTTTATAGCAGGAGTCCAACTGCGGACATAAAACGAAAAACACAAAAATTTTGGCAAATGGGCGTGGCACCGCCTCTTTTTATAAACAGGAATATACGAGATTTCTGAGCCCATAACTCGACAAATGATTTACATATAATGACTAAACTTGGTGTGTACAATTTTTGTTACTTGTGGTAATACGTGTTGAAAATTTTAGCGAAATCGGTTGACGACCACGCCCACTTATATATATGGGTATCATAAAGTGGCCTAATAAAAACATTTTAAGCGATATCTTTGTCAAACATAAAGATTATTGATTGAAATTTTGTGGCATAAGTTCTACGATAGACCGGAAACAAAAAATATAAAAAATTTGTAAAATGGGCGTGGCACCGCCTCTTTTTAGACAAGGGAATATACGAGATTTCTTAGCCTATAACTCGACAAATAATTGAGATATTATGACGGAACTTGGTTTATACACTTTTATAACTTGTGTTAATAGCCACGAAAAAATTTATTGAAATCGGTTTATGACCACGCCTACTTTTTAACAAAGATATTTCTGGAACACCCTTTGGGAACTTGTAACGTGACATCTTTGTAACTAGAAGTCATAAAGGAATGAAATTTTGCACAAAGAATAATATTCATATGCTTAGTTGGATGACTGATAAAAATATTGAAAATGGGCGTGGCTACGCCCAATTTATGTGGCACTCGCTTTATATAAATTACACCGTGTTTCCATCAAACGCAAACAAACAATGAAAGCATAAAGCTGAGTATCTAATGTTCGATTCCACTCGAACTTAGGCTTCCTTACTTGTTTTTATTTTATTTTATTAAAAATCACAGATTTGACAAGTTAATAAAGTTGTACCTTTTAAGCAAACAAAAATAAAACGCTGCATTGAAAAAACCGTTACGTTTAAGAGCCCCGTACACACACAGAGTTGGATTGAAATCGCCATCATTATGATTTCTATATGCCCTATTAGTTAGTTATGTCACTTGGCCGAAATCAAAAATATAAAAAAAAAATCGATTTTCTGCCAAAAAAAATGTATTTGGCACCATAGTGCAATCGTTCCTTAAACTTATTAGGCGGTGACTTGCAGTTAGCTCATATGATATTGCTGGTAAGTATTTGCATAAGGCTTTGTCTGATATTTAAAAGCTATGAGACGGAGATTTATTATCATCAAAGCTTAAATTATCTACCTACAATGGAAAAATGAACGCTAAATATTTTTTTTTGGATTTATCTTAATTTATTATATATTAGCTTATCATGATGCTTATAGTATATGTACATAGTATGTATGCATGTATGTAAGAAACAAAAATTAATCGCGCAAAAATGCGGTACATAAATACTTATGTAGTTTTACATATGTATGTACATTTGCAAAACGTTATAAAAATGTTTTTAATATATTGTTATATAACTAGTTTATTATACAAAGCTATGCATATACATATAGGTTATACATAAACTATATAGTACATATATATATTAAGTTATAGGAATGCATGTGTGTAAACACCAAAAATTGCAACGCAGCGCATGCGCAAGTCAATTCAATATGATTACAGATGTTTTTACAAGCTTTTATTTGACTTGACTTTTTTTTTTTTTAATTTCAACGATGATGTTTTCGCGCTCTGCGTGGACTATAAACGCCCAAAAATGTGTTGCATTGCGAACAATAATGATTGCCCGTTCGACAGCTGTTCATAAAGTAAGGCACAAAGCAAGCACAACAACACCAACTGCAACGGAATGTGGAAAGGTGGAAAAGAATTTAATAATCACTTTTTCTTTGAGTATTTTTGAAAATTATTGTTTTGTTTTTGTTGTAATAAAAATGGTGCATGTCACCGTTAGTTCCACACATGCATACATACTTACCCAGCCAAACACAATAGACCCGCACAAACGTGCGTACGCGTATTTGGTGTGAATACCATTCGTGTCGTTTTGCAGGCACCGCAAGTGGGACAAGTGACCGCACATGGATTGGGACCGAGTTTGGTAGGCACTGAATTCGTGACTGTGTAAAAAAAGAAATCAATTTGTTTTAAATTGCGAATTTTTCAGTAATTATTCATAATTCATAGTACTCATTTATTGTGGAATGATTTGCCGTCATCAGCACGAAAAAAATTTGCTCAAGATGACACATCGCCGAAACCGGTTTATAAACAAAGACAATTGGACAAGCGATGACGGAAAATCGTTCCACAATACATCACATTTCTACATTATTGGAAAATAAAAGCAACAAAAAATAAATAAATATTAATATTTGTATGAAGCGCATCAAAAACCATCGGAAAAGTGTATCTACTCTGATATTTGGGGCCGAGATTCGACTCAGTTTTGTTTAGTGATGGGCGAGTCCGAGATGTTTTATTCGATTCTCTCGATTGTTGAAACATCTCGAATGCTCTCGATGGTTTTCATTCGTATTCGAGTCAAGTCGTAAATGGCCGTCAGTCGAAACAATCGCTAAAACATCTCGGACTCGCCAACGATTCCTCTCGTTTTCAAAGCAACCCTACAACATCTCGGACTCGCTGCAAAAAATACATAATAATTGTTGTTGCCGCTTGAATATTAAAATTGCTTTACAAAACATACAGAGTGGTACAAATCTATTGCCGTTGTTGCTACTCGTAAAATTCATTTGTTTCATAAGCGTCTCACTTCAGAAAATTTATTAATGTTTAAATAATTAATTATTATTATTCTGCACGACACTGTTTAGTTGTGATTGCAATAATGCAGCGTCTGTGTATAGCATATTTTTCAATTTGGTTAATTTATTTATGTATTTGCCTCACTTCCATTAAAAATCCTACTTTCTTTATCAACAAACCTCATTCAGTTTATTTTATCAACTAAAACATATCATCAAAACAACAGCCGGCCCGCCGACTCGGAACAATCGCAAAAACATCTCGCTTGTGTAGTCGAGATGTCATCGAAACAACTCCGACTCGCCGACTCGGAACAATCGCAAAAACATCTCGCTTGTGTAGTCGAGATGTCATCGAAACAACCTCCGACTCGGAACAATCGCAAAAACATCTCGATTGTGTAGTCGAGGAGCGAGTCAACTTTTGACTCGATTGTGATTTTGCAACGATGGCGATTCTCTCGATTGTCTAAACATCTCGGACTCGCCCATCACTAGTTTTGTTGGCCTGTTTAATCATTTTTTAGAAAATTTTATAGTCTATCTCCACTAAAGGAAACAGCGATGACAGTCTGAGGATCCGGAAAGGAAACAGCGATGACAGTCCGAAGATGCGGTTGCGACGTATCAGCTCCAGCGAGCAGCGTGAAGAAGAAGGCAGTGACCAAGAAGAGTGTACCGACAGCGACGGTGGCAGCTTATAAGGCCACCTCAGCGGCGCAACGGACGAGAAGGCAGCAACGCAGATATTTGACGACGATGAGCCAACGACGATGATAAAAATATCGTCGGGAGGGAGAGAACGCATGACGAAATACAGCGCGACTGCACTGATGAGCGTCTCTTCGAAGGAAACAACAGCTAGAAGATTATCGATAGAGTTCGCCGAGACGGATACGATACGAGTGGGGTTGGGTTTCATAGAATACACCAAGTAGGTGACTATGAAGATGCGAATATACAAGAATAGAGAGGAGACTTCCGTCGCCTAAAATTACGCATACTACAGGCAGCCCACGGAATCGAAAGGGCTACGGCAAGACACCACCCCCCTCCGCCAATACATTACCAGTCGGAAGAGGTCGGCGCACAGAAGGATGAGAACGGCGAGACGCCCAGCGTGTGCACCGCTGGTCAATGGCTGTGGAGCAGTGGTTAGCTGAGCAGATGGCCAAAATGTCGCCAGGGCCTTAATGTGAGCAGGAGGAAACGGCACCGAACAATTATAGCTGACTGGAGGAGTGTCTGAATGATGTTGTTAAAATGTTCCTACTTACGAGCTGCGTCTAGAGAACAAGATGAAAAATAATATTTTTTTGGGCATTGAGCAAGTTGAAAGAAGACATCAATTGGAGACATCAAGCTAGAAGAATCGTCGGCGAACAAAATGTGTGTGTATGTAAAATTATGAAACCGTCAAGCGGTAATAATAACAAGTAAGGAAGCCTAAGTTCGAGTAGAATCGAACATTAGATACTCAGCTGTATGCTTTCATTGTTTGTTTGCGTTTGTTCGATATAGGGTGTATTTTATATGACACGAGTGCTGCATAAACAGGGCGCAGCCACGCCCATTTTCAAAATTTGTATCAATCATCCAAATAAGCATATAAATATTATTGTTAGTGCAAAATTGCATCCCTCTATGACTTTTAGTTACCCGAGCTTCTCTCCCAATTCGAGGTGTGCTCCTTTTTGTTTTTTCCTACTAATTGGGTGGACCTACAGTTTTATGCCGGCTCCGAACGGCGAATGCATTTTTTGTGAGAAGCTTTTTCATGGCAGAAATACTCTCGGAGGGTATGCCGCCCACTGCCGAGAGGTGACCGCTGCTCTTAAAAAACCCAATAATTGGATTTTTACTAATTAGAAAAATTTGTTTGGCTCGGACCGTGGTTTGAACCCGAGACCTCTGGCATAGCAGGCGAGCACTCTACCCACTGCACCACAGCGGCCAACTAACACATGTTATAAAAGTGTATAAACCAAGTTTCGTCATAATATCTCAGTTATTTGTCGAGTAATAGGCACGTAGATTCCTTTGTATAAAAAGAGGCGGTGCCACGCCCATTTTCCAAACTTTTTTATTTTTTGTTTCCGGTCTATTGTAGAACTCATGTCACAAAATTTCAGTGATAGATCTTTATATTTGACAGAGATATCGCTTAAAATGTTTTTATTAGGTCACTTTATAATACCCATATATAAAAGTGGGCGTGGTCGTCAACCGATTTTGGTAATCTTTCGTCCACACATTTGGCTAAGTAAATATATCACGCGTACCAAATTTCATCGATATATCTTTAACGGTTTCTGAGTTATGGCTTATAAAACTTTCAATATTTGCCCCTTAATAAGTGGGCGTGGCACCGCCCATTTTCCAAAATTTTTATAATTTTTGTTTTATTTCCCTAGTTGGTCTCCTGCCACAAAATTTCAGTGATAGATCTTTATATTTGACAGAGATATCGCTTAAAATGTTTTTATTAGGCCCCTTTATAGTTCCCATATATAAAAGTGGGCGTGGCCGTCAACCGATTTTGATAATTTTTCGCCAAAACATTTGTCTAGGTAAGCAAATTACGCATACCAAATTTCATCGATATATCTTCAACGGTTTCTGAGTTATGACATATAAAACTTTCAATGTTTGACCCTTAATAAGTGGGCGTGGCACCGCCCATTTTCCAAAACTTCAACAAATTTCTTCATAAGGGCCTGAGCTCAATACGTGGGTAAAATTTTATCACTCTAGCTATATTAGTGGCTGAGATACCAAATTTCCGATTTTTTCTATATAGGAAAAGTGGGCGTGGTCATGGTCCGATTTCGCCCATTTTCAATACCAACCGTCCCAGTCTCGATACCAACTTGCATTTCAAATTTCATCAAAATATCTCAATTTTTACGCGAGTTATCCTGCGTACGGACGGACGGACGGACGGACGGACGGACGGACGGACGGACGGACGGACGGACGGACGGACGGACGGACATAGCTCAATCGATTTCTCTTTTCACCCTGATCATTTTGATATATATAAGTCCATATCTATCTCGATTATTTCATTATGTTACAATCCACCGTTATGAAATCAAAATTATAATACTCTGTGTACTAGTACAGCTGAGTATAAAAATTAATCCGTCCTATCTCCATAAATATTAATTTATTCAAGTTGAGCTTTAGCGCTGTGCACTCATCAAAAAAAGCAAAGTTCAGATTTTTTGCTCGTCATTTGCCTACTTCAACAACAACAACAAAAAGAAAACAACGCATGCCAACCGTAATTATATAAAGTAGACAAACCAAACCAAATTCCGAAGAAGCAAAGATGAAAATAGAAAAGCAAAAACTAAAATACTATTCCGGTTATTGGAAACTTTCCGCAGCTCGGCTTGTGACTCACCTGGCGGCTGCTGTTGTGGCAGAGGTTGCACTACAATGACCGGCCTTGTCTGAGGCGCAGTCACTTCTGGCTGCTGCATTGCATGCTGTGATGTGCCCTGTGTGGGTTCGGGTGTGGCCAACGCCGTCGATGGAGCGCTTGGACGCCAACCCAACGGTGCACTATCGCTGCTGGCACCACCACCACCACTACCACCACTTTTCGCTGACATTCTTGGTGCTGGCGCTGGCGCTGGTGTTGGTGTAGATGTAGAAGCGATAGCGATATCGTACGATGGCGGTGCCTCGGCTGGCAAACCCATGGCGGCGGAGGCCGATATGCGATGTTCGTGTGTGGCTGCTTGATGAGCGGGATCAATGTCGGGATAGAGCATGGCGCGTTTTTGATCCATTTCGTTTGGGCTTTAACGAATCTTTTTATATGTAAGGTAATATAGATTTATGTATGTATGAGTATGTGTCTGATTTCGTATAAAAACATTGCGTTGTGGAGTGAACCTTCAAAGGTCACTGTGTTAATTAATTTTTGTAAGTTTTCTTTTGTTTTTGTTGTTGTCTGCTATTTGTGTATATACGAATTCTCGCTTAACTGCAATTCACTTATTTTTATGTGCTAAATTTACTGTGAATTCCAAATCAAGTACGAGTATTTCGAAATAATTAATATGTATTACAAAAAGCTCGCACGCCACGCTTACTAAATAAATGCAAATGAAATGAAACGCGAATCGACAAGCGTTCGGCGGTCCACTCTGCTTTGCTCACAAATCGCTACTGAAGTTATAAAGTTCGTTCGCTTATTCACACATGGATTGCTTTTCAGCTTTTCCTTTCATACAAATATTTAATGCATAGTACATGTGTATATGCGAGGTTTTATACCCAGTTGTGGTTAAGGCATGTGTGTGGTATAGAGCGAATTGTCTTAAAATGCCATCTTCAGTATCAGCAGAACGAAACAAGATACTGAATATGTCCCATCGCCGAAACCCATATATGTATAAATAATAATAATACAATGGCGCTATTATAACTCTGACGAGTTTTATGGCCGAGCTTCTCTCCCAATTCGAGGTGTGCTCCTTTTTGTTTTCCCTACTAATTGGATGGACCTACAGTTTTATGTGTAGAGGGTTAATTTAACTTTGTTTTTATTAATGTTGTTGATCATGATTTCTATTGTGAAATTTGAAATACATACATAACTTCAAAAATTTTCTTTAGAGAATTTTGGAAAACTAAAAAAAAAGAAATATGTATACATATGGGCTAATCCTGGGTAACGCACGCGACATTCGTACGCATATAATCAATGATAAAGGAGGGAAACAACGAGAGGATTACATGTTTATTTTATCTAATACAAAGCACTACCAGAGTACTACATTCACGAGAAAATTTAAGCTGGAGTAACAGTTAAGTTCTGATATACACGCAAATATATAGTGCTAACGCACGCGACAAAAAATAGAAGTTATTTTTTAATGCGTCTGGAAGTATGCAAAATTTAGCGAATTTTGCACAATAACATATTTACTAAAAATGAGGAAATGAAGTTCGAAGAGTACCTTAGGTTCGTAGATTTACGAAATTTTAAAAATATTTCTCTAATTTTGTTTATGGACTATAATAGTAGTACTCACGCGACAGTAACGCACGCGACAAAATTTCCCAATGAAAAAATATAAAACAATTTTTTTTTTTTTTAATTCTTATTTTTAATGAATTTTTAGCAAAGAAAGAATAAAAAAGTATATTTAAAGTATTTTAAGTAAAAAATAACTTAAAACTAGGTACGTTGTACTTTAATTTTTTCTTCGGCGAATAAGCTGTTCGAGCAACCTCAATAAAGTCGCCATCGATTTGTGAAAACCAACGCAAACTTTTAATTCCGATAATGTTTGGAACACTTTTCCATAACTTAGAGAGATAAAGTTTGTATCGGAGATGCCACGCCCCCTTTTCCAATAGCTCCCATTTAACATTTTTTATGTTCCTACAAATTTCCAGGGTCCTACCATGAACACTTCCAGAGATATTGAGTATAAGAAATTTGGGGTATATGGGAGGTGCCACGCCCTTTTTTGTAATAACGCTCATCTCTATTTGTGAGCTTGGCATGACGTTAGTATATCATCCCAAGTTCTAAGCCTTACAAAGAATATTTTCAGAAATACGTATACAGTATGAAACGTTTTGTTTGTATGGAAGGTGCCACGCCCTTTTAACTTTTTTGAAATTATTATCCAATAGAACTTTCTCCAGACAATACTAAAGTCAACAAAAAAAGAATTATGAAAATCATTCCATCCGTTCAGGCGTGATGCGATGACCAAGGAAATAGTGATTAATTTTTTTTATATGTATAGATTGAATTTTTGCACTTACGGTAACGCACGCGACAAATTTAAAACACACATAAAGTGGTAACATTCAGCTTTCGGACAACACTGATTTTATTTTTGGAAAAGGGTACACAAGCTTACTTTGTCACTGAAATTTTTTTTTATTTCAAGTGGTTTCCTAGGTTTAATAACTATTTATATAGTTTTTTGGTAACGCACGCGACAAAAGGATAAGCGAAATTTTAAAGTAAAAAAACTCATTTATTCTTACTAGCTTCGCAGATTTGATAATCTTAAATTAAATTACGTTCTAAGTAGAATGATGAGAGCATGTAACAATAATATAACTCTCTTTTCAATAACCTAAACCCGCGAAGAAAAAAAATGATACTTTGCTAATAAAAAGCCTTAGTGAAAATAATTTTTTTGGCGATTTTTCTCAGCCTGAGTTTAAGAACGAATAGAAAATGCTTATGTTTTTCTAACATGTACATGTATTATCTTTACCAACAAATACCAAAAAAAAAGTTCGGACCATTTTTAATTTCATGTTCTTGGTTGACTTTTTCAGGATTAACCCATATGTATATGGAATTTTAATTACCATATTATGCCGGCTCCGAACGGCGAATGCATTTTTTGTGAGAAGCTTTTTCATGGCAGAAATACACTCGGAGGGTATACCGCCCACTGCCGAGAGGTGACCGCTGCTCTTAAAAAATGCAATAATTGGATTTTTACTAATTAGAAAATTTTTTTTTAATGTTTGCTCGGACTGGGGTTCGAACCCGAGACCTCTGGCATAGCAGGCGAGCACTCTACCCACAACACCACAGCGGCCATATGTATAACCAAATCAAACTTGACAAGGCATGATGGAAATTCGTTCCGCAACACATCGCAATCCTACCCTGTCGGAAAAACAAACAAGAAAAAGGAAATTAAAGAAATTTGGATTCCACCATTCAATAAAACGAGCAGCTGGGTATAAACTCGTTTCTACTACTCAAATTTAAGTTTCTTTTTTAACGATTTTAATAATTTTTTATGTCGTAATATACATACTATTTTTTTTTGAAATGCACAGGTTTTTGTTGTAAGCTGCGCTTACGCCTTTTGTTTTTTCCTGCATAACTTCCGCTCACCGCTCTCGCTCGTTCTTAGCGCTAACCGGGGCTTATCTGCCGACAACTTGATTGCAAGCTTAAGCAGTTTGTGATGTGTATAGTATATAGTGTTATATATGTATATATGTATGTATGTATGTATATACTACATATATATACATTATGCCGGGGCGATTTTCTACCTATATCATGCCATCGAATCGATTTTTCTGAGTAGAAAGCTCCTCATGACAACAATGGACAAAAATCGCCAAAAATAATCAGGCCAATATGCACATCAAATTCGAACAGAAACAAAATATGAAATCAGAATTAGTGTGAGCCGTTTTCGAGATATGTATACGCTGATTTCCGGTTTTGGAGGCTGAATTATCAAATTCGTATTTTTTCGCAATTATCTCTAGCTGTATGTAATATATCGTAAATTTTCTTGCAAAATAATTCAAGTAAGTACCTAAATTCAATATAGTAATAATATTTTAAGATTATAATTTATCTTACGGCATAGGAGAACTAGAATGCTCTCTCTCTTTTATTTAGCCCAAAGTCATGGTATGGGATCTTTTTGTTGTTTGCTTTTCCGACAGGGTAGGATTGCGATGTATTGTGGAACGAATTTCCGTCATCCCTTGTCAAGTTTGATTTGGTTATAAACCGGTTTCGGTTATGTGCCATCTTCAGTATCTTGTTTCGTTCTCCGAACGGACAAGGGATGACGGAAGTTCGTTCCACAATACATCGTGTGGGATCTCTTTGTTATAGTCATCCGATATCGGTGATTATCGATGACAGCAATTTGTGTACAATAAATGCTCCAAATACAAAATGGTAGAAACTTAAATGGAAGAGTTATTTCCAAAAACTTATACTTATACTGCTTGAAAATTGTTTTTGCTTCCAGTAGTACCCTATGGCGTATGAGTAACCTTGAGTTTTCTTACAATTGAATAAAGTAAAAAATGGCAATCAGGCTATATGTATCTCTGATTTCACATTTGGATTCATCATACCTCGCTACTTTCTTGAAAATTTTTGATTTTAAAAAATTCACCTTGATCCATAAAAACCAAATTCCGGAACATCAACATTAATTTTAGACAAATGTCGTGGAAGAGCTTTCCACTCAGAGAAATTTGAGGAATCCGAATTTCGATGGTACGATATATGTAGGTAAGTAAATCGCCCCGGGCTAATATATACATACATATCTACATACATATATGTAGGTATACAAAGTTTTAGCGAAAAATAAAGTGAAAGCAAAATCCATAAAACGAAAAATCTCTAAAAACATAAAATTGTTAACCACAAAAGCGAGTGTCGAAATATGTGTGGGCTTTAGTTGATCAGATAAATATGTATGTACTTCAGCACAATACAGGTAATGAGATGAAAAGAAAAACGAAAAGAAAATGCTAAACGGAGAGAAACATTGATAGCAGCAACCGCAAAAACTATCTCAATCTGCTCAGTTAGCCACAAATCTCTGCTACCACAACTAAACACAACACAAAACAAACAAAAAAAACCAAAGGCTGAATAATTCAAAAAATTGTCTGTTTAGTTTGCTGGGCCAATTAACCGGCAACAAAGTGGAATCATTTGAGATACACGCGTATAAATAGGTACGTATCACAAAAATGTTATACTAACACCATAAAGAGAGCTTTCGTTGTGGCAAGTCTACGCGAGACGAAGATATCCCGTCCGGCAAAATATATTAAAAAGACCTCATACTCTTAAAAAAATACCCGTAGTTAAACCAACAACTTTCGGCTGTTGAATCTCCGTCTTTGATTCAACAGCAAAAGAATTTATTTTTACAGCAAAGTTTTTGATCCAACAATTTATTCAAAAACGGGCGTTGTTGTTTCAAAAAGTTGCTTGCTTTTAACAAATTTTTTGTGAGGAAATATTTTTTTGTGAGAAAACCAACAAAAAAATAATGATGGAGAGAAGATGAAGAGAAAAATCCAAACAAAAGTTTATTTTTAGCAACAATTTTCTCCCCGTTGTTGATTTAAAGGCAAAAGTATTTGACCCAACAGTTTCCGTTGTAAACAAAACTAATGAGAACAACTTTTTTTAAATTTTGTTTTTACAATGATTCAAATAATTCATGGATTCCTTTTTAGGAAATGGAAGTATAAATAGGTTACTACAATTCAATATAATGTTGAATGTTCCACTATGTGATGATTGAATAGAATTTTAGGTTGATGTCATGGTTCGAATCCGGAAGCAAATATAAAATAAAGAAGAAAAATCAGAATAAGAAATAAAGATAGCAACCAGTGCATGATAAGAAGGAGAGAAGAATAGGAGAACAAGCGGAGGCTAAATATTTGCAGTTAGGACCCGGGCGGAGAGAAGATGAAGAGTAAAATGCAAACAAAAATTTATTTTTAGGTGAAAATTTTTTCCAACAATCTCCGTTATTGAATTAAATCAACAACGCTCGCACCTTTGAAACAACAACGGAGCGTTGTTGGGCACATTTCAACTGCGGAAAGTAGTTGATTTAACAGCGAAAGTCTTTAGATTTACAACGTTTTTTTTCAGAGTAAAGATGATATAAAGTTATCAAAAAAGTAGAGTTCGGAAACTATCGATGGTACTATCGATAGTATCGACATTTTATTTTTTTTCCGACTATCGAAGACCATCTATGGATTTGTCAAAGCTATCGATGGTAATGTGTACTATCGATAGTTTTACAACTTTTACACACCTCCATATTTCACATTGCTATTTCAGAGTACCAGCTATTAAAAGTTGTATGAATTTAGTGTGTACATATTTACAAAATATTTTGATTTATACATTTGTAGACTGAATAAAAGGCGGTTCCAGTTTTGGAGATTTTTTGAAAGAAACAGTTTTCGAAATATTTCGAAGTTTCAGTTTTTGAGCTAAGAAAAAATAAATACGCTTACAAGTCTGTCAATATCTTCGCTATTACCAGTTTTTATGTTTCGTTTGCAGAGGATGAAATATCATTTCCACCAAAGCAAAAATAATTAAAATCGACGTTAAAGTGACGGAGTTATGGCGAACCAAAAATTTTTTTATGTAATTTTTTATTAATTTTTTTTCCGGCATTCATCTTCTTTTTTTCATTATTTTAACGAAATATTAAATATCATCCTGATTTTACACTGTGATTTAATAGCTTTTTTCAGTAGAACAAGTGACAATGTTATAAGAGATTCAGTGAACAAATCTATATTTATTTCAATACGATAGTACTATCGATAGTACTATCGATGGTTTATTTTTTTAAGACTATCGAACACTATCAATAGTTTTTTTAAAACTATCAAAAACTATCGATGGTGCGACTATCGATAGTTTCCCACCTCTAGAGAAAAGTCTCTTATGAACCGCCTGAGGACATCTTTATGATAAAATTTTTCTGAGTTCTAAAAGATAACCTATTTTAGATAACATTAAGTTATCTTTTGGACATTGATGCCGGGCGGGATGTCCCTTAAATCATTTTACCAAACGTTTATCGCGCTCGAGTCATATGTCGAATGACGTCAAATTGCATACAAAGGTATAAGCTTTAAATTAAGGTGTATGTGAGTTACATGTAAATATCTATATATATAAAAATTATTTGGTATTTAATTGAAACGCTAAAACTTGAAAACGGCTGAACCAAATCAAACACTTCCTTAGGGGGGTTTGTTTGTTGTTACCCCGCGAAGGTTTAGTCGAAGAAAAAATTAAAAAATATTAGGGGGGCGTGGCACCTCCCATACAACCTTAATTTTTAAAGCTGATTATCTCTAAAACAGTTCAAGGTAGGGAGCTGAAAATTGGTATAGAGGTAGGTGATATCAAAACCCTTCTCACTCAGAAAAGTGGGGGTTATCAGAAAAGGGGGCGTGGCACCTCCCATACAACCTTAATTTTTAAAGCTGATTATCTCTAAAACAGTTTAAGGTAGGGAGCTGAAAATTGGTATATAGGTAGGTGATATCAAAACCCTTCTCATTCAGAAAATTGGGGGTTATCAGAAAAGGGGGCGTGGCACCTCCCATACAACCTTAATTTTTAAAGCTGATTATCTCTAAAACAGTTCAAGGTAGGGATCTGAAAATTGGTATAGAGGTAGGTGATATCAAAACTCTTTTCACTCAGAAGAGTGGGGGTTATCAGAAAAGGGGGCGTGGCACCTCCCATACAAACTTAATTTTTAAAGCTGATTATCTCTAAAACAGTTTAAGGTAGGGAGCTGAAAATTGGTATATAGGTAGGTGATATCAAAACCCTTCTCATTCAGAAAACTGGGGGTTATCAGAAAAGGGGGCGTGGCACCTCCCATACAACCTTAATTTTTAAAGCTGATCATCTCTAAAACAGTTCAAGGTAGGGATCTGAAAATTGGTATAGAGGTAGGTGATATCAAAACCCTTCTCACTCAGAAAAGTGGGGGTTATCAAAAAAGGGGGCGTGGCACCTCCCATACAAACTTAATATTTAAAGCTGATTATCTCTAAAACAGTTCAAGGTAGGGAGCTGAAAATTGGTATAGAGGTAGGTGATATCAAAACCCTTCTCACTCAGAAAAGTGGGGGTTATCAGAAAAGGGGGCGTGGCACCTCCCATACAAACTTAATTTTTAAAGCTGATTATCTCTAAAACAGTTTAAGGTAGGGAGCTGAAAATTGGTATAGAGATAGGTGATATCAAAACCCTTCTCATTCAGAAAATTGGGGGTTATCAGAAAAGGGGGCGTGGCACCTCCCATACAAACTTAATTTTTAAAGCTGATTATCTCTAAAACAGTTCAAGGTAGGGAGCTGAAAATTGGTATAGAGGTAGGTGATATCAAAACCCTTCTCACTCAGAAAAGTGGGGGTTATCAAAAAAGGGGGCGTGGCACCTCCCATACAAACTTAATATTTAAAGCTGATTATCTCTAAAACAGTTCAAGGTAGGGAGCTGAAAATTGGTATATAGGTAGGTGATATCAAAACCCTTCTCATTCAGAAAATTGGGGGTTATCAGAAAAGGGGGCGTGGCACCTCCCATACAACCTTAATTTTTAAAGCTAATTATCTCTAAAACAGTTCAAGGTAGGGAGCTGAAAATTGGTATAGAGGTAGGTGATATCAAAACTCTTTTCACTCAGAAAAGTGGGGGTTATCAAAAAAGGGGGCGTGGCACCTCCCGTACAAACTTAATATTTAAAGCTGATTATCTCTAAAACAGTTCAAGGTAGGGAGCTGAAAATTGGTATAGAGGTAGGTGATATCAAAACCCTTCTCACTCAGAAAAGTGGGGGTTATCAGAAAAGGGGGCGTGGCACCTCCCATACAAACTTAATTTTTAAAGCTGATTATCTCTAAAACAGTTTAAGGTAGGGAGCTGAAAATTGGTATAGAGATAGGTGATATCAAAACCCTTCTCATTCAGAAAAGTGGGGGTTGTCAGAAAAGGGGGCGTGGCACCTCCCATACAACCTTAATTTTTAAAGCTGATTATCTCTAAAACAGTTTAAGGTAGGGAGCTGAAAATTGGTATAGAGGTAGGTGATATCAAAACCCTTCTCACTCAGAAAAGTGGGGGTTATCAAAAAAAGGGGGCGTGGCACCTCCCATACAACCTTAATTTTTAAAGCTTATTATCTCTAAAACAGTTTAAGGTAGGGAGCTGAAAATTGGTATATAGGTAGGTGATATCAAAACCCTTCTCATTCAGAAAATTGGGGGTTATCAGAAAAGGGGGCGTGGCACCTCCCATACAACCTTAATTTTTAAAGCTAATTATCTCTAAAACAGTTCAAGGTAGGGAGCTGAAAATTGGTATAGAGGTAGGTGATATCAAAACTCTTTTCACTCAGAAAAGTGGGGGTTATCAGAAAAGGGGGCGTGGGACCTCCCATACAAACTTAATTTTTAAAGCTGATTATCTCTAAAACAGTTAAAGGTAGGGAGCTGAAAATTGGTATATAGGTAGGTGATATCAAAACCCTTCTCATTCAGAAAACTGGGGGTTATCAGAAAAGGGGGCGTGGCACCTCCCATACAACCTTAATTTTTAAAGCTGATCATCTCTAAAACAGTTCAAGGTAGGGATCTGAAAATTGGTATAGAGGTAGGTGATATCAAAACTCTTTTCACTCAGAAAAGTGGGGGTTATCAGAAAAGGGGGCGTGGCACCTCCCATACAAACTTAATTTTTAAAGCTGATTATCTCTAAAACAGTTAAAGTTAGGGAGCTGAAAATTGGTATAGAGATAGGTGATATCAAAACCCTTCTCATTCAGAAAATTGGGGGTTATCAGAAAAGGGGGCGTGGCACCTCCCATACAAACTTAATTTTTAAAGCTGATTATCTCTAAAACAGTTCAAGGTAGGGAGCTGAAAATTGGTATAGAGGTAGGTGATATCAAAACCCTTCTCACTCAGAAAAGTGGGGGTTATCAAAAAAGGGGGCGTGGCACCTCCCATACAAACTTAATTTTTAAAGCTGATTATCTCTAAAACAGTTCAAGGTAGGGAGCTGAAAATTGGTATAGAGGTAGGTGATATCAAAACCCTTCTCACTCAGAAAAGTGGGGGTTATCAGAAAAGGGGGCGTGGCACCTCCCATACAACCTTAATTTTTAAAGCTGATTATCTCTAAAACAGTTTAAGGTAGGGAGCTGAAAATTGGTATATAGGTAGGTGATATCAAAACCCTTCTCATTCAGAAAATTGGGGGTTATCAGAAAAGGGGGCGTGGCACCTCCCACGCAACCTTAATTTTTAAAGCTAATTATCTCTAAAACAGTTCAAGGTAGGGATCTGAAAATTGGTATAGAGGTAGGTGATATCAAAACTCTTTTCACTCAGAAAAGTGGGGGTTATCAGAAAAGGGGGCGTGGCACATCCCATACAACCTTAATTTTTAAAGCTGATTATCTCTAAAACAGTTCAAGGTAGGGAGCTGAAAATTGGTATAGAGCTAAATGATATCAAAACCATTCCCACGCATAAAAGTGGGGGTTATCGGAAAAAGGTGAGTGGCACCTCCCATACAAACTTAATTTTTCATGATGAATATCTCTAAAATTGTTTACGCTAGGGGCTTGGAAATTGGTGTGGAGATAAACGATAGCAATTCCATATTAACGCAAAATAATAGGAGTTATACGAAAAGGGGGCGTGGCACTTCCCAACGACACTTAATTTTTTAAGCTGAATATCTTTAAAAGGATTTAAGTCAGGGACCTGGAAATTGGTACAGAGCTATATGATATCAAAACAATTTTTGCGCATAAAAGTGTAGGTTATCGGAAAAGGGGGCGTGGCACCTCCCATACAAACTTAATTTTTCAAGCTGAATATCTATAAAAGCGTTTAAGGTTGGGACCTGAAAATTGATCAGGAGATTAACGATATCAATAGCGTGCTTATGAAAAAACAGTAGTTTTGGGAAAAGGGGGCGTGGTACCTCCCATGCGTTCTTAATTTTTAAGGCTAAATATCCTTAAAAGCGTTCATGGCATGTACATAGAAATCACTATGCAGATATACGATATCAATACCATGTTCACCCAAAAAAAAAAAGATTTATCGAAAAATGGGGCATTGCACTTCCCATACGTACTAAACTTTTGAGGCTGAATATATCTAAAAGGGTTGGAGGAGGGGCCTGAAAACCATTATGGAGGTATACTATATCAATCCTCTTACTTACTCAGTGAAAATAAATATCCGGAACAGAAAACTAAAAATGTTGTGTATCGTGCAGCCTTAAACTGAATACTAAAATTATATATTTTTGAAGTTGTATACACAATGAAGTAGTGAAAAATCGTTAATTTTCTATTAAAAATAATACCGGTGTAATAACAATTTTATAAATGAAATTAATAAAAAAAATCTGTTTTGGGCAGAACGAAGTTTGCCGGGTCAGCTAGTTTAAGTATAAACTCAGGGAAAAACAGCATTTTAAAATCAAAAATAAAATTTTTGTTTTCATAATGCACGTCTTAAACCAAATCATTTTTATTTTAACAATGAAAATTTTTAAATTAAAAATGAAATTTTTGAATTAAGAATGCAATTTTTGAAGTAAAAATACATTTTCGATTTGAAAAGAAACATACTTAAATTAAAAATGAAAATGAATGTTGATTCAAAAACTCGCTCTTTCTTCAAATTTTTTTTGTGAGAAAATATTTTTTTGTGAGAAATGCAACAAAAACAATAATGAGAATAGATTTTTTTAAATTTTGCTTTTACAATGATTCATATAAGTCTTGGATTCTTTTTTAGGAAAAGGGAATTATAAATAGGCACGGTGAGCTTAAACAACTTATTATGAAAAGTCAAAGTAACCAAGATATTATTTCATGGTTGTATTCTTGGACATATTAGAAGATGTTCTGAGCCAAAATTGAAATCATTCATCGGACACATTTTGAGAAATTCCATGTTTTTTTTAAAATGGTCAATTTTTTCTTTTCATGCGAGCCCCTGTTCTTTTTATGGCACCCACGGTAAAATGACTGTTCTGTTCTTCTAGTATATAAGTGTATAGTAAAATTCATTACAGTAAAAATACATTTTAAGACGTTTATTATTTATTATTTATAATATTTTAATATAAACATAAAAAGGTTGACAGTTTTTTTTAAATATGAAGAATATTATATTCACATACAGTTTTCTTCAAATTCTCCATATAATTTGGGTTATTTGGTCTAGTTCGATACTTATAATCCCATGTTTTTTTGAAATCATAATGCACAGCCTCCATGGCTTGCTCTGAATGATACCCTAATCCTATTCCCTGCCTTGAACAAAAATCTTCTATATGAAAAAAAAACTGTATGCACTTTTGGGGTTATGGGTATAGAAAGATCGTTGTAACTCTTTCGGAAATTAGAAATACAGTTAATATAATTACTTTTCAAATCAATAGTGAAGCAAGATTCGACCACTGAATGAAAATCGTTAAAAGCTTTTACGTATTTTAGGCGCTCTAAAGGAAATATCCTTCTTAATACATCGGTGTTTTCCAATAATTTCTTACAACTATTCCCATCAAAACCTGAGCAACCACGAAAAATCTTTTATTGGACATAGAACTTCTCAGCCCACATTAACGCAATAGTTGTAAGAAATTATTGGAAAACACCGATGTATTAAGATGTCTATGCTCCATGGATATTAATCCAGAAAGAGAATTCTGCCGGCTGAGGGTAATTTTATTGAAGCGCGGCCAAAAGCCGCCAACGCAGAAAGATGTTCTACACATACATACATTAATTTAACAAGGAATGTCTCCTGAACTATAAGCGTCCGGAGGGTAGTACTTTGTTTTTTGTGATCTGTGAGACCACCCCTACCCTCTGGAAAATTAATTGTTATCGGATCGTGGATCATTATATACAAATTTTCCCTCTATCCAGGCTGGGGATCCAACCCATGACCTCTGGTATGGCAGACTAGCCACTGTCCGCCACACCACAGTGGCCACAACACTCCCCACTGCACCACAGCGGCCCCGTTAATATATATTCCCGCAAAGGAGATTACAATTTACTAAGGTACATAATATGCATATAAATACTTCGCAAAAAGTATGTAACTTATTTTGCATATTTAATTTATCCATATTTGTTGCCAATTTAGTGTATTTTTCCAATTTTATAATTGATTTGTATATTTTGCAAATCTTGTTACTTGCAAAAATTCAAGTCAGCTGTTGTTTGATCAGCTGTTTTCCTGTTGGAAAAGTGCTGTTGGCAAAAATTTGTCCAACAAAATTCAACAGCTTCTCACAAAATGAAATGTCAGTTTTCTCTTTCAGTTGGTTCTCTTCTGTTGGAGATTTGGCGTAAAAAAACGGCGACAAAGTGTTTGTTTTTAAAAGTTTTCGAAAAACATCAAAAAATATCCGTAAACGAACAAAGCTATTATAAATAATAAATAATAAACGTCTTAAAATGTATTTTTATTGAAATGAATTTTACTATACACTTATATACTAGAAGAACAGAACAGTCATTTTACCGTGGGTGCCATAAAAAGAACAGGGGCTCGCATGAAAAGAAAAAATTTACCATTTTAAAAAAAACATGGAATTTCTCAAAATGTGTCCGATGAATGATTTCAATTTTGGCTCAGAACATCTTCTAATATGTCCAAGAATACAACCATGAATAATATCTTGGTTACTTTGACTTTTCATAATAAGTTGTTTAAGCTCACCGTGTAGGTTACTACAATTCAATATAATGTTTAATGTTCCACTATGTGATGGCGTTGGATTGAATTTCAGGTTGATGTCATGGTTCGAATCCGGAGGAGAATATAAAATAAAGAAGAAAAAGGAGAATAAAGAAATAAAGATAAACAGTTAAGGTGAAGTAGAAAAGAAGAGGAGAACAAGCGGGGGCTATACTTTTGTAGTTGAGACTCGGATTGAGAGAAGATGAAGAGAATGCCGTTGGATACAATTTCGAATCCGGAAGAGAAAATGTTATAGAGAACACTGCAGCGTTTTTTTTTCTCATAGTGCTTGAAATAAAAATAAACATTTTTAAATTTAAAATGTTTTTTCTTGATTTAAAAATTTTACCATGAACATTTTTAAAATAAAAATGTTGGTATTTACATCACTTTTAAATACGGTTTTGCCCATTTTAAGCACGTTTTCATATGTTTTTATAATTTTTTTCCCCTGAGTGTATTAACAGAATATATGTACATCTTTTAAAATTTATAAATTACAATAAATAAATATATGTATTGAAAAAAAAGTAACTAAAAGTCTTAATCACATTAAGCACTGGTGTTACATTTCCAATCGTTTAGTTTGCAAGCATAAAATAGTGTTGTAATTGCTGATTAAACACGATAAACATAAGCTTATTTAAGCTTTTTTGTGATTTGGTGTTTCGTCTGTTATTCTCGCATATAAGTACCCAAGTGGCGGTCGCATAAGCCACAATAATGTTCCGTGTTCATGCAGTCGGCGATGCAGTAGGGCAAACACACGCAACAGTACATTCTACAATGGTAAAAACGGAAGAAGTAGAAGAAGGTGGAAAAACATGAAATTGCAATTACATATACAGTTTGTCAATTAATTCTTTGCAAAATGAAAACAGTTCAGAAATTTGTTTTCATACTGGTATTTGTTCAACTAAGCTTAACTTTTTAATTTTTTTTTAAATGCTAATATTAAGTTAAATATGTTTACAACATTTAGGACCAAAAAGATCCAAAACTTAAAGCATAGAAAGAACAGAAAAAACAAAAGTTCAAAAAATTATAAAAAACATTTTGTCAATTAATTCTTTGCAATTTTTTCATATGTGACAGAAACTGAAAAAAAAGCAGACCGGATCGTTGAAATTTTCGTGTGACGGCCACTAGCCTCAACCACACATTGTAGACGAAGGGTTATGGAATAAATCAAGTCCTTCAGCCCATAAATTTAGCGTATTTTATGCCATTCTTCCTGAATGGCATTAATTACAACATTTTTCGCTAGTAGACCTTGGTTTTCTGCCTCGTTATTTCAAGAAAGGCCAAAATTTTTTGATTGGGTTTAAGCTAGGACTTTGGGCAGGTGCATAAATTGCTTTGGTGCAATTATGCAGTACCAAAGTCCTGCACAGGAACGATTTACATATATTTAGGATCGTTGTTCAGGTACAGCTTTTACTTGAATTTATTGGCGCTTTTTGGTTAAAAAATGCAATTTTGCATTGCGATTCTCGACTACTCGTGTCAAGCTAAAACTCCTTCGTCATCAGGTCATTAAAAATCCGCAGTCCGCCTTCACCCTTTTGAGAATAACGAACTCGACATTATTGCAGTCAATTTTCGAAACATCACATCTGGTCTAATATTCTTCTGTAGCAGAGCTGTGCAAAAAAAATTGGTGTTCTTTTTCGGGATGAAACAAAAATACGCACGATGCATCGCGATGGACACAGAAAAAATTCGAGAACGACCAACACAGCTCTGCTACAGAAGAATATTAGACAAAATCTGATGTTTCGAAAATTGTGTGCTATAATGTCGAGTTCGTTATTCTAAAAAGGGTGAAGGCGGACTGCGGATTTTTAATGACCTGATGACGAAGGAGTTTTAGCTTGACACGAGTAGCCGAGAATCGCAATGCAAAATTG
This sequence comes from Urophora cardui, assembly GCA_960531455.1. Taxonomy (NCBI): domain Eukaryota; kingdom Metazoa; phylum Arthropoda; class Insecta; order Diptera; family Tephritidae; genus Urophora; species Urophora cardui. Next base: position 151,546,360 of record OY482670.1, read on the forward strand.
CATTTTTTAACCAAAAAGCGCCAATAAATTCAAGTAAAAGCTGTACCTGAACAACGATCCTAAATATATGTAAATCGTTCCTGTGCAGGACTTTGGTACTGCATAATTGCACCAAAGCAATTTATGCACCTGCCCAAAGTCCTAGCTTAAACCCAATCAAAAAATTTTGGCCTTTCTTGAAATAACGAGGCAGAAAACCAAGGTCTACTAGCGAAAAATGTTGTAATTAATGCCATTCAGGAAGAATGGCATAAAATACGCTAAATTTATGGGCTGAAGGACTTGATTTATTCCATAACCCTTCGTCTACAATGTGTGGTTGAGGCTAGTGGCCGTCACACGAAAATTTCAACGATCCGGTCTGCTTTTTTTTCAGTTTCTGTCACATATGAAAAAATTGCAAAGAATTAATTGACAAAATGTTTTTTATAATTTTTTGAACTTTTGTTTTTTCTGTTCTTTCTATGCTTTAAGTTTTGGATCTTTTTGGTCCTAAATGTTGTAAACATATTTAACTTAATATTAGCATTTAAAAAAAAAATAGAAAGTTAAGCTTAGTTGACCAAATACCAGTATGAAAACAAATTTCTGAACTGTTTTCATTTTGCAAAGAATTAATTGACAAACTGTACATATATTTTTAAATTATATGTCACATACTACAAATATACATATACCTACTTATGTACCAAATTTATATTCCTAGTAAATATTCGGAGTCATAAAAGAGTCACAAAGAAATCCTAAACCGGAGTGTTCACACTCATTTATGAACTTATTTTGGAGTCCGAAGTGTATGTATTTCTGTTCTTAAGGTGATCGTCTGATATGAGCCTAATTTCATACATCATATGCGCCCGCATAAGAGTCATAAAAGACTCCTATTAGACTCATATTTATGACTATGACTACTAAAACCAAAGAAATATTTTTTTTTTTGCATTTTTCTTCCCCTGACACAGTTTTCTTTATATTATCTCCATTCACCTTCGCTTGTTCTACTCTTCTCTCATTATGGAACCTTCTTCGTCTTCACTGCTTGCTCTATAGTGTTATCTATTTTTCATTCTCCGCCGGATTCGAACCTGAAATTCAACCCAACGCCATCATATAGTGGGGCGTTAAACATTGTATGGATACTTTTATACTATCCCTTTTTCGAAACAGCAACTATGAATTACAATGATCATTTTAAGAAATAAAAAAACCAAAGAGTTATAAAATTTTTTTTCCTAAGCTCATGATTTCGGATTCATATTGGACTCCAAAATTCTGAGTCACATGCTTCACACATATTTCTAACTTATATTGAACTCCAAAATTATGAGGGCTCCGAGAATATTTGCTGGGTATTTATACGCAAACAGGGGGTATCAATAAAGGCACCTTGCTCGCATAATTCGGATTGGTATTAGCTTTGGAATTACTTTTCAGTATTATTCGTGGTAGTATTCGTTTCATATTCGTATTGGTATTCATTTCACATTCGTATTCGTATTCATATTCGTATTCGTATTTGCATTCGTATTCGTATTTGTATTCGTATTTGTATTGGTATTCGTATTCGTATTCGTATTAGTATTAGTATTCGTATTCGTATTCGTATTCATATTCGTATTCGTATTCGTATTCATATTCGTGTTCATATTCGTATTCGTGTTAGTATTCGTATTCGTATTGGTATTCGTATTCGTATACATATTGGTATTCGTATTCGTATTCGTATCCGTATTCGTATTCATATTCATATTCGTATTCATATTCGTATTCGTATCCGTATTCGTATTCGTATTCGTATTCGTATTCGTATTCGTATTCGTATTCGTATTCGTATTCGTATTCGTATTCATATTCGTATTCATATTCGTATTCGTATTCGTATTCATATTCGTATGCGTATTCGTATTCGTATTAGTATTCGTATTTGTATTCGTATTCATATTCGTATTCGTATTCGTATTCGTATTCGTAGCTATTCATATCGATACTTCCTTCAGAGCCAATTTTGTTTGACTCATTTTACTTCTCCTCCTTCTTCTTCTTCGTCTTCTTCTTCTTCTTCTTCTTCTTCTCTTACTTCTGCGCCATATTCTTCTTCATCTTATTTATAAACACTTACTGAAACAAACAAAGGAACAATGCCACCAAATGTGTGCGCGTTGATGGTTGCGAGCGCAAACGAGTTCGTGTGTAATTCCGACAAAACGGGCACAGCAAATCCACTGGTCTTGGTCCATAAAAAATTTGTGCGCGAGCTGATGTGGGCGCAAAGGAATATGAAACAAAAATATAAGAACAAAAAATTAAAAACTAAAAAAAGGGAAATGACGAAAAGTGTTAAGGCCACATTACTTACGCGTAATAACAACAACTTTTTGTTGTGTGGTTGTTTCGTCTGGCACACCTGTTGCTTGCGCGTAGGTAGGTGGCGGTGCCGGTGGCGTGTTGAACAGGAAATCTTGTTGCTCTTCGTTGCGGTGTGACGCCATCACAGGCTCTTCGAGCGGCGCTGATGGATAAATACGTGTCACATTTGTTGACGTTTTACCGTCCATATTTTGGTTTTTGCTAGTCTCTTAGTCACCACTATTTTTTTTTTTTTTTTTGGATTTTATTATCAATTGATTTTTATCTCGACGGGTGGCGCATTTTCTACCGTAACGTTCACTCACATTTATCAAACTGAGACTCACTCGCGATTTTCAATTAAAAAAAAGCAGTTAAATAAATGGAGTATCTACATACTTACTCACAGACTACATGCAGGCATACATACATACATACATATATACAATTGTGCCCTGCAAAAAAATGTGCGATCAATCCCGAAAGAGATTTGTCCTCGATTAATCTCTTTCGAGAACAATCGGTCCACAATTAGTACCCGATTGTTTCCGAACGGGTATAAATGTAGACTAATTGTAGACCAATTGTTCCCTAACGGGTAATCGCTTTCATCCCGAACGGGTATAAATGTAGATTAATCGCTTTTATTCCGAACGGGTACAAATCTAGATTCCTTAAATGTAGACATTTTACAAAAATATGCAATGTATTTAAACAAGTAAGGAAGCCTAAGTTCGAGTAGAATCGAACATTAGATACTCAGCTGTATGCTTTCATTGTTTGTTTGCGTTTGTTCGATATAGGGTGTATTTTATATGACACGAGTGCTGCATAAACAGGGCGCAGCCACGCCCATTTTCAAAATTTGTATCAATCATCCAAATAAGCATATAAATATTATTGTTAGTGCAAAATTGCATCCCTCTATGACTTTTAGTTACCCGAGCTTCTCTCCCAATTCGAGGTGTGCTCCTTTTTGTTTTTTCCTACTAATTGGGTGGACCTACAGTTTTATGCCGGCTCCGAACGGCGAATGCATTTTTTGTGAGAAGCTTTTTCATGGCAGAAATACTCTCGGAGGGTATGCCGCCCACTGCCGAGAGGTGACCGCTGCTCTTAAAAAACCCAATAATTGGATTTTTACTAATTAGAAAAATTTGTTTGGCTCGGACCGTGGTTTGAACCCGAGACCTCTGGCATAGCAGGCGAGCACTCTACCCACTGCACCACAGCGGCCAACTAACACATGTTATAAAAGTGTATAAACCAAGTTTCGTCATAATATCTCAGTTATTTGTCGAGTAATAGGCACGTAGATTCCTTTGTATAAAAAGAGGCGGTGCCACGCCCATTTTCAAAACTTTTTTATTTTTTGTTTCCGGTCTATTGTAGAACTCATGTCACAAAATTTCAGTGATAGATCTTTATATTTGACAGAGATATCGCTTAAAATGTTTTTATTAGGTCACTTTATAATACCCATATATAAAAGTGGGCGTGGTCGTCAACCGATTTTGGTAATCTTTCGTCCACACATTTGGCTAAGTAAATATATCACGCGTACCAAATTTCATCGATATATCTTTAACGGTTTCTGAGTTATGGCTTATAAAACTTTCAATATTTGCCCCTTAATAAGTGGGCGTGGCACCGCCCATTTTCCAAAATTTTTATAATTTTTGTTTTATTTCCCTAGTTGGTCTCCTGCCACAAAATTTCAGTGATAGATCTTTATATTTGACAGAGATATCGCTTAAAATGTTTTTATTAGGCCCCTTTATAGTTCCCATATATAAAAGTGGGCGTGGCCGTCAACCGATTTTGATAATTTTTCGCCAAAACATTTGTCTAGGTAAGCAAATTACGCATACCAAATTTCATCGATATATCTTCAACGGTTTCTGAGTTATGACATATAAAACTTTCAATGTTTGACCCTTAATAAGTGGGCGTGGCACCGCCCATTTTCCAAAACTTCAACAAATTTCTTCATAAGGGCCTGAGCTCAATACGTGGGTAAAATTTTATCACTCTAGCTATATTAGTGGCTGAGATACCAAATTTCCGATTTTTTCTATATAGGAAAAGTGGGCGTGGTCATGGTCCGATTTCGCCCATTTTCAATACCAACCGTCCCAGTCTCGATACCAACTTGCATTTCAAATTTCATCAAAATATCTCAATTTTTACGCGAGTTATCCTGCGTACGGACGGACGGACGGACGGACGGACGGACGGACGGACGGACGGACGGACGGACGGACGGACATGGCTCAATCGATTTCTCTTTTCACCCTGATCATTTTGATATATATAAGTCCATATCTATCTCGATTATTTCATTATGTTACAATCCACCGTTATGAAATCAAAATTATAATACTCTGTGTACTAGTACAGCTGAGTATAAAAATTATAGAACAACCGGTAAAACGAATTGACACCCTTTTTATACTCAGCTGTACTAGTACACAGAGTATTATAGTTTTGATTTCCTAACGGTGGATTGTAACGGAATGAAATAATCGAGATAGATATAGACTTATATATATCAAAATGATCAGGGTGAAAAGAGAAATCGATTGAGCCATGTCCGTCCGTCCGTCCGTCTGTCCGTCCGTCCGTCTGTCCGTCTGTACGCACGATAACTCGCGCAAAAATAGAGATATTTTGATGAAATTTGGAATGCAAGTTGGTATCAAGACAGGAACGGATGGTATTGAAAATGGGCGAAATCGGACCATGACCACGCCCACCTCCCCTATATAGTAAAAATCGGAAATTTTGTATCTCAGTCACTAATAGAGCTAGAGTGATAAAATTTCACACACGTATTGAGCTCAGGCCCTTATGAAGAAATATGATGAAATTTTGGAAAATGGGCGGTGCCACGCCCACTTATTAAGGGGCAAACATTGAAAGTTTTATGAGTCATAACTCAGAAACCGTTGAAGATATATCGATGAATTTTGGTAGGCGTAATATACTTACTTAGGCAAATGTTTGGACGAAAAATTGCCAAAATCGGTTGATGACCACGCCCACTTTTATATATGGGTCTTATAAAGTGACCTAATAAAAACATTTTAAGCGATATCTCTGTCAAATATAAAGATATATCATTGAAATTTTATGAAAGGTGTCCAACTATGGACATATAACAAAAAATACAAAAATTTTGGAAAATGGGCGTGGCACCGCCTCCTCTTAGAAGCAGGAATATACGAGATTTCTGAGCCCATAACTCGACAAATAATCGATATATTATGACGAAACTTGGTGTATACACTTTCACTACTTGTAGTAATACATGTTCAAAATTTTAGCGAAATGGGTTGACGACCACGCCCACTTATATATATGGGTATCATAAAGTGGCCTAATAAAAACATTTTAAGCGATATCTTTGTCAAATATAAAGATAATTCATTGAAATTTTGTGGCATGAGTTCTACAATAGATGGGAAACAAAAAATAGAAAAATTTCGGAAAATGGGCGTGGCACCGCCTCTTTTCAGACAAAGGAATCAACGAGATTTCGGAGCTCATAACTCGACAAATAATTGAGATATTATGACGAAACTTGGTTTATACACTTTTATAACTTGTGTTAATGGACACGCAAAAATTTATTGAAATCGGTTTATGACCACGCCTACTTTTTAACAAAGATACTTCTGGAACACCCTTTGGGAATTTGTAACGTGACATCTTTGTAACTCATAAAGGGATGAAATTTTGCACAAAGAATAATATTCATAAGCTTAGTTGGATGACTGATAAAAATTTAGAAAATGGGCGTGGCTACGCCCACTTTATGCAGCACTCGATTTATATAAAGTACCTACACCGTGTTTCCATCAAACGCAAACAAACAATGAAAGCATACAGCTGAGTATCTAATGTTCGATTCCACTCGAACTTAGGCTTCCTTACTTGTTTAATATCAATTTTAACAAAATGTTGCCTAAAATATCCTGTGAAAAAATCCTTTACATTACGCTCATATAATGCATACTCAAAACTTACAAGTTTTTAAATTTATTTATTGAGATTTTGTTACAAAAGTAAAAAATTATATAATCTTTATTTAAATATGCATGAACATTTACAATTTTTTAAGGAAAAATCTACATTTGTACCTGTTCGTGCTTAAAGTGATTGATCTACATTTGTACCCGTTCGTGCTTAAAGTGATTGATCTACATTTGTACCCGTTCGGTATGTTAGTGATTAATCTACATTGGTACCCGTTCGGGTATACAAGTTGAACAATTAGTCTCTTCATAGGACATGCTCGAACAAATGCGATCAATTCACTCCATATAAAGGGATGTAAAATTGTATTAGTCGCATGCTCCCTTGCGATTGATCCCGGACACGTCCCGGATTAATCGAATTTTTTGCAGGGTGCAAATAAACTAAGCCCAACTACAAAGGTATTAGTGAAAATAAATTGTGAAAATACATTTTTTGAAGCATTTATATTTGTTTTAATTTGTATTACATACATACATACGTACATATGTGTGTACGCACATGCATAAGTATGTATTACTACGTATTCATTTTAGTACAAAAAGCTGAGGGTCGTGAGAGCAGAAAAGACCTTACCCAAACTTTTGTTTGAGAGCTGCTATACAGAGTTTTTGTACCTTAAATTGAATGACTAACGACTGTGCTTAGTATCACTTATTATATTTGAAGCTGAACAATAGTGGGTTGGGCCACATCCGTACTCATGCCCTCAAATTGGTCTAGGTACATACGAGTACTGAGTATTGATACATACTGAATACACAGTTCTACAAAATGTTAGTCTACGCAGTAGTAGTACCTATAGAAAAACCTCTAAAACTCAAAGGAAACCCAATTTTCCAACGTTCATACCCAACTTTATTCGGAGTTATTATAAACGCGTCAGAAAAGAGCCCTAAATTGCCGCAGAATTTTAGAATTTTAACTGCAAAAATTGAAGAGTTATATCCCAAAATGTAGACGTATGTATGTTACTCAATGTTACTCATACGCCATGGGAACTACTGGAAGCAACAAAAAAAAACAAATTTTCAAATAGCATAAGCTTTTTGGAGAATAACTTTTCCATTTATGCAGTTAAAATTCTGAAATTTTGGATTTGGAGCATTTATTGTACACAAAAGTGGTGTCAGCGAAAATCATCGATATCGGATGACTATAACATAGAGATGCCATACCATGATTTTGGGCTACAGAAAAAAGAGTGAATTTTAGATATATTATATACAGCTAGAGATAATAGCGAAAATATGCGATTTTGAGCATTCAACATCCAAACCCGCAAATCAGGCTATATCTTCAAAAAATAATCTTTCGATTTTAATTCTGATTTCACATTTGTTTGAATTGCATGTGCATATTGGCTTGGTTAATTTTTTTTTAGGATTTTTGTTAATTTTTATTTTTTTTTTAAATTCGTCTTGGTCCATAAAAACCAAATTCCGGAACAGCAAAATTAATTTTAGACAAATGTCGTGCAAGAGTTTTCTACTCAGAAAATTGTGAGGAATCCCTATTCAATGGCACGATATCGATTAATTTTCCTACATACAAATCGCCCCGGCCTAATATATGTATATGACTCTTATTGAAGAAAATGTGACGTGTTTTAAGACAAGCACTCTCTGATTCAATTTTCCCTTCAACAGTGGAATGGATTTCGCATTCTTAGCGAAGGGAAAATACATGCTTTACCTTGTTATCGAATCAAATAAAATCCTCTACCACATACATTACTGAAAGTTAGACTTCAAAATGTGTTTCACTTTGGAATTGTTGGCCAAACTTAATCTTTATTGGGTAGAGATATTGTAAATAATCGATAATAAATATGTATTTACATTTGACTAAATAGTTTAGATAGTAAATGGCAAGTTAATCGCATATTCTTATTGTCCTTTCTTGACGTCACACACAGTGTACATAAGCTCATTACGTCAATTAGTCCAATTAGAACTAATATATGTACATAAGGACATTGTTTAAATATAACAAATATATACAAATATATGTTGTCCAAAACCTGTCTGTGTAGTAGAATATCATCGCCCAACCTATTCTTAGCTGACTAGTGTTTTTCGTTGGCAAATTTTTCAAAATGTTACTCTCTACATATTTTTTTTTTCAGAAAATATTTGTTCAACCATGACAACATAAACACCTGTATTTTGCCATGCAAGGTGGTATTTTGTTTAACTAATTGGAGGCATTTAATTGTCAAATATTTTTTTATTAATTAAGCTTGAAATATAACAACAATTTATTTGTCTGGAATTATTATTATAATTATTTTATTTTTATAAAATAGTAAATACTTTTCCATAATATAATATACAACTTTAATAAAAACTAATATAGTATATATGTATGTACATATATAATATATTAATGCTTATATATATAGTAGGTACAATTATGTATCACTTAGTAAAATGATTGCATATTGGCTAATGCAGTTCCAAGCTTATTGCTTAAGTAAATAGATATCATTGGTATACGATTATGTAGATACATATATGTATGATTTGAAGTTTCAGTGATTGAAAATAGTCAGCGAAGAGTTACATACGAATGTATTTCCTATAAAAATCTTACAGAAATAAAATTGACTTTCCAGCATTAAATGCCACGCCATTGGCTTTCTGCTTGCCAAACTTTAGAAACCGCCGCCATTATAAGTGCCTAAGAATTTATTGCAATTGCCACAATAATGATTTGTATTCATGCAACTCTCTGCACAGTAGGGCAAACAGACACAACACCATAAGCTGCAAAAGAAATGAAAAAAAGGCAAAATTAAAAAAGCATATTATTTTTTTTTTTTATTCTGAAAGGGAGAAATTCTCCCGGAGAATTAAAATTTTTTTTTTTTCTAATTATAATTTTATTCTAAATTTAATTATTGTTAGTTTAGTTTTTTTTTTAAGTTTAGTGTATTCTTTTTTTAAATTGCCAGTGCTTTTATACATGCAATTTTATCTTTTTGTACAATATATATTTTGTAAATTTTAATAATGCGCATATTCATTCAACCAGCAACGACAACATCAAACAAGCACATAGTAATTAAGTAGATAAAAAAGCGATTTGTGATAAGCTGACCCTGTTGTTGTTTATTTTACACACATACACATATAATAACCAGCTCACGTTGCTTGATAGATAACTTTTTTATTTATTCTATGAAATTTTATATGCTTAGTGATTTTCTTTTTTAATATGCTTACGAATTTTGTGTCTACACATTTTCAACAAGTACTTCAGAAAGTATTAAATGAATTTCAAAATAGAAACTTTTACTTCGGAAACTGTGAAATGAATTTCAAACATTTACTTGTACTTCAGAACGCTTAAAATACGCTTCAGAATATGTAAAATATATTTCAGAAACTGTAAAATGTGCTTCAGAAACTGTAAATTGAACTTGAGACTATTGAATTACATTTAGTCAGACCTACAACATTATCCAGTAATGAGTAGTCTGAAATACATTGTACAATTTTTGAAGTATATTTTAAAGTTTCTGAAATACTACTGACTATTCTAAAGTAAATTGTATGGATTCTGAAGTAATTTTATAGTTTATGAAGCACAGTTTACAGTTTCTGAAGAACCATTGACTATTTTGAAATTCATTTCATCGTTTATGTAATTTATTTCTGCAAAAATTTTTATTTGAAAGCGAATTAAATTTTAATAAAATTTTTGCTAGCAAATACATGCGTACTTACCCCACTATGCATAATATCGCCGCCATTAAATGTGTTCTAGCATTTGGCTCGTAGTCAATGCGTGTCTGCTTTGTCATATGACATGCTGGACACGTGATAATTGCTGGATCCGGTCCCAAAGGTAAAATGGCATGTTCTGAAATATTATAAAAGAAATAAAAAGAAATTAATAAGGGTTAAAAATGTTTTAACGGTAGGTTGCATATGATAATTTGATAATTTCTAAGCGATTTTTGAATCAAAATTAGAATGTTGTTGGGTGTCTTTGACTTTCCAGAACTCTGCTTCTCTTTGCCAATGAAGGGATTTTTTTGGATTAAAATTAGAATGTTGTTGCGTGTCTTTGACTTTCCAGATCTCTGCTTCTCTTTGCCAATGAAAAATTTGATGGACCTTTTACGATTTACATAAGTAAAAAGGTAGTAAGTAGTTGTACTGCTTCATTGTTATACGAGTATGTACTACATATATTATATATATTAGTGTGGGGCGATTTGTATGGAGGGAAACTAATCGATACCGCGCCATCTAAATTCGTATTCCTCTCATTTTTCTGAGTAGAAAACTCCTCCACGTCATTTGTCTAAAATTAATTTTGATGTTCCGGAATTTGGTTTTTATGGACCAAGACGAATTTTTGAGAATAAAAATTGGGCAAAAATCGACAAAAAAAAATCCAGGCCAATGTGCAGATCGAATTGAAGCAGAATTTTATGCTGAATCCAGATACGAAATCCAAATTAAAATCGGATGATCCGTTTTCGAGATATAGCCTGATTTCCGGTTATGGAGGCTGAATGCCCAAAATCGCATATTTTCGCGATTATCTCTTGTTGTGTACAATATATCTTAATTTTTTTTGCAAATTTCTTAAAGATAAGTCAATACAATATATGAACGGTATTTTAAAATATTAATTTATCTTTCGGTATAGGAAAACTAGAATGCACTCTTTTTTCCTTTGCCCAAAATCGCGATATGGGTTCTCTATGTTGTAGTCATCCGATACCGATGATTTTCGCCGATAGTGCTCTGTGTACAATAAATGCTCCAAATCCAAAATTTCAGAATTTTAGCTGCAAAAGTTGAAGAGCTATACCATAAAACGAAGACATATGCTGTTTGGGACGGTCCATAAAAACCAAATTCCGGAACATCAAAATTAATTTTAGACAAATGTCGTGGAAGAGTTTTCTACTCAGAAAAATGAGAGGAATCCAAATTTCGGTGGCGCGATATTGGTTAGTAAATCGCCCCACCCTAATATATATATGTATTTTATGAAACATCGTCAGCTACTTTATTCAAGTTTGTATTGAGTGAAAGGCTCTTTGTAATTTAATATACTCGTTTTGCCTACAAACCAAAATATTTGTGGGTGGCGGAATGTAAACAGGTTATGTATCATTATAATGCGCAAACATGACTCGAATGTGGTGTGAAGCAGTTGTTGTATCAATGAACATGCAAAGGCTTTCCGTTTGAACAAATAATAATAATATATGCTCGTATATTTGCTGATACGACTACAATATATTTTTTCGTTAAAGTGCCTTTTTAATTGTTGATTGAGCGAGAACACAAAAGAAGTGGTAAACTACCGACTACTCATATTGGATATCGAGGTTCATTACCGATCGTTCGCCACAATGTTTATTGGGTGTTTACATACAAATATGTACATTAGACCGGGGCGATTTACCAACCTATATATTGCCATCGAAATTCTGATACCTCTCATTTTTCTGGGTAGAAAAGTCTCCAACGATATTTGTCTAAAAGTTATTTTGATGTTTCGGAATTGGCTTTTAATGATTCAAGACGAATTTTTGAAAATCTAAAATGGACAAAAATTGACAAAAAATAACCAGGCCAATATGCACATCAAATAGAATCAGAATTTTATGCGCAATCCATATATCAAATCAGAATTGAAATCGGATGAGTCGTTTTCGAGATGTAGCCAGCTTTTACTTTTTTAAACTCTAAGAAAACTCAAGGTTACTCATACGCCACTACTGAAAGCAAAAACAATTTTCAGGCAACATACATAAGTCTACGTTTTGGGAATAACTCTTAAATTTATGCAGCTAAAATTCTGAAATTGAATTGAATTTGGAGCATTTATTGTACACAAAGTTCTGTCAGCGAAAATCATCGATATCGGACGACTATAACATAGAGATTCAATACCATGATTTTGGGCTAAAGAAATAATAGTGCTTTCTAGTACTCATATACCGGAAGATAAATTATAATTTTAAAATATTATTACTATATGTATTTACTTTACCTATCTTTAAGTAATTTGCAAGAAAATTTAAGATATATTATTTAAGATTATTACGAAAAGATGCGATTTTGGGCATTCAGCCTCCAAAACCGGAAATTAGGCTATACCTCCAAAACGACTCATCCAATTTTAATACTGACTTCATATTTAAATTCTGCATAAAATTTTGGTTGCATTTGATGTGCCTATTGGCCTGGTTAATTTTTTGTCGATTTTTGTCCCATTTTGATTTTCATGTTTTATGGACAAAGATAAAAACCGAATTCCGTAACATCAAAATTAATTCTAGACAAATGTCGTGCAAGTGTTTTCTACTCATACAAATAAGAGGAATCCAATTTCCGATGGCACAATATCGATTAATTTCAGTCCATACAAAATCGCCCCGGCCTAATGTACATACATATGTATGTATGTATGTCCGTACGCATGTTAAATTGATTTGTAAAGAACTCCTTATCAGCTGTTAGTTTCCGGCTGCATTTTTACGATATTGAAATTTTTATTTTTATAACTTTTGTTTTTAATTTTATTTAACATGGCGGAGTAATTATAATTATCGTTTGGCAAAAGGAAAAAAATAAATAAAAAAAGGAAATGAAATAAAATAAAATAGAATAAAATAAAAGGATAGAGCTTACAGTTTAATTAAGACAGTGGAAAATTTTGCAGCTTCTTGTATAAAATGAATTTATAATTCAGAAAAAAAGTGAACAGCACAATCCAAATAATAAAACGAGAGTTAAAGAATGTGTCCGAATGGAAAAGTTGCTTGTCTTCCGAACAAGGTACTACTTGCGGTTATCGCAGTTGAACTTTTAGCGAAAAATATTTTTGAATGAAGTGAAACCCAAGAAGAAAACAAAAAATTACCGTTATCTCAAATACCTAACCATAAAAAAAAATAAAAAAAAATTTCTTTGAGCTCAGCATGTCCATACCAATCAATCCTCCCCCACACCTGAGTTTCTTGATATTTTTCAAATTAATTATTTATTTCTATGTTTATTTCTTAACCATGTATGCCCTCATTACAAAAATATAAGCTCATGAGCTCATCTGACTAAATACATATAGATGATCCGTTTAAATTTACACCACCTCCTGACCGCGTTTGAAACTTAATTCGAATGATCAATGAAGACACCTCTTCTCCATTCGATTTCAATACAATTCCTCAATCGCAACACAAAAATCACACACACAATCACTTACGTTGTATTATAATAACTGGTGGTTGTTGTTGTGCTCCCATTGACTGTGACGCAGCATTTGACATGTAGGCATGTTGTGGCGGTGGTATGCCACCACCGGCGCCACCGCTGCCACCAATATTCGTTGCTCCATATTGCATGCCGTTGGCTTTTGGTTGTTGGGTGTGCGGTTGTTTCATCGCATCCGCTGGTGGGTATGGCGTTGCGGTGTGCATAGCTTGATCGTAGGAGGGCGGTGCGGCAGCGTTATAGTCGATGTGTGTGGTGGCCTCCGACATTTCGTTCGGCATGCGTGGATAGTTGGCGGTTGCTGCTGATTTCTCCATTTTAATTATTTAATTTTTTTTAAATTAAAAATAAAATTTAATTTCCTTGTGAACTATACACCAAAATTTTGTTAATGTCGATTTTGGTTTCGTTTTCAAAATAATTTTCTTTTCCTTTCTTTGTTTAGTTACTTGCTCCCCTTTTTCAACACTCCAGCCCAAAAACTGAGTTGTGAAATTAGTGATATTTGTTTTCGTCCCTGTTTTCGTGTCTTTATCGCTTTTGCGGCATTTCACGTGCGTTTCTATTCGTTGCCAACACTTGACTGTTTTTGTCGCTCTCATTTTACAGCTTTTAGCTTTGGTAGCTTTTGCTTGATAGGCGTTTATGAGTCATGCATATATGTATGTATGTATATTATGTATTTACCCTGTAGGGAAAATCTCTAGTTCCGAACTAGGTCGCTTCTAGTGCATTTTTCGACACTACTAGTGCGAGCTAAATCTCTTTTGCATGTTATCAACTGGCGAATTTAGCACGGCGATGTCCTAGGCGGTGTCAATTGTCACCCTCTGCACTACATTTTCGATAGTTCCGAACTAGTACTAAATTCTACAGTTTACACTAGTTCGTTTATTGGCACATTTTCGATAGTTCTGAACTAGCTACAAGTACCTACAAATTCTACAGTTTTACATCTGCCGCTTAAGTGCAGACTTTGACACACTTCATGCAAGTGGCGCGATGGCCGACTGGCTAACGCATGTGCCTTTCAATCTGAGGGGCGCGGGTTCGAATCCTGTCGGTGTCAAGGTAGATGATAATTTTTTTTTTAATTTTTTTTTTTGACTAATATTTTTTTTATTTATTTATTTAATAAAATTTACAGTAATATTCAAAAAGTAATAAAATAAAAAAAATTAAAAATAAACCTGAGGGATCGGGAAAGCATAATTAGGGGAACATTTCATTTCAAACAAGATGCAAATAGAAACCTCTTTATATAAAATGTTTCACTAAACATCTGAGAATTGCAGAAATATGCAAAGCCTACGGCAATTGAACGAACGAAAAATTTCCATAGAATTTTTGTCACTTCGAAATTGCATGCAAATCAAAGTGTGTCTTATAATGGTTACTCTATTCACTCCTTCTGAACTGGTGAGGGTCTAACTACAATTGATCTAGTTCCCTTTTGACACCTTTTCGCTAGTTCGGAACTAGAAATTTTGCTCACTAGTTATTGAGTTCCCTGCAGGGTACTTATATGGGTTTGTATGTATGAATGTAGATATCGTACACTAAATGATAAAGTGACATAACTCAAAATACGAAAATTTACAGCAGGCCAAAAAATTGTTTTCTTTACAGGAAATGTGGCAAAAGGCCACGTATATAACATTTTCAGATGAAATTAAACTTTTTTCAAGTCAAATGAAACTTTTTTCAAGTCAAGTGAAACCTTTTTCAAGTCAAGTGAAACTTTTTTCAAGTCAAGTGAAACTTTTTTCAAGTCAAGAGAAAGTTTTTTCAAGTCAGGTGAAACTTTTTTTTAAGTGAAGTGAAACCTTTTTCAAGGCAAGTGAAACTTTTTTCAAGTCAAGTTAAACTTTTTTCAAGTCAAGTGAAACTTTTTTCTTGTCGAGAGAAACCTTTTTCAAGTCAAGTGAAACTTTTTTCTTGTCAAGTGAAACTTTTCTCAAGTCAAGTGAAAGTTTTTTCAAGTCAAGTGAAAAGTTTTTCAAGTCAAGTGAAACTTTTTTTAAGTCCAGTGAAACTTTTCTCAAGTCAAGTGAAACATTTTTCATGTCAAGTGAAACTTTTTTCAAGTCAAGTGAAACTTTTGTCAAGTCAAGTGAAACCTTTTTCAAGTCAAGTGGAACTTTTTTTAAGTCAAGTGAAACTTTTCTCAAGTCAAGTGAAACTTTTTTCATGTCAAGTGAAACTTTTTTCAAGTTAAGTGAAAGTTTTTTCAAGTCAAGTGAAACTTTTGTCAAGCCAAGTGAAACTTTTTTCAAGTCAAGTGAAACTTTTTTCAAGTCAACTGAAACCTTTTTCAATTGAATTTCCATTGAAAAAGGTTTCATTTCCATTGAAAAAAGTTTCCCTTGACTTGGAAAAAGTTTCATTTGACTGAAAATGCTATAATGGCAATTTTTCAATCAAACGAGCCGCTAATGGAAAAGATTTTTTTGCACTCGCTAGTGATAAGTTCTTTATACCGGTTTATGAAAAACAAAACCGATTTCAAAATATCTTGAGTTGTGCCACTTTATCGTGTAGCATGCGAAATGTTTATTTTCGACGTGGCCGCTTATCATTCATTGCATTCTCGAACTCTCCCCAAAATTCCATCATAAATAATTGAATTGCTTGAAGCTCAGCCGGCAGTTGTTATTTGCATAAATATGTACAGTGAATTTCATAAAAATAATACTAAAATTTAGTCACTAATTGCATATTTTGACTGTGGGTTCGGCTTACCCTCACCCTCGAGCAGAGGTTAATAATCAATGTAACAAGTATGTTTCTGCCACAAAAAAAAAAAAAAAAAAATAAAAATACAATCGTAAGCACTTTAAGCATGTCCTATACTTATGATAGGCGCTGTATCAATTGATTCCAATTACGTACATATGAGCGTAAGATTTTGCTCTATCTGATGGATTTCTTTGAATGTCTGCGGTTTCAGAAGTTTGTCAGTCAATTATTTACATATTCCTTAATTACCCAGCAGCTAATATTGGAGACAGTTCCGAAAAACGACAGTCTACGTAGAACTACGGAGTTCACAACTAGCTCAGAACAGGTTCTAAAGGGATGCAGAGCGGAACAGTTTATTATTGTGACTTCATGAACAATTTATGTTTACAGCTATTGCTTCAAAGTTGAGCAACAACAAATGTTGCACTTGACAATAATGCCCCTTTTTGCTGTCTCTTTCTGCCTTTTGCTGGGTAGTACCAAATGGAACTTGGTTAAAATCACGTACGTGCAACCAAAGTAATATTACTTGGAATTTGTAGGTGAATGGAGACAATTGCACCTTTTATATGGCTAAAGTCTCAAAAACTTGGTATCACATTTGTTTTTGTTTTTCCCCCCAGACATAGGCACAGATACAAATTCGCCCTTTGAATATAAAAATAAAATTTTCTTCCCCTGCCATATGCCCACAGATATAAAAAATTTCAAATGAATGTGATTGAGTTTCTTATGGGAAGGGCGAAGCTAACGTAGCGCTACGTTGGCGTCGCCCTTCCCATATGAAATTGAAAATTACACTAACAAATTGAAAATAAAATTTTTTTGAAAAAATTTAATTCTTGAATTGAAAAGCGACGTAACTCAAAACCCAAATAAATATAAATGAAAGAAATGCAAGAAAACCTTTTTCTTTACAAATGAAGCTTTGAAGTAAAACCTTGGGTAAGGAAGAAGACTTTTGCTGGGAGGAGACTAACATTTAGCAGTCCCTAAATACGTTATTCGTGGATTCAAAAAATTTTGAGTTGTGCAATTTTTTGATTTAGGGTGCGATTTGTAGGGAAACGAAAAAACTGAACAAAATTTCTAATTAATATTGAAAAATGTGTGGCAAAAGTGTATTTCAAATTATTTGAAGAAAAATAAAAGCAGATTTTAATAAGAAAAATAGGAATTAGAGCATTTTTTGCTGAAATATTATTGCAAGTCACAGTCTATGCTAATTAATTAAAGGTACGTATGTAAATTAATAATTAAGGTAAGTTATATATATGACAGAAGTAAAATATGACAAGTATCCACTCATAAGAAATGAAATTTTAAAATACTTATCCATGTTCAGAAGCACATATGTGCATATATTTGCGAAAAAGCCTTTTCTAGCCTTAAGTTAATCAAAACAAACCAAAGAAACCTTTTATCACAAAAGCATTTGGAAGCAATTCTGCAATTATCCACTTCTGATTCGACAATAAATATTGACAAGTTATTAAACAGCCTTGAATAAACTTGTCACTTATTGTTATTATGTAATATGTACACTGAGAGAAAAAAAATATATGGAGGGGTCAAAGAAATTGTTTACCTATTTTGAACACTACTTTCTTTGATTTGAGTAAATTTTCCTTAAAACATGTTAAAAGGTTTATAAAATATTGTTGTTACATGCGTTACCATGGTTTCATATACTTATTTTGAAAAAATTCATACATTAAAATAATGAAAAATTCTTTAAGCGCCATTCCATTCCCAACTTTCCTTGTTTTGAAGACTTGATTTCTTTAATTTTGAGAAATTAAATTCCCATACAAATCCCCATGGCAACGAATTTGTTTGAATGTTTTTTTATGTTTTTTCCACATTTTTGAGCAAATTTACACAAAACAAAGAAAATTTTGTATTGGGACGCGTGTTCAAAATAAGGAAAATTATGTCTTTGATCGAGAGAAATTTTTTTTTTGAGTGTAGATACATTTTTTTTATATGTACGAGTTCATATCTTAATTTAATATAAATAAAATATATTTTAAATATTGTACATATGTATGTATTTATGTTGTATGTAAAATTTTCCAATCGTACAATAAAAATTTACTTGTAGTTAGTAACTTTTTTTTTTTTAAATCTAACACAAATTTTTTCTCGGTGCACTAATAAATTTTTGTAGATGTATTGGAGTTTCCCCATTCAATACGAGAGCGTTGAGCATTATTATTTTCAGTATGTTAAGAGTTCTGCCGGCTGTGGATTATTTTTGTAAAGCGCGGCCATAGACCATTTTTAAACTAGTGTTGAACGGCTTGCTTTTAAACTATCTCTGAACTATTGATTTTTGCACTATGCCAGGACTGCTCCTAGAGGAAGTAGCTTAGAATGTGTTTTAGTTTGTTCGGCATTTGCTTCATGGCTTTGTATGCGAAAACTTATTATCAATTCAAATGCAAACGCAAAAAAAAAACAAAACAAAAAAGCCTGGATCCAGCATATAATTGAGTATTCCCAGTATGGAAATCGTTGGAATCATTTTCAGTCTCAGAAAACCCTAAAAAAACAGAAATTAGAAGACCAGACTTGCCGGACTCTTAGCAAAGTGGTGTTGCCATGATTAATAAGTTTCAAGATGTTTAATGGATAGAAAATACATATGTCAGAAATATTGAAATCTACATCAGTAAGCTGATTTTTTGTTCTCTTACCTATTCATACATACAAAATTAATAATACATTTTTTCGTTAAAACTAGATCATGTTTTATAGATTTTAACCGTATAATTATTAAGTGCATTATTAAGTGCGATGTTTGAGATATCAGGACAACTAAGGCAAAAATTATTATGAATTGGCGTGCAGTTAAATGCATCTTGTTCAAACATGGTCAATGTCAAATGTTGCATGACCATTAAATTTATAAACCATAAAAAATATAAAATGACAACAAAGTGCACTTTCAAAGGCGACAAAATGGATATTCATAACACAGCTGGGATTTTTATTGATTTGTATGTTGCTTTTATTTGTTTTAACTACTGCATACATTGTATATATGTAAATTAGAGTTGTCCAAAATTTTTTAAGAAAAAATAAAGCTTCCGAAATCCGCGGAACAACCCGCATTTCATGCGACTGTACTACGGAAATCTATACTGACAATTTTTTCCTTAATATAATAAAGTTTAGAGGTCGCGCAAATGCCACAAAATTTTCTTCTGCTTTTACATCAGTGATGATACATAATTTTTTGGAAAGTACTTAACGAATAAGAAAATTTTTTTTTCTATCTTTAAAAATGGAACACATACATATTGTTTTAGGAATAATAGAATAAAAAAGGCACTGTTTCGCAATGATTTTTTCGGTTTAATTTTTTTTGAACCACCTTAATGTGCATATCAAGGCTGAATTAACTTAGATTTGAGTTAGTGAGTCAATAAAAAATCCTTTTATGACGTTTACTATTGTAAGTTAGTGAATCACATCATCATCATCATCATCAAAGACCCTGGTATTCATCAATCGTTATCAATCGCAGTCAATCATCTTAAACCGTCATAATTATCATCATCATAATTATCATAAATATTTTTCTCTGTCAATCAACGCAGATAAACGTCAATCATCGTCGCCAATCATCAAAAATCAACCATCACCATCATCAATCATTATCATCACCTATAAATTATATTCATCATAATCGTCACAAATCATCAACATGATCATCATTATCATCATCAACCATCATTAATCACTAAAGGCCATTGGCAACTTACAATCTGGCATGTCAAGCATTATTTATGTGTGAGTGTTTTTTTGTGTGTGTTAGTGCAATCGGCAGTCGTCGTGCTACACGTTCTTGTTGTCGGACTCGCGTTGATGAAAATCAAAGTTTTTTGATATGTATTTGCGTCAATCACCCGACACTCACACTGCTTGACATTCCAGATTTTAAGTGGCCAAGGGCCTTAAATGAAAAGTTTCAATATGAAAGTGACCATACAGTATTTAAATTTTATTTGCAAAACTTTAGATATAATCAAGTATATACATATGTAGCAGATGCATATATATAAATATTTTGTGGTATAAAAATAAACTTTAGAAAACAATTAATAGTAAATTAACAGCTACAAAAGTATTCAATTTAATTTTCTTAAAATTATGATAAATATGAAAGTGATCTTTGGTAGGCCGCATGCAACATCAACGTTCATACATGCCAACGAAGGCTTTGCACGATGGACAACGATGTTCGACATTGCGAGCGCAGGCGGTGCAGTACAAGCAAGCAGCACATGGACAGCAACTGTTTGAGAGAAAAGAAGAAAAGAGAAGAAAAGAAGTTAAAATTAAAATTAAAGGCAATTAATTAAGGAAAACGGATGTTAGCTCAGCAAATATGTATGTACATATGTACATATTAGGGCTCTAGATACCCGGGTATCGAACAATTTGAATTGATCGTTTTTGTTTGAAGCCCGTTTGTTGTTCAAATGCCCGTACAAACATACGGGTAATAAACAAGGTTTATCCAAAAAGAGGTTATATTACTTCCGTTTTCATGTGTTTCTTGTTTCTTTATATATGTCAAATCACATAGAAAAATTTTTTCCAATCCGTTTTGTTTGACATTCTACAAGAACCTTCTTCGCCATGATTGGCGGAATACCATTTAGTATACATACACAATTCCAATCAGCTTATCTACTGCGATATCCTTCTTTAGATAATTCTTGGTAATAAACAAACAAACGACTGTTCGAGCATTTGAACAACATTTGTTCGGGCTACTCGAAAATGTTCAAAAAAAATCTGGAGCTCTAGTACATATACATATTGATGTTTAAAAGAAATTTCCATTAGGATGCTGCAATCAAACGTCCTGCTTACAAAAACTAAGATATATAGTACTAAATACATATGTAAATTAACTTCCACTTACTTACCCAAAAACGCATAACAACAATGCAAGCAAATGAGTTTTAGTTGACGCCGCATAATCCACTGTAGTGGTGACTTGCTGGTGACAATTTTGGCAAGTGACAGGAGTGGGCTCTGGACCAACGGGTTGTGACATGGCGGAACTCTAAAAAATGACTTAACTAAAATGAAAAAAGAAAATATTAAAAAAAAAGTTGTAAAGACATCAAGGCTGCACAACGATATCAACAAAAATATTTTGTTTTGTTGAATATCAAATAAAAATTAACAAAAAAGTTTTGTTTTGTTGAATATCAAATAAAAATTATTGAAATTATTTCGTTTCGTTGATTATCAAAAAAAAATTATCAAAATTATTTTGTTTCGTTGGTTATCAAAAACAAAATAATAATAAAAATTTGTTTCGGGCTTACGGCTTCATTTTACTTTGAATTTTTATTAACGTTATTTTTTTTGATAATTTTTTTTGTTGGATACCGAAACAAAATTTTTTCAATATTTGTTTTTTGATAATCAACAAAACGAAATTTTTTTCATAACTTTTTTTGATAATTATCAAAACAGTATTTTTTTGTTCAGCACTTAACGTTAAAATTTTTCAAAGTTGAATTGAAAACAAAATATTTTTTTGGTTATTGATAAAAAATAACGTTAATGTGCAGCCCTGAAAGACATACATATTTGGTTCGTATTTTTTATAAACCCTACAAAAAATTTACTCCTTATTTAAGAATTATTACAGAACATTTAAAGGCTTCCGAAATAATGCCTGAAAATGCTAAGCGAACAAAAGTTGTATGGGCAAAGGCTTAAAATAAACACTGTTATAAATATTGGAATATTTTTTAAACTTTGAATTGGTTTACAAAGAATTTAAAACTTTTTTCCTCTCAAATTTATGATTTATGAAAGTTTAAAAATTTCTTTTTTGTATATAATTTTAAACTTAAGAAAGTTTTATAGATTTCTAAGTCCTTTTTGGTTTATATTTTATACTCTATTTGGTTTAAAAAGTCTCATTTAAACTTTAAGGTTTAAATTTTAGATCTTTTTGACTTGTGTGCTCGAGTTTGTCACTTACTTTATATTCAAGACAGATGTTCTTTGATTTTTGTTAAAAAAAAAAATTGAGATAAAAAAAAAAATACAAAAAACTTTTTCAATTATTTCTGCTTGCTTGTTGTCAATTGGAGTATCTTCGCTTCCGTGAAAAATTACTACATAATATATTCAGGCATGGCCGTATTTAGGGGGGGGGTTTGGGGGGTTCGAACCCCCCCCGAAATGTTAGCTAAATTTTTATTCAAAGCCATAGGTTGAAACTTAACCAAAGCGATGAAAATTTAGAGAGATTATTCGCGTGATTATTCGAATGCGAATTAAGTTATATGGAGACTAAAAATAAATAAAAATGAAAAGTTAACTATGATGATTATTATTTTTTTGCGTTACATATATGAATTTCGCTCATCTCTAAAATCAATCCAATTTTGTGTTTATTGGTTGAGTTTCTAAGATAAAGCTGCTCCGCAATTGTTGAGTATTTGTCTTAGAAACGCACTGTTGAATACTTCCGCTCAGCTCAACAGTTGGCAAATTTTCGCCATTTTTTCCACCAGAAATTTTGTTCGCTACTTGAGCTCAATATGTTTTGTAAAGCCAAACAGCTGATAAATTCATCAAGCCATTTGTAAGACGTAGCTGTTTAACTCAACTGCTACCCAACTGTTGAGCTCAACAGTTGTGGAGCAGCTTTGTCTTAGAAACTTACCCATTGATCGTGTAGCAGTGCCTATCCACACTACTAGAGAACACTAATGCCGGAATCGCAATTTGGCGTTCGGTCGGTCGCGCTTCTGACAAGTGAGTAGAAATGTATGGAAATATATGGAGCAAATCGCATTGTGACCTCAAGCGTTTGATCGTAAAATTTTTGTAATATCGTATGTTTATTGCAACCCTGTATAACGCCTGAGTTGAACATTTCTCTACTAGGTCGGGCGTTTGACATAAAACAAATTCGAATTGATTTCTTTCGATGAAAAATTAGATATTTATGAAAAAATTCAAGAAAATATGTTAGTGGCAGTGAACATGTTTGCAATCCAATATCTAATATCGAATGTCAGTGTGAAGCGGCTTTGAGGTACGATGAACGCGCGACCGACCTAACGCCAAGTTGCGATTCGGGCATAATGATCAGCTGATTTGTGTTTACACCAGGGCTTTGGAGCAAAAGATTTTTTTTGCTCTGGCTACGCTCTCTGTATTTTTCTAGTAGTTTTAGTTTGTAAAACCCACCGAAAGTCAAAATACAATTTTAATTTTAATTAATATTAAATTAAATTTTAAATGAAGGCATTTACCTACCGAATTTGTGACTTACATGTTCGAGCAATTAGCTTTTCAGCATAAGTAGATAACAACGAAGTTTGTAACGTAAATTAAAATATAATATTTTTGTTTTCATTTTGCTGTTTGTATGTACACTGAAACTTTCCTATGTTTTACTACACTCAAAAAAAAAATTTCTCTCGATCAAAGACATAATTTTCCTTATTTTGAACACGCGTCCCAATACAAAATTTTCTTTGTTTTGTGTAAATTTTCTCAAAAATGTGGAAAAAACATAAAAAAACATTCAAAAAAATTCGTTGCCATGGGGATTTGTATGGGAATTTAATTTCTCAAAATTAAAGAAATCAAGTCTTCAAAACAAGGAAAGTTGGGAATGGAATGGCGCTTAAAGAATTTTTCATTATTTTAATGTATTAATTTTTTCAAAACAAGTATATGAAACCATGGTAACGCATGTAACAACAATATTTTATAAACCTTTTAACATGTTTTAAGGAAAATTTACTCAAAACAAAGAAAGTAGTGTTCTAAATAGGTAACCAATTTCTTTGACCCCTCCATATATTTTTTTTCTCTCAGTGTAGTCGTAGCTTTTATAGATGAATTATTTTTAAGTTTTAATTTTTACATGTGTGTATCTATGAATTCTTATTTGCAATAAATGCCAACGGAAACTAAGCAAAGCCTCATTTTAAAATGTGTACTTACTTACTTAATTTGCACTTAACCGTCTGGACGATTTTGGGCGAGTGTAACCCCCCCCGAAAAAAAATCCTGGCTACGGCCTTGTATTCAGGTAAGAGTCTCACATATGACGGCGGAAAACGTGCGGTTACCAAAACCTGAATTTCTGTATGTTTTGGCCAACTCCGTCCCTTTCTACACCCGCGTTTTCCGCTGAAATAGAAGTTGTAATATGCAAGTACTAAAACAATTATATAATTACCTTTATTTTAGATAAAGAACGTATGCAAAATCAATTGAAGGCAAGTCGTTGTTAAATATATGTAGATAGCGCAGGCCTGGATGCATTTTTCGAAAGTAGCGATTCTTATCATAATTTAAAGGAATACAGAGTAGCTGGCACCCTGTCAGACGCTTCTAGACGGCTTTTGGTGCGGGAGACTGTGTCATACGTTAGACAGCTTTGCGGTAACTATCCTACGAAGAACGAAAAAATAGCAACCGCAGAGGCCATTATTACGCTTTTTCCAATTTTAAGAACTGATGGAAGTGCATTTGGTGGCATTGTGAATATCCATTTTTAATTAATGAAGAAGAAGTTTCTACATCAACTCAACCCTCTCTACTTGCTGTTGGGCCTAACAAATTGGCAATAACCAATATTTTCTGGTGATTGATGGTAAAAATCTAAGTCTTCTTACGTCATTCAACTTCGTTCAAGCATTCGATATATATTTTTTTTAAGTCTATCTATTTAAGTAAACAAATACATATTGCTTTTAATCAAAATAAGTTAGTTTTAGTGAACTTAAAATGTACTTTTGTTTTGTTTGCAACAAACAATTCCAAGCCATTGCTTTTGTAATTTTTCACTTCAAGTACATTCATTTCTTAAAAAATGTTTTTAATGATAGATGTAGTTTTACCACAATAACTATATTTAAATAAAAACATTTGAATTAAAAAAACTTTTTTAAGCAAAAATTGGATTAGGAAGTAAACCCAGAAAGTTTAAATTTTAAACCAGTAGTGGAATAGAAACAAAAACAAAAAAGTTTAAAATTTAAACCGGCATTGGAATATAAAGTAATCCTAAAAGGTTTAAATTTCATACCGGCATTGGCATAGAAAGTAAAAAAAGTTTAAATTGCAAGCCAGAATTTGACTAGAAAATAGACCAAAAATGTTTAACTTTAAGAATTGTCAAATTCTAAAAATAAGGCTGAATATCGTATAAAATTTAAACTTGACAAGTTTAAAAATCTTTTGAACTTTTCAAAGTTTAAATTTCATCACTTTTTCGGTCGTGTCCTATATATCGACCAAGAAAGTTTTAAATTTAAACCAAAATTTATCACAGTGAAGCTGATTTTTCTGTGTAGATGTCATCAGGCTGTAAGGACTTATCCACAATGGGAACAAGGCTTATATAATACCTGATAATAAGGTATTATGTGGTATCTATATACCTTATAATAAGGTTTATCCGCCATGAGAAATAATTTATGAAAATAAGGCCTTCTGTTTTACTTAAATGACTTATAATAAAGAATAATAAAAAGGCGTTTTTTGTTTAGCTGCATAATTTAATTTTTTTGTGAAAATTAAGCGTTGCGACTTATTTAATAGTAAAAAATTTATTTCTCCAGTGTTGAAACGTTAATGTTTATACATTTATATAAATATTTTACTGCCTGCGTATTCTGTATTCCGGCGTATTGCTTAGCTACCTTTTTTGCTGAAAATATATGTAAAGCTTTCCACATCAATTTATTTGATTAGATGTTAAAAGTTACTAAGACTCAGAGGTATCAGGCTAACTATTTTTAAACAAATGAAACGAATAGGACAGCTACTCCTAAAATTTCGTCACATGTAATAACTACAGAATTTCCCTTAATACCCATAACTGAGTACATGCCTATATACTATTTATACTTATGTATGTGTATATTTCATACACTCAAATAAATTTTGGTATAAATTTTAAACTTTTTTGGTCGATATATAGGACACGACCGAAAAATTTTTAAAATTTAAACATTGAAAAGTTTAAAAGATTTTTAAACTTTTAAGGTTTATATTTTATTCCAAATTAAAATTTGTTTTAAGACTTTCAAAGGTTTAAAATTTAAACCTCTTTTTTGGTTTAAATTTAAAAAAAATGTCTGCTCCCAAATCCTCTTCATGCTTTTCCCTATTGTATCTTCTTTCCTATCCTTTTTTCTCCTTTTCTTCCATATTGTTCTCCCCCCAACATCCCCTTAATCCTTTTCCATATTGTGTCTTTTTCCTATCCTCTTCTTCTTCTTTTCTTCCTTCTTCATCTTATCTGTTTCCATAATTATTTTGTGTTTGTTTGTTTCTCCATGTAAACAACGCCACACATTCATTCAAATTGTCTAACAACTATAAATGAGCTTTTTATATTGTTCATTTCTCGAAAAAGCAGGCTGGAATTTCAAATCAAAAATTAAATTTTTTTTGTTGAAACCAAATTTGCGACCAATGAAAGTTTAAAATTTAAACCTTAAATGTTTTATGCCGGAATCGCAATTTGGCGTTAGGTCGGTCGCGCGTTGATCGTACCTCAAAGCCGCTTCACACTGACATTCGATATTAGATGTTGGATTGTAAACATGTTCACTGCCAGTAATATATTTTGTTGAATTTTTTCATAAATTTTATAATTTTACATAAAAAAAAAACAATTTTAATTTATTAATGTCAAACGCCCGACTTAGTAGAGAAATATTCAACTCAGGCGTTATACAGGGTTGCAATGAACATACGATATTACAAAAATTTTACGATCAAACGCTTGAGGTCACAATGCGATTTGCTCCATATATTTCCATACATTTCTACTCACTTGTCAGAAGCGCGACCGACCGAACGCCAAATTGCGATTCAGGCATTAATGAGAAAAAGTGTAAGATTTAAACCAAAAAAGTATGAAATTTATTCCAAAAAATACTTTGAAATATTTGAACTTTTGTAAGTTTGAATTTTAAACCAAAAAGGAATAAGAAACTTTTAAACTTTCGAAGGTTCAAAATTTAACCCAAAGAAGTTTTAAATTTCTTTCAAACCAAATCAAAGTTTAAAAAATATTTCAATATTTATAACAGTGTAATAATAAATAAACGAGAAAATTTATTCATAACTAGCTGGCCCGGCAGACGTTGTTCTGCCTAAAATTTATTCCTATAAAGCTATAAAACTGTCAATTCTCTGAACAAAAGAGATATACATATATTCACCGCGACAAACCTAATTTCTCCTATCCCTGTCTCTGTCTCTATCTCCATCTCCATCTCCATCTCCATCTCCATCTCTATCTCTATCTCTGTCTCTATTTCTATCCCTATCCCTATTCCTATCCCTATCATCCAAATCGGTGCAGGCGTTCTTGAGTTATACGCGTTTGTACTAACGCCACTTCCTTTTATATATATAGATATACAAAATATATGGGAAAATATTTTTTTTTTTTTGGATTTTTCGGGAATTTTATTGGATATTCTCCTATTCTGGCCAGAGAACAATCTGAATTTGTCTCAATCATCCAAATCGGTGCAGGCGTTCTTGAGTTATACGCGTTTGTACTAACGCCACTTCCTTTTATATATATAGATATACAAAATATATGGGAAAATATTTTTTTTTTTTTTTGCATTTTTCGGGAATTTTATGGGATATTCTCCTATTCTGGCCAGAGAACAATCAGAATTTGTCTCAATCATCCAAATCGGTGCAGGCGTTCTTGAGTTATACGCGTTTGTACTAACGCCACTTCCTTTTATATATATAGATATACAAAATATATGGGAAAATATTTTTTTTTTTTTGGATTTTTCGGGAATTTTATTGGATATTCTCCTATTCTGGCCAGAGAACAATCTGAATTTGTCTCAATCATCCAAATCGGTGCAGGCGTTCTTGAGTTATACGCGTTTGTACTAACGCCACTTCCTTTTATATATATAGATATACAAAATATATGGGAAAATATTTTTTTTTTTTTTGCATTTTTCGGGAATTTTATGGGATATTCTCCTATTCTGGCCAGAGAACAATCAGAATTTGTCTCAATCATCCAAATCGGTGCAGGCGTTCTTGAGTTATACGCGTTTGTACTAACGCCACTTCCTTTTATATATATAGATATACAAAATGTATGGTAAAATAAATTTTTTTTTTTGAATTTTTCGGGAATTTTATGGGAATTCTCCTATTCTGGCCAGAGAACAATCTAAATTGGTGTCAATCATCCAAATCGGTGCAGGCGTTCTTGAGTTATACGCGTTTGTACTAACGCCACTTCCTTTTATATATATAGATATACAAAATGTATGGGAAAATAAATTTTTATTTTTTTTATTTTTCGAGAATTTTATGGGATATTCTCCTATTCTGGCCAGAGAACAATCTAAATTGGTGTCAATCATCCAAATCGGTGCAGGCGTTCTTGAGTTATACGCGTTTGTACTAACGCCACTTCCTTTTATATATATAGATATACAAAATGTATGGGAAAATAAATTTTTTTTTTTAATTTTTCGGGAATTTTATGGGATATTCTCCTATTCTGGCCAGAGAACAATCTAAATTGGTGTCAATCATCCAAATCGGTGCAGGCGTTCTTGAGTTATACGCGTTTGTACCAACGCCACTTCCTTTTATATATATAGATATACAAAATGCATGGGAAAATAATTTTTTTTTTTTGAATTTTTCGGGAATTTTATGGGATATTCTCCTATATTGGCCAGAGAACAATCTAAATTGGTGTCAATCATCCAAATCGGT
Source organism: Urophora cardui (assembly GCA_960531455.1). Taxonomy (NCBI): domain Eukaryota; kingdom Metazoa; phylum Arthropoda; class Insecta; order Diptera; family Tephritidae; genus Urophora; species Urophora cardui. The sequence continues at coordinate 151,575,525 of OY482670.1, forward strand.
GCAAGCGTTCTTGAGTTATACGCGTTTGTACTAGCGCCACTTCCTTTTATATATATAGATATACAAAATGTATGGGAAAATAAATTTTTATTTTTTTTATTTTTCGAGAATTTTATGGGATATTCTCCTATTCTGGCCAGAGAACAATCTAAATTGGTGTCAATCATCCAAATCGGTGCAGGCGTTCTTGAGTTATACGCGTTTGTACTAACGCCACTTCCTTTTATATATATAGATATACAAAATGTATGGGAAAATAAATTTTTTTTTTTAATTTTTCGGGAATTTTATGGGATATTCTCCTATTCTGGCCAGAGAACAATCTAAATTGGTGTCAATCATCCAAATCGGTGCAGGCGTTCTTGAGTTATACGCGTTTGTACTAGCGCCACTTCCTTTTATATATATAGATATACAAAATGTATGGGAAAATAAATTTTTTTTTTGAATTTTTCGGGAATTTTATGGGATATTCTCCTATTCTGGCCAGAGAACAATCTAAATTGGTGTCAATCATCCAAATCGGTGCAGGCGTTCTTGAGTTATACGCGTTTGTACTAACGCCACTTCCTTTTATATATATAGATGTTCAATTATAAAAAAAAGAATAACGAGAGCCAGCAAAGGGTGTTGTCACTTGTATCTAATTGAAGAGCTGCAGATGGTGACATCAGAAGAATTAAACTGCATTGATAAGTGTCTCATGAAGCAATTAAATAACTAATATACAAATTTATACATGTGCTGTTATACATAGATAATGGGCATACTTGAACAAAATATTGAAATATTTTCTGAAATGAGGTGATCTTCTACTCAGATATCGGTATCACAAAAAAAAAAAAAAAAAAAATTCACGTGCGCGGTGTCAAGCTCTCTCTGTTTGGACAAAAAGTGTTAATTTTTCGACCAAAAGAAGTATATACACAAAACGCTCTGATCAATCGTTTAGCATTCCCAAGGCAATTGGGTTTACATAAATATCGGAATGACCCCGATTTACATATGTATATCCGACCAAGGTATTCCTGCAGCTGTACTGCTTTTTATCATCTCAGATTGTCAATAAAACCAGAACGGTTATTTCCTTCTCACTACACTCTTCAAATGTTCACTTTCAAATTTCTTTTAATTCTAGTTTTTCACTCGAAGATGTTTTATAAAAACTGTTGATGTGACGTCTCTAACTGCACTTGTTTACATGCTAGTATATTAACTTTAGCTCCTTATATATGTATTTATCTATCCTTCAACACTTTATAATTATGTATATTTAAATTGTTCATTTTATAACACTTTCGCTTTCGCATCATTTTTTATCTCAAAAATTCTAAATGATGTCATCACTTCTTCGCACGCACTTCACTTACTTTGGATATACAAAAATATTCGCTGCTCTAATATTTATTTGCAACTTCCCGCAACACGTTGTGGCGCTTTGGTGTTTGAAACTAAATTGAAATTATGTTTACGGCAGTGGTTAGAAGGAGCCGTTTTAGACAATTTGTAGGCACTTAACCCTACTGGTGATTTGAATTGTCGTCAACATATGTTGTGTTCTGACAGACACAACAAGTCATCGGATACAACAAATGTGATGTTTATCTGGAAAATGTTATATTTAAGAAGTCCATATTTGTTACGGAAATATAAATTGATGGTAGGCGCTAAAACGTTCAGAAAATGGCAAAAAAAGCAAACGGCCAGCGCCTTATACTGAATATGAAACCTTTCACGGAACTTTACAAAGGCATACAACAGTTTGCCCAAAAATGTTAAGGAACCCAAAAAGTTTTAGTAAAATTTTTCAAAAGTTTCCGACAGACTACAACGCTAGTCAGTAGTGTGGATATGGGGCTTCTAGCTCACTTTTTCTGGTAAGCTTTTAAAATTATAACAACAATTTGTATGGAGTGCTTTTAGAAAACAACACCCTAATGTTTTCATGTGTTTGTTGTAGCGTCACAAGCATTTTTTCACCATTTTTCACAAAAAAGACACAGTCTAATGTGGCGACATCTAACGTTGAATAGGGTAAATAGGGTAAGCTCAGCGATTTCTATTGTCTATACTAAAAAGCTGACATCTATGAAGATACATATAAACATGTATGTATAAACCTGTATGAATATGTATCTATGAAGATACATATAAACATGTATGTATAAACCTACATATATTTCCTCCGCTTGTATGTTACCAATCTGGGGAGAAATTCAAACATGTACACGTGTAGAACTTTATGAGGTGCGTCATAGAGGAGATTTTGTTTTTTCTTCATTTCAGTTGAATGTAGAAGGTTTTGTATGTATGTATGTAGGCATACATATGTTGGTATACTTATATGTATGTATATAAGTGTATGATGATAGCTAGCTATGAGGGAAAGAAATTTAAACAGACATTTATACTTACTTTTTTTCCTTATATCCAAATTTAAATAAAAAATTAAAACAAATATAAATATTTTATATAAATTTTATTAATTTATTTATTTTTATTTCATCTTTCAAATATCGGAATGAGTTCCGGAATGAGGAAAATACCAATCTTATTATTTATTATTTCAATTAAACCAATTTTTTCTCCTAACATATACACATTATATTCAGCATATGATTTTACAGCATCAAAATGTCTTAAATTATATGATATAAAACCATTAATCATTGGTCTTCGTTCATGTATGTAAAGTTTTTGAACTTCATCCATTACCTCTATTTTAATTGTATCATCTAACTTTTCAAGGAAGAGTGGATCAATACTATTTCTTTATATTGTTTGCAACTACATTTTTTTTTTTTGTTTTTTTTTTTTAGTTTGTGTACATTATAGATATTTTAGTAGAAATCGTACTTATGTTTTATACTTACTTCATTTATTTACTATTATTGTTTCATTATTTTTTTCTTTCCAATTTTTTTCTCATACATATTTTAATTTTTAAGATCATTGAACTCATATATACATAGATTCAATTCTCAAATTATATGAAATTGCATTTCCTGTGAAAACTATGAGAAAGTAAATTTTTTCTATGAAATTTTATATGAGGTAGACAATTGAATTGAATTTTCTCTAACAATTCTAATAATATTTTTTATTATGTTGATAAACGCAAATTTATAATACTTTATTTACTTTTAGTTTCTTAATTATATTTATTTGATACTATTTCTTTAAAAAACTTGTTTGCAATCATTTTTTTATATTTGCTTGCATTTAGACTATTTAATATAAATCTATACCTATTCCATTTATTTATAATTTCCGGCTTAATTCATATATTCCTACTTCTTTATTTTTTGTTTTGTTCCTTTTTTCTTCATATTATTTTCTTCTTCTACATATTATCTTTAATTATTATATAAATTTTTGATGTTACTTATGTTGTTTTGTTTTAAAGAATTCCAATGATTTCATTATACCAATATAATATCTATATAATTTATTTATATTTATTTTTTTTCCATTATATTCAATACATAACTACTTCTTTAAATTATTTTTCAGATTAATTTTATATGAACTTTTATGAAAATCTAAATTTACATCTCCACAAATATCTTGTATATGCACGTACATATTTAAAATTTTCAGACTTATTCTTACAGAATCATAAATTCCACAAATATACTTCAAAAAAAGTATTTTAACATTATAGTTTATTCAAATCGAAAATTTAGTTACAAAATTTCTAATTTTTATATTCTTCTAATAATCTTTTAACAGTTTGAAATCGTTGATAAAAGAATGCACATGAACAAGTGGTTGCTGTATTTGAATACTTGCAATCAAATTTATGCATTCCTGTAGCTGTTTGCTGGAAGGTAATGGTTTTATATAAACGCATTTCATCAATCATGTTTTTAAGAAGTTGTATATCTTCATTTTTAATATAACAACTACATACTCCTAAAAATGTTTCCAGCTCTTCTACTAACATTTTATTTTATTTTTTATTTTTATTTTTTTTTTTTTTTTGTAAGAATGATAAAGATAAATACTTCATATATTTTTAAATATTTTAGAAATATTTTTCATCCAATATGTTTATATCAATAATAAATCTTTTCAAGTCAATAACTTCTTTGTTTTCCTTATCAAAGTAGTAATGGTATAAATTTACTAAATCCATTATATGCTTATATCGTCTTTCGATGATGTGATAATTACATGTATCAGGTCCTGATTGTATATTATTTTTACTCCAAGGACAGGTTGTATAGTGTCTCCCATATATAGATTCCATAACTAATTCATACTTTATATCTTTAATAGTTATAAATGTATTTTGTATAAGTTTTCTATGATGATCAAGTATATAGTTATAATTATTTTTTAAAAACTCTTCAATTATATTACTTTTCATACTAAAATGAAACATTTTCAATCAGATGTAAAGTAAAACTAAACCTCTCTAATCAGAAACTTAAACATATAAATAAGTTATTTATGTTTATATACATTTAAATTTATATACTTATTTTTATATATTTTTATGTATAAAATAAATATGTATAGATATATTTTCCAGATATATATAGTTAACATATTTTGAAATACTATTCAGTGTGCGAAGTTTAAGCTGAATGAATTAATAATGATCGATAACAAAAGTATAATAGTTATAGATGTACAGGGTTTCCATATTTCCAACAAGTTTATAGCAAAAGAAGTTAGCATTTCAGATCTAATGGATATACATAATATAAAAACATTTGTTATACATCCACCTTTTAGTTATTCAAGATTAACATTGAGAGAAAGAATTGAATTAGAATGGTTACATACATATCACCATGGATTGCAATGGAACGATGGCAACTCAACATTCAAATCTTTTAAGAACTACTTAAACAGATATATTAAAGATGAAAAGCGAAATATTTGTATGTATGTGAAAGGAGCACAAAAAGCAAAATGGATACAACAACTTACTGGAGAAGACATTATTATATACAATTTAGAAGATATGGGTTGCCAAAGCATAAAAAACTTATATAAGGATAATATCAATGTATATGCATGTAAATTTCACCATAAACATATGATATGTGCAGAAAAAAACGTTCATTTATTTAAAGATTTTATTATATCATATAAAAATAAAGATAAAATATAACTAAAATAATTCATTAGTTTTATTATATAGATATATGTATAGATGTACTAGAGTTTTATTATCACATATATAAATAAAAAGTATTATCTATATATTAATAGGCTAACATTTTTTCCATACAAACAATTGCCAGGCTGTTTAGCACATTTAACATACTCATATCCACATAAAATTTATATGGATGTGTTCGTATGAGTCAGGAGCAGTGCATAGGCATATAATTTTTTTCATAAATTATTTAATTTGTTTATAATTAATAAATAAAATTTTTAGTTTTGTACCATTTTTGATTTACTTCGTTTTTGCTTCGTTGGCAATGTGCCCATTATCTATATATTAATAGGCTAACATTTTTCCCATACAAACAATTGCCAGGCTGTTTAGCACATTTAACAACCTCATATCCACATAAAATTGATATGGATGTGTTCGTATGAGTGAGGAGCAGTGCATAGGCATATAATTTTTTCTATAAATTATTTAATTTCTTTATAATTAATAAATAAAGTTTTTAGTTTTGTACCATTTTTGATTTACTTCGTTTTTGCTTCGTTGGCAAATGTGTCCACTATCTATATATTAATAGGCTAACATTTTTTCCATACAAACAATTGCCAGGCTGTTTTGCACATTTAACATACTCATATCCACATAAAATTGATATGGATGTGTTCGTATGAGTCAGGAGCAGTGCATAGGCATATAATTTTTTCTATAAATTATTTAATTTGTTTATAATTAATAAATAAAGTTTTTAGTTTTGTACCATTTTTGATTTACTTCGTTTTTGCTTCGTTGGCAATGTGCCCATTATCTATATATTAATACGCTAACATTTTTTCCATACAAACAATTGCCAGGCTGTTTTGCACATTTAACATACTCATATCCACATAAAATTGATATGGATGTGTTCGTATGAGTCAGGAGCAGTGCATAGGCATATAATTTTTTCTATAAATTATTTAATTTGTTTATAATTAATAAATAAAGTTTTTAGTTTTGTACCATTTTTGATTTACTTCGTTTTTGCTTCGTTGGCAATGTGCCCATTATCTATATATTAATACGCTAACATTTTTTCCATACAAACAATTGCCAGGCTGTTTTGCACATTTAACATACTCATATCCACATAAAATTGATATGGATGTGTTCGTATGAGTCAGGAGCAGTGCATAGGCATATAATTTTTTCTATAAATTATTTAATTTGTTTATAATTAATAAATAAAGTTTTTAGTTTTGTACCATTTTTGATTTACTTCGTTTTTGCTTCGTTGGCAAATGTGTCCACTATCTATATATTAATAGGCTAACATTTTTTCCATACAAACAATTGCCAGGCTGTTTTGCACATTTAACATACTCATATCCACATAAAATTGATATGGATGTGTTCGTATGAGTCAGGAGCAGTGCATAGGCATATAATTTTTTCTATAAATTATTTAATTTGTTTATAATTAATAAATAAAGTTTTTAGTTTTGTACCATTTTTGATTTACTTCGTTTTTGCTTCGTTGGCAATGTGCCCATTATCTATATATTAATACGCTAACATTTTTCCCATACAAACAATTGCCAGGCTGTTTAGCACATTTAACAACCTCATATCCACATAAAATTGATATGGATGTGTTCGTATGAGTGAGGAGCAGTGCATAGGCATATAATTTTTTCTATAAATTATTTAATTTCTTTATAATTAATAAATAAAGTTTTTAGTTTTGTACCATTTTTGATTTACTTCGTTTTTGCTTCGTTGGCAAATGTGTCCACTATCTATATATTAATAGGCTAACATTTTTCCCATACAAACAATTGCCAGGCTGTTTAGCACATTTAACAACCTCATATCCACATAAAATTGATATGGATGTGTTCGTATGAGTGAGGAGCAGTGCATAGGCATATAATTTTTTCTATAAATTATTTAATTTCTTTATAATTAATAAATAAAGTTTTTAGTTTTGTACCATTTTTGATTTACTTCGTTTTTGCTTCGTTGGCAATGTGCCCATTATCTATATATTAATACGCTAACATTTTTTCCATACAAACAATTGCCAGGCTGTTTTGCACATTTAACATACTCATATCCACATAAAATTGATATGGATGTGTTCGTATGAGTGAGGAGCAGTGCATAGGCATATAATTTTTTCTATAAATTATTTAATTTCTTTATAATTAATAAATAAAGTTTTTAGTTTTGTACCATTTTTGATTTACTTCGTTTTTGCTTCGTTGGCAATGTGCCCATTATTATCTATATATTAATAGGCTAACATTTTTTCCATACAAACAATTGCCAGGCTGTTTTGCACATTTAACATACTCATATCCACATAAAATTGATATGGATGTGTTCGTATGAGTGAGGAGCAGTGCATAGGCATATAATTTTTTCTATAAATTATTTAATTTCTTTATAATTAATAAATAAAGTTTTTAGTTTTGTACCATTTTTGATTTACTTCGTTTTTGCTTCGTTGGCAATGTGCCCATTATCTATATATTAATAGGCTAACATTTTTCCCATACAAACAATTGCCAGGCTGTTTAGCACATTTAACAACCTCATATCCACATAAAATTGATATGGATGTGTTCGTATGAGTGAGGAGCAGTGCATAGGCATATAATTTTTTCTATAAATTATTTAATTTCTTTATAATTAATAAATAAAGTTTTTAGTTTTGTACCATTTTTGATTTACTTCGTTTTTGCTTCGTTGGCAATGTGCCCATTATCTATATATTAATAGGCTAACATTTTTCCCATACAAACAATTGCCAGGCTGTATAGCACATTTAACAACCTCATATCCACATAAAATTGATATGGATGTGTTCGTATGAGTGAGGAGCAGTGCATAGGCATATAATTTTTTCTATAAATTATTTAATTTCTTTATAATTAATAAATAAAGTTTTTAGTTTTGTACCATTTTTGATTTACTTCGTTTTTGCTTCGTTGGCAATGTGCCCATTATCTATATATTAATAGGCTAACATTTTTCCCATACAAACAATTGCCAGACTGTTTAGCACATTTAACAACCTCATATCCACATAAAATTGATATGGATGTGTTCGTATGAGTGAGGAGCAGTGCATAGGCATATAATTTTTTCTATAAATTATTTAATTTCTTTATAATTAATAAATAAAGTTTTTAGTTTTGTACCATTTTTGATTTACTTCGTTTTTGCTTCGTTGGCAATGTGCCCATTATCTATATATTAATAGGCTAACATTTTTTCCATACAAACAATTGCCAGGCTGTTTAGCACATTTAACATACTCATATCCACATAAAATTGATATGGATGTGTTCGTATGAGTGAGGAGCAGTGCATAGGCATATAATTTTTTCTATGAATTATTTAATTTCTTTATAATTAATAAATAAAGTTTTTAGTTTTGTACCATTTTTGATTTACTTCGTTTTTGCTTCGTTGGCAAATGTGCCCACTATCTATATATTAATAGGCTAACATTTTTCCCATACAAACAATTGCCAGGCTCTTTTGCACATTTAACATACTCATATCCACATAAAATTGATATGGATGTGTTCGTATGAGTGAGGAGCAATGCATAGGCATATAATTTTTTCTATAAATTATTTAATTTCTTTATGATTAATAAATAAAACTTTTAGTTAAGATAAATAGATATCGTAAACGTGTTTACAACTATCGTAAACACAGTTGAAGAGTCGCTTTAATTTAAAAGCGCTCACCACCGGGCCTACCTTGATAGAACTGCCTTGATTTTGACCATGATTTCGCGTCGGACCGTGATCAAAAGGGCAAATCAGTGTTGCGGTACAACTGGAATTTGGAAGGTGTTGCTTATCTCCGCGAAAAGGAATAATTTTTGTACCAATACAAAGTTGAAAAAATAAATTGCATGGTCGAATTTCGACCACCGGCGATACTAGTTATTATTATTAAGGTTCACTCCTACATAATAGAGAAACAGTAATTTATCATATAATATTGTCTAGAATTAAAAAATAGGAAGACATTCAATACATTCAAGTATGTATGTATGTATATACCCCATTAATATTAACAAAATTACAATGATTAGTCAAAACAATCAAGATGAGATAGATTTTATCGTTAACAGATTACTTATTGGATAGTCCCTTAAGAATTCTTAAGGGAGAACGAAAAACAACTAAATATAGGGAAAAAATTATATTGACATTAGAAAAATTTGTCGTATTCTTACCAGAGCGACTGAATAACATTACCAATAAACTGATGGAGACTTAAAATGAAAATTTATAAATCAGGATATGAAAATAAATATTTATATGCTTTTACATTGAAATGTGAAAAATAAAGAAACTCAAAATAAAAAAGTAAATGCGTCTTTGGTTATGTGGATATTTTGGAAAAATTAGTTTCCGAAATAATTAATTAAAACAGTATATTCATATAAAACATATTGAAATATAATGTAATTTATACAATCTAAAACTTTGTAAAGCAAATGTATTGATAATATATAAACGTTTAGAGCATACATATTAATAATATATATTCATATTTTCTATACTCCTTTTATTCTATTACAATACATTAACTAATATCGATAAATATATAATGAAAAAGTTGTATTCATATAGGTATAAGTTTGATTATACAAAAGAAGGGAGTTTATTTATACATTAATAATTTATATGGCTATGCTATGTTACAATATATCCCCTATAAAAATTGTTTAAATTAGTTAAAAATATTGAAGACTTTAATATCCATAATGTACAAGAAAATTCTTCTATTGGATATATACTAGAAGTAGACTTAGAATATCTACCTTCATTACATGATTGACATAACGATTTACTATTTTGTTCCGAAATAAAAAAAAATTATAAAATTAAACAAAAAACTAATATCAAATTTGAATAATAAAGAAAAGTATATAATTCATTATAGAGTTTTACAACAATACCTTGAAAATTATCTCATTCTGAAAAAAAAACTCATAGAATTCAACAATTTAATCAATCAGATTTTTTGTGTTTTTTTTTTTCAAGTTGTTAGTTAATACAGTTTATGGAAAAACCATGGAAAATGTTGACAAAAGGAAGAATATTAAAACAGTATGTGAGTGGGAAAATAGAGGTAAAAGGTTGGATGCCAGAGGTCTTATAGCAAAACATAATTTTCATAGTTCACTCACATTTACTGATAACATGAGTGCTATTCAATTACAACAACTTTCTATTTTATATAATAAACCAATTTATATTGGATTTAGTGTTTTACATTTATGCAAATTAAAAATATACAATTTTCATTATAATTGTATCTAAATATAAAGAAAATGTTAGTTCAAATTATATGGTTACAGATTTATTTATGGAATTTATTTATAATATTAAGACAATCGATTTTTATAATGAAATTCGTAATGATATTCAAACATATTTAGATACTTCATAATTTACCTTTGTTAAATAAAAAGGTTCTGAATATGACGAATAATGAATGTAGTGGAAAGATTATGTATAAATTCATTGGCCTAAGAGCTAAAATGTATTCATATAGTCTTGGTGGAAATGAGGAAGAAATTAAAAAAATTAAAAGTGTGAAAAGATCTATTGTTTTACAACTTTTACGTAATGACTTTAAGAATTGTTTACTTGAAAAAAAATTATATTTTGATTCCATGTATGTTTTTAAATCAAAACTTTATAAAATATATATCCAACAAATTACTAAGTTAGTTTTAAGTTAATCAGATAATATATATATATATATATATATCAGAAAATGGAATTAATACTCTTGCATGAAGTAATTTTAAAATCTAAAAAGTTGAAATAAAAGCACAGTATATATAGATTGAAAGTTGAAATATCTTTATTTATTTAAATTATAATTTTTAAATAAGAATTTCAAACATAAATGTCCGAAGTTTTAAGTATTAAATTTTGGTTTTTGATTATAATTATATTCAATATGTAGCTTTAAATATGTAATTATTTCCAGTGGTGGTTGTAAGTTGCCAAAGCTATCAAAATATTCCTTATAATATACTACCCAATGTGTTCCATGAGCAGCAGAATCATCTAAGTTAGCAATATCACATTCTTGAATTCGTAGATATTTCGATAAAGTGTCACGCATAAAAACACCTTTAAAATATTTTAGCAGTTTACCAAAGTTATTTAATCGATATCAGTAAGTGGTCGATTTAATAAATTCCTTAATAGTTTTTTATTTCTGATTTATAAAAAAGACCATAACCGTTTTTATATGGTTTAAGGAAAATACCTTTACCCATAGCAATGTATTCCATATATCTATTACATCTGCTAGCTATTATTTTCCATTTTTATATAATTTGCAGTACATCAACCTGTAGCTAAACCTGCAAGTGCTTATATTACTGTTAGAATTAGAATTAATGGAAGAAATCATCCTAATTTTGATAAAGAACAAACTCGTAATATAATTACTTGAATTTTTTTCCTCTTGAAATTTGAATTTATTGCTTTCTAAGCAATTTCAATAGCATCATTTACATATGTTATCAACTTTTTTTCTTTTTAAAATATTTAAAATATTTTTAACAGTCGATGAAAATAGTTCTTTCTTTGATAATTTTCTTTTAGAATTCTTCTTCTTTCTCTTTCCTCATCTAAATTTAACTTTTATCTTAATTACATCTATTACAAACTAAACGCTTACACGGTCGTTTATGTTTATTTATTTTTTATTTATTTAAAGACCACAAGTCTTTTATAATTACTATGTTTAGATTATATTCACTATCAAACTTTTTCAGCTAATATTCGATCAGCTTTATGCCTCTTATTTATATCTTTTGTTTATCAGGAGACAATATTATATCTCCAACAAGATAATTCTTAAAAATATATTTACATATATTTATATACATATATTTGGAATAAGATATTTATAACAAAAATGTCATTGATAAAGCAATCTCAAAAATAATTTATATAAAAAACTTCTATATGACTAACAAGTATAACTATCAAATTGCAGATAACTAATAATTTTTTAGTTTTAATATAAAGTCGTTATATGTACATCTAAACCACAAAATGAATATTTAAAGAACTGAATTTTTCAGGAAGGAGAAGAATTCCATTTATATTCACAGAAAGTGAAAAATTACACCTAGATTAAAACAACACATTATTAATAATGATACTTAATAATATAACTTCTAATGAACAAAATATTTTAAGATACTTTTTCTGAAAAGATATATGTGTATATGAAAATACATTCAATTTTTAACTTTTTGAATCTCCACGAATATTCCATAACATCTTATATACAGGATTACAAATATAACAATCTCTATAATCTTATAGATTTTTACTATACAACAGATAAGCATCAGCTTGCTACCAGTTTAGCATCAGCTTACTACCAGGTTAGTATCAGCTATACATCAGTCCACTATCACATATACATATTCATATAAAAATTCTGTAAAAGAGGAAATGAATGATAAGCTATTGAAAGATATAGTATAAACTAGCAGAATAGCCTCACTTACATTCAAAGAAAATAAAAAAGTAGAGTTAGATTAAAAAACACCTTATATGCACTACATACACATAATTACATACATACCCTGCAGGAATAAAGAATTCCATACTGGAGACAGTACCAGCATTCTAAAGTTTGTCGGAAATCACCGTGCAATGCTTGAAAATTACTTCTGTAACACGGTGATTTCCGACAAACTTTAGAATGCTGGTACTGTCTCCAGTATGGAATTCTTTATTCCTGCAGGGTATGTATGTAATTATGTGTATGTAGTGCATATAAGGTGTTTTTTAATCTAACTCTACTTTTTTATTTTCTTTGAATGTAAGTGAGGCTATTCTGCTAGTTTATACTATATCTTTCAATAGCTTATCATTCATTTCCTCTTTTACAGAATTTTTATATGAATATGTATATGTGATAGTGGACTGATGTATAGCTGATACTAACCTGGTAGTAAGCTGATGCTAAACTGGTAGCAAGCTGATGCTTATCTGTTGTATAGTAAAAATCTATAAGATTATAGAGATTGTTATATTTGTAATCCTGTATATAAGATGTTATGGAATATTCGTGGAGATTCAAAAAGTTAAAAATTGAATGTATTTTCATATACACATATATCTTTTCAGAAAAAGTATCTTAAAATATTTTGTTCATTAGAAGTTATATTATTAAGTATCATTATTAATAATGTGTTGTTTTAATCTAGGTGTAATTTTTCACTTTCTGTGAATATAAATGGAATTCTTCTCCTTCCTGAAAAATTCAGTTCTTTAAATATTCATTTTGTGGTTTAGATGTACATATAACGACTTTATATTAAAACTAAAAAATTATTAGTTATCTGCAATTTGATAGTTATACTTGTTAGTCATATAGAAGTTTTTTATATAAATTATTTTTGAGATTGCTTTATCAATGACATTTTTGTTATAAATATCTTATTCCAAATATATGTATATAAATATATGTAAATATATTTTTAAGAATTATCTTGTTGGAGATATAATATTGTCTCCTGATAAACAAAAGATATAAATAAGAGGCATAAAGCTGATCGAATATTAGCTGAAAAAGTTTGATAGTGAATATAATCTAAACATAGTAATTATAAAAGACTTGTGGTCTTTAAATAAATAAAAAATAAATAAACATAAACGACCGTGTAAGCGTTTAGTTTGTAATAGATGTAATTAAGATAAAAGTTAAATTTAGATGAGGAAAGAGAAAGAAGAAGAATTCTAAAAGAAAATTATCAAAGAAAGAACTATTTTCATCGACTGTTAAAAATATTTTAAATATTTTAAAAAGAAAAAAAGTTGATAACATATGTAAATGATGCTATTGAAATTGCTTAGAAAGCAATAAATTCAAATTTCAAGAGGAAAAAAATTCAAGTAATTATATTACGAGTTTGTTCTTTATCAAAATTAGGATGATTTCTTCCATTAATTCTAATTCTAACAGTAATATAAGCACTTGCAGGTTTAGCTACAGGTTGATGTACTGCAAATTATATAAAAATGGAAAATAATAGCTAGCAGAGGCTAATCGATGTAATAGATATATGGAATACATTGCTATGGGTAAAGGTATTTTCCTTAAACCATATAAAAACGGTTATGGTCTTTTTTATAAATCAGAAATAAAAAACTATTAAGGAATTTATTAAATCGACCACTTACTGATATCGATTAAATAACTTTGGTAAACTGCTAAAATATTTTAAAGGTGTTTTTATGCGTGACACTTTATCGAAATATCTACGAATTCAAGAATGTGATATTGCTAACTTAGATGATTCTGCTGCTCATGGAACACATTGGGTAGTATATTATAAGGAATATTTTGATAGCTTTGGCAACTTACAACCACCACTGGAAATAATTACATATTTAAAGCTACATATTGAATATAATTATAATCAAAAACCAAAATTTAATACTTAAAACTTCGGACATTTATGTTTGAAATTCTTATTTAAAAATTATAATTTAAATAAATAAAGATATTTCAACTTTCAATCTATATATACTGTGCTTTTATTTCAACTTTTTAGATTTTAAAATTACTTCATGCAAGAGTATTAATTCCATTTTCTGATATATATATATATATATATTATCTGATTAACTTAAAACTAACTTAGTAATTTGTTGGATATATATTTTATAAAGTTTTGATTTAAAAACATACATGGAATCAAAATATAATTTTTTTTCAAGTAAACAATTCTTAAAGTCATTACGTAAAAGTTGTAAAACAATAGATCTTTTCACACTTTTAATTTTTTTAATTTCTTCCTCATTTCCACCAAGACTATATGAATACATTTTAGCTCTTAGGCCAATGAATTTATACATAATCTTTCCACTACATTCATTATTCGTCATATTCAGAACCTTTTTATTTAACAAAGGTAAATTATGAAGTATCTAAATATGTTTGAATATCATTACGAATTTCATTATAAAAATCGATTGTCTTAATATTATAAATAAATTCCATAAATAAATCTGTAACCATATAATTTGAACTAACATTTTCTTTATATTTAGATACAATTATAATGAAAATTGTATATTTTTAATTTGCATAAATGTAAAACACTAAATCCAATATAAATTGGTTTATTATATAAAATAGAAAGTTGTTGTAATTGAATAGCACTCATGTTATCAGTAAATGTGAGTGAACTATGAAAATTATGTTTTGCTATAAGACCTCTGGCATCCAACCTTTTACCTCTATTTTCCCACTCACATACTGTTTTAATATTCTTCCTTTTGTCAACATTTTCCATGGTTTTTCCATAAACTGTATTAACTAACAACTTGAAAAAAAAAAAAACACAAAAAATCTGATTGATTAAATTGTTGAATTCTATGAGTTTTTTTTTCAGAATGAGATAATTTTCAAGGTATTGTTGTAAAACTCTATAATGAATTATATACTTTTCTTTATTATTCAAATTTGATATTAGTTTTTTGTTTAATTTTATAATTTTTTTTTTATTTCGGAACAAAATAGTAAATCGTTATGTCAATCATGTAATGAAGGTAGATATTCTAAGTCTACTTCTAGTATATATCCAATAGAAGAATTTTCTTGTACATTATGGATATTAAAGTCTTCAATATTTTTAACTAATTTAAACAATTTTTATAGGGGATATATTGTAACATAGCATAGCCATATAAATTATTAATGTATAAATAAACTCCCTTCTTTTGTATAATCAAACTTATACCTATATGAATACAACTTTTTCATTATATATTTATCGATATTAGTTAATGTATTGTAATAGAATAAAAGGAGTATAGAAAATATGAATATATATTATTAATATGTATGCTCTAAACGTTTATATATTATCAATACATTTGCTTTACAAAGTTTTAGATTGTATAAATTACATTATATTTCAATATGTTTTATTAATTAATTATTTCGGAAACTAATTTTTCCAAAATATCCACATAACCAAAGACGCATTTACTTTTTTATTTTGAGTTTCTTTATTTTTCACATTTCAATGTAAAAGCATATAAATATTTATTTTCATATCCTGATTTATAAATTTTCATTTTAAGTCTCCATCAGTTTATTGGTAATGTTATTCAGTCGCTCTGGTAAGAATACGACAAATTTTTCTAATGTCAATATAATTTTTTCCCTATATTTAGTTGTTTTTCGTTCTCCCTTAAGAATTCTTAAGGGAATATCCAATAAGTAATCTGTTAACGATAAAATCTATCTCATCTTGATTGTTTTGACTAATCATTGTAATTTTGTTAATATTAATGGGGTATATACATACATACATACTTGAATGTATTGAATGTCTTCCTATTTTTTAATTCTAGACAATATTATATGATAAATTACTGTTTCTCTATTATGTAGGAGTGAACCTTAATAATAATAATAATACTCTTTATTTATATATGTGATAATAAAACTCTAGTACATCTATACATATATCTATATAATAAAACTAATGAATTATTTTAGTTATATTTTATCTTTATTTTTATAACATATAATAAAATCTTTAAATAAATGAACGTTTTTTTCTGCACATATCATATGTTTATGGTGAAAGTTACATGCATATACATTGATATTATCCTTATATAAGTTTTTTATGCTTTGGCAACCCATATCTTCTAAATTGTATATAATAATGTCTTCTCCAGTAAGTTGATGTATCCATTTTGCTTTTTGTGCTCCTTTCACATACATACAAATATTTCGCTTTTCATCTTTAATATATCTGTTTAAGTAGTTCTTAAAAGATTTGAATGTTGAGTTGCCATCGTTCCATTGCAATCCATGGTGATATGTATGTAACCATTCTAATTCAATTCTTTCTCTCAATGTTAATCTTGAATAACTAAAAGGTGGATGTATAACAAATGTTTTTATATTATGTATATCCATTAGATCTGAAATGCTAACTTCTTTTGCTATAAACTTGTTGGAAATATGGAAACCCTGTACATCTATAACTATTATACTTTTGTTATCGATCATTATTAATTCATTCAGCTTAAACTTCGCACACTGAATAGTATTTCAAAATATGTTAACTATATATATCTGGAAAATATATCTATGCATATTTATTTTATACATAAAAATATATAAAAATAAGTATATAAATTTAAATGTATATAAACATAAATAACTTATTTATATGTTTAAGTTTCTGATTAGAGAGGTTTAGTTTTACTTTACATCTGATTAAAAATGTTTCATTTTAGTATGAAAAGTAATATAATTGAAGAGTTTTTAAAAAATAATTATAACTATATACTTGATCATCATAGAAAACTTATACAAAATACATTTATAACTATTAAAGATATAAAGTATGAATTAGTTATGGAATCTATATATGGGAGACACTATACAACCTGTCCTTGGAGTAAAAATAATATACAATCAGGACCTGATACATGTAATTATCACATCATCGAAAGACGATATAAGCATATAATGGATTTAGTAAATTTATACCATTACTACTTTGATAAGGAAAACAAAGAAGTTATTGACTTGAAAAGATTTATTATTGATATAAACATATTGGATGAAAAATATTTCTAAAATATTTAAAAATATATGAAGTATTTATCTTTATCATTCTTACAAAAAAAAAAAAAAAAATAAAAATAAAAAATAAAATAAAATGTTAGTAGAAGAGCTGGAAACATTTTTAGGAGTATGTAGTTGTTATATTAAAAATGAAGATATACAACTTCTTAAAAACATGATTGATGAAATGCGTTTATATAAAACCATTACCTTCCAGCAAACAGCTACAGGAATGCATAAATTTGATTGCAAGTATTCAAATACAGTAACCAAGGCCGTAGCCAGGATTTCATTTTGGGGGGGGATTAACTAGAAAAAAACATTTCAAATTCAAATTACATACATATCTGCCCCGTTTGCTATGCTATGTGCATGAATAATTAGGTTTCGCTCATCACCCATACTTAATTGTTATTGCAAAATCCAATTAATTTCACCAAATTTATCTGTCAAATAAAATTTTCGTCAGCTGATTTTCAGTGCAACCAGCTACCCTGTCAAAGCTTCAGAGGGTAAAAAGTGTGAGTTTTTTACACCACTGAAGTGTACATTTTTAGGAAACGAAAACAGGGTAGCAAGTGAAAAACTTATGTAGTTTTTTTACACTAAATTACCACTAGATCCACTAGCCTAATAAAACCGCTAAAAAAGAAGACATATTCTGTTTGACGTTTTACCTTCATTTTGCAAACGAAAACGGAAAATTGAAGAGTGTAACAAAAATGCGCATTTTTTTGATGAAACGAAATCACCATTAATTTCAATGGTAAAATTTTAAATTAAGCTCTTACCCAATTAAGTTAATTATAAGTTTCTGATTTTGTTAAACAATTTCTTAGACATGCCAAAAGCAAAACCGCAGTTATCTATATCTTCTGGAAACAGGCGCCAAATTAGGTTCAGAAGAAACGGGACAGTCGCTGAACATGCAAATCGTTTAGAGAACTCGCGGTTGCGTGGAATGCAGAGGAGACATGTGGCGATTCATACGAAATCAGCATTTAACTACAGACCGGATTTAAACTATATGGAACATTCTTCCCTTTTCATGGGTCGCAGGGCCGTGCGCACGGGGGGGTTTTGGGGGTTAAACCCCCCCCCCATGACCAAATCTAAGTTGCTATGATTTTGCAAAAATTTTCAAAATACAGTTTATAAATTTTGCATTGAATTTTGACTCATAATTTTTGACAATAATTTTACGGAAGAAGAATTGGTAAAAGTTGCAAAAAATAAGGTTGGCCAATACATAAGTTCGGCACTTTGAATTGCACTTGGAGTCAAGGGCGTAGGCAGGTAGGGGCAGGGGGGGCAGCTACTAATACTGATTTCACACAGGCTGTTAATGGAGTAAATATCCACATTTTCTTCATTAAGTTGATAATGAAGCTCGATCTTCCATCCAGAAGTTCAATTAGTAATGGATCCATTACTAATTAATTGAATTTTTAATCGAATAAAAATCCAATACAACTCTGGGAGGTAAGTTCGTTTTTATTAATTTTGAAGTTTTCAGTGTCAACCGTCAATTCGTTTTGGCATGAATTTATTATCCCAACAAACATTCTCAGAGCACTCATAATTTGGAGTCGGATATGCATCACAAACATGTGTGAAATATGTATGAGCTTAGGAGAAATTTTTTTATAATTTTTTTTCTTGTTTTTTTTTTTAAATGATAATTCTAATTCGAAAAATGGGAAGTAGGTATAAAAGTATCACTAAAGTTCATCAGGAGGAGAATACAAATAGACAACACTATAAAGCAAGGAATGAATGTCCCACAATGGTTATGTTCAGAATCCCAACGGTTGCGCAACAGTTGTGTTTTTATCTTCTGAACGCAAAGTTGAATATTTTTGATTAACACGTGAGTTTGGACACTTTTTTTCATCATACATTTTTTAGGCTCACTTCGGACAACATTTGTGCTTACGATTTTGACATATGTACAAATATATAAATACCTATATTTATGAATTTTTTAATGTGATAAAAATGTTTCAAAGTAGCGAAATTATTGCCGATTATGTTGTGGATAGGTAATTATAATAATAGTTTGTTAAAAGCCTCCGCACACGAGCATTTGAAATTACGTTGATTAGCCGAAATCACTTTCCGAAATCACGCGCATTCACACACGTTTTTGAGTAATTTCATTTAGTCGGGTTTCAGTTACGCTGTTCCTGCGCCAAATAAAAATTTGTACATGGTCAACTTAAATGAAAATATCATTAATAAAATACTCCCACCAAATTAAATTTTTTATAATTAAGGAATCGCTAATGCAATATACAATGAGAATATATCTAAGAAACCGTCGCGAACAAATTTAATAGCCGTTTTTATTTTAGCGCAGATGTATATGCGCTAAAATAAAACTCAGCTAATGTGAAATATTAGCGATGGGTAAAGATGTTTTCGATTATAATCGATAAAATTTAGAGAAGAGACCGATTCTAGAGTAATTTCGTGAGTGTTTCCGCCGAAATGCGCATTTCAAGGGTGATTTCAGCTGGCATTTTTGTATGGCAAAACAACGTTATTTAAGGGTAATTAACGCCGAAAACACGATTTTTGCCTAAAACACCCTTAAATCATGCTCGTGTGCGGAGGCTTTTATTTTCTGTATCAGCTCGTTCAGAAGGAGCAAATTATATCCCTTTCCGCTCAGTGATATCTACACAACAGTTTTGCTCAACAGTTCCGACTTCTGAACGCAACCAATGAGAGAAGAGGAGAATAAGCTGGGTGAATGGAGAGAGGGGATAAAGGGAATTGGGTTAGGGGAAGGAAAATGCAAAAACAAAAGACATTTTTTTTGGTTTCACTACATATTCAGGCTCATAAAATGTATGAAATTAGGCTCATATCAGGGGACCACCTTAAGAACAGAAATACATACATTTCGGAATCCAAAATTAGCTCATAATGAGTGTGAATGCTCCAGTTTACGATTCCTTTCTGACTTTTTTATGACTCCGAATGTTTACTGGGATTATTTATTAAAAAATTCTTGTCAATAATAACAAATTATTTAATGAAAAGTGACATCTCCTTGTTAATTGAGTGTGTGTGAAACACAAGAATTTATTGTTATATTATAAATGTATTGCACTACATTAATTTTCTGTCTGAAAACAGTATAAAACTAAGTTTTGACTTAAGTTAGCCCAGATTTGAGGTTAACTTACTTTTGGGTTTCACCAAATGAGCGACTTGAATAATTTTGCACACAACACCGATCAGCTGTTTTATACATAGTAGTATTTTAGTAGTTTTTTTACTACTTTTTGACTTTGCGCAACCCAGTTTATTTGATAGTTGTTGTTGTCATTTTTATATTAGCAGTGTTGCTGTAGTCGCACTCACAAATTTGTATTATTTTTGACATTTAAGAGCGGAACAGCAACGCTTGATTTTAGTCGCAAAAAAATTGATTTTTGACTGCTTCAAATATTTGATGTGCTTGCCCCCCCCCTGGATAAAATCCTGGCTACGCCCTTGCTTGGAGTTTTCCGAAATTACAAAGTTGTGTAGCATATGTTCGTTTTGCATTTTTAAAAAAATTGTACTGATAACAAAAAATGTTCATTTTGTGAAAACAGTGAGCAGTTTCAATTAACAAGTACTGTAAACAGTACACGGAAAGAAATTTGTATACTTGAATCAAGAAAAATGCTTTCTTGAACTCAATTTAGAAAATTTTTAGGGAAATAAGAAAAATTGACTTAATTATTACTGGAAATAAGAAATTGAGTTTTCCAAAAATGAGACAATTCTTTTCTTATTCAAGAACACTAACAAAATCTATAGAAAAAAAATGTTGAAAAAAAATAAATTTACTTAAATGAAGAAAATCTTTTTGCTAATATCAAGAAGAATTTAAGAAAATTGTGTTTCGACGAATTGGAACAACAAAATACAGCGAAAAAAAATGTAAAATGAATAAGAAAACGTTTGCTTGAGCGAAGTAAAATTTTTCTTGCTGAATTTGCATTTCCAAAGTTACATGTATTTTTTTTCATTTGCCATCCGCTTTGCATATTTCTGAATATTTTTGCACTTCTCAGATTGTTAGTGAAGCATTTGGTATAAGTAGTTCACTATTTGCATCTTCATTTATATTAAATAAAATGTTGTCATTTCAATAAACAAGTCCTAGGAAAATACTAGTTGACTAATTATGGTTTTCTAATCCCTCATGATTAGTTTTCATTTTCCTTATTTTTTACGTTTTTATATTTTTAGAAAATATTTGCTTAATTTAATATTTAATATTTTCTTATGCCTCAGACACACATGTGGTATGAATATTAGATATTATGATTTGGCTATGCTATGAAAATTTTCAATTAAACTACAATATGTGGGTGACACATATGTGGTATAGATCGAATTATTATTACTATACTACGATGTGTGTCTCTCGCATTGCTTACTTAAGCTCGTATAAGAAAAGTTTTACTTGCAACAAAAAAATAATTTCTTAATTTATTTCAAAAAAAAACAAGATAAAAACACTTACCCTAAGTAAATTATTTCTTATTTATTTAAAATCCAATTTTACGTGAAGGAAGAAAATGTTTTCTTATTTATTTTAAATCCAATTTCACTTGAAGCAAGAAAATTTTTACTTATTTATTTAAAATCCAATTTTCTTGGATTTTTTTGATATTAAGAAATTATTTCCTTCAAAATCAAGTCTAATTTTTCTTGTCTCGGCATTGATTCTAGTAAAAAATTCTTTCCGTGTACTATTCAGGACCTGGTTAACTAGGTTTGATGAATCATAATGAGTTTCAGAAAAGTTAGAGAACATTTAAATTTAAGGTGTATGGGTCTGGCTATCTGTTTCAGCAAATATGTTTATCTTAGCAAAAAATGTATGCGAATGCAAACCAAAATTAAAACTCCCCCCCCAAGGCTAATTCCTGCGCACGGCCCTGATGGGTCGTATGAGTGAAATTTGCGTTTTTTTGTAAGTCCCAAGGGAAAACATTTAGCTATATTGGGTTAGACCTTCGCAACGAGGTGTTTTCTCACGGTCAAATGTATGTCGCTCTGTCGTGAACTGGTTCACCACAAAACCAGAGTTTTCTTATACCTGGAAATGGCAACAAAACAAAGAATGTTGTGTTCACGGAAGTTTTTTATTAATGAACAAGATGTACCTTATTTTTTTGAACTAATTTGCCTACTAATGTACACAGAGCCAAATAATCCTCATAAAAATAAGAAGATTGTCTCTTTGAACAGCTTCGTGGCCCAAAAAGAGGACAGAAGTCAGAGACGAAGATATTTCCATAGAGATTTCTACTTATTTTTGGGAGGTAAATCTTTTTAATTTTATTTAAATGTATACCTTCTTACAATAAATAAAAAACTTTCTACTCAACTTTTCTTTACGCATTATTGTTGTCGACTGTGAACCGCTAACTCAGTTTACATATGTATGTATATAAGACTAACTTTATAATAAATTTAATTAGATAACCTAATAAAAATAAGAAGAACGCCCTCTTTATTAATTCAAGGAGATATCCACATATATATTCGATGATTTCTTCTTGATTTTATTAAAAAGACTATCCCATTAAAAGTAAGTAGGGATTCTTCTTAAAGAAAAACTATAGAGATATCTTCTTACTTTTGTTCTATTTTATTAGGTGGTTTTCGCTCTGTGTAGGTACCAAACGTTGTTTGTATCATGGTTTGAATTATTATAACTTTGAGTTTTTTGTTGTTAATAAATGTATTGTTTATAACGTTGTTTAATTTTAAAGTGTTTGCATTTCATCTAAAGGAGGGTGGTATATTACATTCCTTGCAGAAAACAAGCACAAAATATGAATGTGTAACCCATTTTTACACTCTACTCAAAGCTAAACATCAGTATATTTAATTTTTGCGGCGCAACGAAGTAAGCCGGGTACTTGCTAGTACATACATAGATACAAATAATAATTGAGACTAACTTTTTACATGATTTCTATGCTTCTAAAAAATACAATTAAGCATATTTATATTATAAAAAAAAATTTAATCGCATTAATTTCGGGGGGGGGGGGGGAATGATCCCTGCCATCCCCCCCCCCCCTAGATACGGCCTTGACAGTAACCACTTGTTCATGTGCATTCTTTTATCAACGATTTCAAACTGTTAAAAGATTATTAGAAGAATATAAAAATTAGAAATTTTGTAACTAAATTTTCGATTTGAATAAACTATAATGTTAAAATACTTTTTTTGAAGTATATTTGTGGAATTTATGATTCTGTAAGAATAAGTCTGAAAATTTTAAATATGTACGTGCATATACAAGATATTTGTGGAGATGTAAATTTAGATTTTCATAAAAGTTCATATAAAATTAATCTGAAAAATAATTTAAAGAAGTAGTTATGTATTGAATATAATGGAAAAAAAATAAATATAAATAAATTATATAGATATTATATTGGTATAATGAAATCATTGGAATTCTTTAAAACAAAACAACATAAGTAACATCAAAAATTTATATAATAATTAAAGATAATATGTAGAAGAAGAAAATAATATGAAGAAAAAAGGAACAAAACAAAAAATAAAGAAGTAGGAATATATGAATTAAGCCGGAAATTATAAATAAATGGAATAGGTATAGATTTATATTAAATAGTCTAAATGCAAGCAAATATAAAAAAATGATTGCAAACAAGTTTTTTAAAGAAATAGTATCAAATAAATATAATTAAGAAACTAAAAGTAAATAAAGTATTATAAATTTGCGTTTATCAACATAATAAAAAATATTATTAGAATTGTTAGAGAAAATTCAATTCAATTGTCTACCTCATATAAAATTTCATAGAAAAAATTTACTTTCTCATAGTTTTCACAGGAAATGCAATTTCATATAATTTGAGAATTGAATCTATGTGTATATGAGTTCAATGATCTTAAAAATTAAAATATGTATGAGAAAAAAATTGGAAATAAAAAAATAATGAAACAATAATAGTAAATAAATGAAGTAAGTATAAAACATAAGTACGATTTCTACTAAAATATCTATAATGTACACAAACTAAAAAAAAAAACAAAAAAAAAAAAAAAATGTAGTTGCAAACAATATAAAGAAATAGTATTGATCCACTCTTCCTTGAAAAGTTAGATGATACAATTAAAATAGAGGTAATGGATGAAGTTCAAAAACTTTACATACATGAACGAAGACCAATGATTAATGGTTTTATATCATATAATTTAAGACATTTTGATGCTGTAAAATCATATGCTGAATATAATGTGTATATGTTAGGAGAAAAAATTGGTTTAATTGAAATAATAAATAATAAGATTGGTATTTTCCTCATTCCGGAACTCATTCCGATATTTGAAAGATGAAATAAAAATAAATAAATTAATAAAATTTATATAAAATATTTATATTTGTTTTAATTTTTTATTTAAATTTGGATATAAGGAAAAAAAGTAAGTATAAATGTCTGTTTAAATTTCTTTCCCTCATAGCTAGCTATCATCATACACTTATATACATACATATAAGTATACCAACATATGTATGCCTACATACATACAAAACCTTCTACATTCAACTGAAATGAAGAAAAAACAAAATCTCCTCTATGACGCACCTCATAAAGTTCTATACGTGTACATGTTTGAATTTCTCCCCAGATTGGTAACATACAAGCGGAGGAAATATATGTAGGTTTATACATACATGCAGCGTTGCCACAGCCAAAATAAAAAATTTACCAAAAATTAAAAAATAAATTACCAAAAAATTACCATTTTCCTTATAAATAATAAAAATCCCATCTCTGACTATAAGTTTTCATTTTAGTACACAAATATCGTATATTATATATCTACCAAACCCTTTAATTAACTTATCATAATAATACACTGGTGCGTTTATAACTGTGGCGAGTTTTATGGCCGAGCTTCTCTCCCAATTCGAGGTGTGCTCCTTTTTGCTTTTCCTACAAATTGGGTCGACCTACAGTTTTATGCCGGCTCCGAACGGCGAATGCATTTTTTGTGAGAAGCTTTTTCATGGCAGAAATACACTCGGAGGGTATGCCTTCCACTGCCGAGAGGTTACCGCTATTTAAAAAAAAAAACCAATAATTGGGTTTTAATTAATTAGAAAAACTTTTTTCGTGTTTGTCCGGACTCTGGTATATCAGGCGAGCACTCTACCCTCTACACCACAGCGGCCACTAACTAACTTACTTCAAAAGTTACACATTTTCTTCTGGAAAGCTACGGTTACAAAGGCACACAACCCCGCCAACATACTGGTGACAAATGTCGACAAATTCACTGATTCTGGTAGGTTTTAAAAAGAAAAAACAAAAGAAAAATTAATCCAAGCGAATTGCAAGGTGGCGGTAGCCTATTGGTGATGCCATTAGCTTACCAACCGAAAAATCTGAGGTTCGAATCTCGGCGGGCGCCCAGAAAAAAAAGTAGTCTGAGGAAGAGATGTGGTGATCTCCGAAATATATTTAGGCATAACAGCTCCCAAAAAAAATTAAATGTTTAACACCAAAATTTTTCTCATATAATGGTGTACTATCCCAAGGTATGGAAAAATTACCAAACCGGAAAAAAAATTACCAAATTACCAAAATCGGTTTTAGAGAAAAAAAATTACCAATTTTGGTTAAAAATAACCAAAGTGGCAACGCTGCATACATGTTTATATGTATCTTCATAGATACATATTCATACAGGTTTATACATACATGTTTATATGTATCTTCATAGATGTCAGCTTTTTAGTATAGACAATAGAAATCGCTGAGCTTACCCTATTTACCCTATTCAACGTTAGATGTCGCCACATTAGACTGTGTCTTTTTGGTGAAAAATGGTGAAAAAATGCTTGTGACGCTACAACAAACACATGAAAACATTAGGGTGTTGTTTTCTAAAAGCTCTCCATACAAATTGTTGTTATAATTTTAAAAGCTTACCAGAAAAAGTGAGCTAGAAGCTAGAGCTGCAAAACTATCGATGGCACTATCGATAGTATCGATAGTTTTTATTTCGTGTCACTATCGATAGTTTTTTTCCAATATCGATGGTTATCCCTATTCATTCTTGTAGTTTTGTCCCAAGAGAAGAATACTGAATTTTAGGGAGGAGTTGGATTTCGATATCAAATTGGTCAAATTAATACCCCAGCGGGTTAGGGGGCGTAGAATATACCCGTGGAATGACTGTCGTAAGAGGCGACTAAAATCCACGCTTCTAACGATATATAACTTGTAGTAATTGAACCACACCTCGCTAATGACATCTGGTCAATGTCAAAATTTTTAATTTTTTCCGATTTTTGAAAGTTTTGGTTTTCAAATTAAGTTTTTTATAAAAACTTGTAAAAATCAGAAAAAAATTATTTTTTAAAAATTAGCCCGTTTAATTGTTAACGTAATATCAAAGATATCTGATAAAAACATTATTTTTAGCGATTTCTTTCATGTGAAACAAAAAGGATATTTTATGGACTAAAAACTCGGTTATATGACTCATCCGTGTATAGGGCGTCGCACTTAGGTAGATTTTCAAGTTTTATGCGGCCAAAAATATTTTATTGTCTACATCTATTCCAAACTGTTTGTTTAATGCAAAATTTTAATAATTTGTGTTAAAAGTCGATTTTATTGAAAAATATATACAGTGACTCCAAAAAAAAATCATACGCCAAGTTTTTAAATTTATTTCAAACAGTTCTGTCGAAAATATTACTTTCTTATTTTCGTTTAAAAATATAGGCAATTTTTCAATAAAAATCGTGTTAAGCAGGATTTCTAAGCTTATGAAAAAAATCCAAAAAATCGTAGAAATTTCTAAAAGTGAATTAAAAATTTCAAAGCGCGGCCAGAATTTATAGAAGATTTTTAGGAGATTTCTAAGTATACTGTTATGTAGCCAACTAATTTAAGTGTAAAAAGTGCAATTCTCAATACTGTGAAAAATTCCCTCGATTTAAGAAATTTTTTTCTGTAGGCTGTTTGCCTTATATGTACGTGAGACCGTTCCAATTAAAATTTCCGAAAAGCCAATGAAAATTTTCAAAAAGTTGAATGTTGCATATTATTATATTAAAATTGTATGAGCTGCAAAATTGCATACTCAAAAATCGTCTAAAAAATGTAGCTTTAGAATTCTGAGCCCCTTTTTATGATAAGTATTTCCTTGACTTTGAGAAATTGGAAATAATAAAAATACTGCCTAAAAAGTTAACAATAATCGGTCATAAATATCGCGGTTACTTTCGAGCATCACTTACATTAACCAAGATATGCGTTAGAAATATAAACATTAAAATCAAATATAAAACACAAAAAAGAAAATTATTGTAGGTACATATGAAAAACCCTTTATCTAGTAGTGAAGTGCAGCTTTATGCGACGTAATTTTTTGCCGGAAAAATACTAATTGTACTAGATATCATGTCCGAGGGTTAATTTGACTGAGTCTGACAGAGCAATATAACAAAAATCAATTTTGAACACGAAAAAGAGTGATAATTTTTTTTTAAATATACCAACTTTAAAAGCTTAAAACTATAAACTTAGAATTATTGGAAATCAAGGATATTATTGGAAAGTGTTAATAATTACCTGAAGCTTTAGGATCCATCACGATTACTTAAATGAAATGCTTTAAATAATAAATATTCACGTTGAAACTAGCACTTAAAAATATGTAAAAAAAATTAAAATATTAACTTTAGATATGCTAAGTTTCGACCATCTGGGAGCAAGTGCAGAGTATGGGGTCGGGAAAAAAGCGATGAATTATTGTTCCCCAGTCTATTTCCAATATGTGGGTATGTTTTTTTCTGTAATTATAACAACTTCACAAAATTCAATTTTGGCCGCATAAAACATGAAAATCTACCTATGTGCGTCGTTTTACAACTTTTTTTTTGCAAAACACTATAGACTTCTTGCGCGGCCTTAAACTTCTCATATTCAATAGTACTGCCTTTAAAATAAGAAACAATTTGCTCGCACAGCTAAATTCAATGAAGGTGCAAAACACGGTAACTCGCATGGAACATGGTGCAAGGTTTCCAATATATTAGCTGCGGAATGATTTGTATCTGACAGCAGCTTTTGTGTCTACAGTACAGCTACTCGCAATTTGAAATCTTCTGATATAAAATGACAAGCAATAGTTAAGTAATTTTCATTATTCCTTTTTTTTTGCTTGGTTTTCCGACGGGGTAGGAATATGATGTATTGTGGAACGATTTTTTCACAAGGGATGACGAAAAATCGGTCCACAATACATAGCTATCTATATCTTTAGCTTAAGGGCCGTTTACTCAACCTCTGATTAACGCTAACCCTATGAGAGGGTGAAGTCACAAACAAATTTTACCTTTTGTCTATACACGGATGAGTCATCTAACCGAATTTTTCGTCCATAAAATATCCTTTTTGTTTCACATGAAAGAAATCGCTAAAAATAATGTTTTTATCAGATATCCTTGATATTACGTTAACAATTAAACGGGCTAATTTTTAAAAAATAAAACTTTTCTGATTTTTACAAGTTTTTATAAAAAACTTAATTTAAAAATCAAAACTTTTTCAAAAATCGCAAAAAATTAAAAATTTTGACATTGACCAGATGTTATTTAGCGAGGTGTGGTTCAATTACTACAAGTTGTATATTGTTAGAAGCGTAACTCCAGCGAACATAATTTTTGAATAAAGTGATAACAAAAAACCCAATATTACCGTTATCTCAAAAACGTAACCATAAAAAAAATAAAAAAAAAAAAAAAAATTGTTCTGTGCTCAGCAGGCCCATACCTATCCTCCCCCTTAACTGAAATTCTTCGTATTTTTTGCTTTTTGATTTATTTAAAGCATAGTGTATTATACATTAATGAAATGTTTAAACAGTGTGCCTTTTGATTATCGGTATTTTACATTAATGAAATGTATAAACAATGTGCCTTATGTACTGGTCAGCGCCAAAGATGCTAAAAAACAAATGTACTACTTTTATTTTTATTACTATAGCGTTTTCAAGTCAAATGAAACCTTTTTCAAATCAAGTGCAAATTTTAAATTGAAAAAGGTTTAATTTAACCAAAAATGCTATATATATAAGTGAAGTATTTAATTCCTATTTGTTGTTCTTTTGTTAATTAATTAATGTTATGCGTTAAAAAAAAGACTTTGAAAAGGAAAATGTAAACAAAACCATCCCTGTTTTTAAGGTTTAATTTAACCAGAAAATGCTATATACATACACAGAGAAAAAAGTACAATGGTTTTCCAACCAACTTCTTGGTTAATGTTTTATTGGTTGATTTATTCATGTCAAAAGGAAAAAATGTAATATGTACATTTTCATTGTACCATTAACCAATATTTTGGTAACAATCAATATCAAACAGAAAGTTGGTTTCCCCAACGTGTATATTTGTTATATTAGCGAAAATATTGGTTAATTCATATCTAAAAAAAAAGTAAAAATATTTACGAAGCTTAATGGCTTCGGCTCTGTTGTTACCATCGCCTTCAACATCGTTTGTGCTTGACGAAGTTGAATGGCTGGACCCGAATTGCAGAGAGCGAGAGAGTGAGTATTTGGAATTTTCTTTGTTATTCAGTTAACATATTAACACTCTCTTATAGATCATACATAGCAGTGCTGCTACTGGCATAAAAATATAACCAACAAATTGTTTAATAGTAACAAGAAATTGGTTGAAGATTTGAACGAACATTTTGTTATATCAACAAATATCATGGTTAATATAACCAAAAACACTGTCTAATATATCAACAATGGTAATGGTAATATTAAACAAAATTCGCATTGATTCCATTTCAAGTGTGAAATTAGTACTATTAACCAACTTTTGGTTGATTTTTCTCTGAGTGTAAATGAAATATCTAATTCTTATTTGATCTTTTATTTAATTATTGTTTTGCGTAAAAAATTAAAGACTTTTTGGAAAGAAAACTGTAACAAAACCATCCCTCTTTTTGTTTTAGTGAAATATTCATAAAAAACTATCGATAGTATCGATAGTTTTTTTTTCGACTATCGAAACTATCGAGTGGTCTGACTATCGATGGTTTTGCAGCTCTACTAGAAGCCCCATATCCACACTACTCTAGTCTAAGGGTAAAGCATGTGTACATGTGTGTAATACACACATACATACATATGTATCTTATGTGCATATACATATGCACATTAGGGTGGTCCTAAATGTATGGAGTAAAATTATATATCATATTTCTCCAACCTCAAAGTTCGGTTCATATGACAAAATTATCATAGTTTTTCTCTGTCCTGAA
Source organism: Urophora cardui (assembly GCA_960531455.1). NCBI lineage: Eukaryota > Metazoa > Arthropoda > Insecta > Diptera > Tephritidae > Urophora > Urophora cardui. Next base: position 151,606,669 of record OY482670.1, read on the forward strand.
AACTTTTTAGTTTTGAACATACAGGATTTTGCAGTGTGGCTGTCGATATACATTTTTGTCCGGATCGGAGACGGTTAAGGGTGTCGCATAGGTCTAAAAATTCCGAGAACTCTTTGGAGACTGAAAAAATTAAATAAATTTGTTTGCATATCTAGTGCCTAAAATCGATAGTCTTGTACCCAAGGATACCAAATATGAATGTTGGTCCCAATCCGAGACGGTTAATGTGTGTGTATATTACCATCTATGACCCGTTGGAGGATGGCTCCGTGTATAGAAGTTAACGTAAGTGGGTCTTCTACCCGAGGATGGCCAGAGCAATTCTTTTGCATGCGGAGCAAGCATCTCACGACTTCCCCACAGTGTCCTCTGGGTAGCCACCGAACACCAGTTTGGTGGTGAACTAAAGTGAGAAGACGACAACTCGACGAGGCCATTCCGACATATTCGGGTTAAGGGCTTGTTGAAGGAAATAACTATAGCATCTGTTCACCAGAATATAAGCGGACGTATGTCTTGGAGCAAGCGGCGAGCTTAAGACCCACAACGTAAAAATCCTATCAAATTAAAATTTCAATAATAAAGCTACACCCCTTAACGTTCTCTGATCGGGACCGAAATGTATATTACGTATCCTCGAGTACAGGTCTATCAATTTTGGTCCTTAGATATAAAAAAACTGATGTAATTCTTTGGACTTATATACATATGGTAATATGAATCTTAACCTGTGTGGAATCTTCGGCTAACCGATGTAGGGGGTGCTACTGCAGAAAAATGCTAATTTGATTTTAAGCACCACACTAATGTAAATACATACATATATTCATCGGAAAATTATGAAATTTGGCTTGCGCTCGCGTGAGTACTAATTTTCTATTCGGTTTCATTTTGAAACTTGGATATGCTTATCAAGTTTTAATGGGTTAAACAAAATTAATTTGCTAGATATATTTGCGTGAGATTAAAGCAGGGCCGTGCGCACGGGGGGTTTTGGGGGTTAAAACCCCCCCCCCCCCCATGACCAAATCTAAGTTGCAATGATTTTGCAGAAATTTTCAAAATACAGTTTATAAATTTTGCATTGAATTTTGACTCATAATTTTTGACAATATTAGTTACAATAATTTTACGGAAGAAGAATTGGTAAAAGTTGCAAAAATTAAGGTTGGCCAATACATAAGTTCGGCACTTTGAATTGCACTTGGAGCTTTCCGAAATTACAAAGTTGTGTAGCATATGTTCGTTTGGCGTTTTTATAAAAATTGTACTGATAACAAAAAATGTTCATTTTGTGAAAACAGTGAGCAGTTTCAATTAACAAGTACTGTAAACAGTACACGGAAAGAAATTTGTATAATTGAATCAAGAAAAATGCTTTCTTGAAATCAATTTATAAAATTTTTAGGAAAATAAGAAAAATTGACTTAATTATTACTGGAAATAAGAAATTGAGTTTTCCAAAAATGAGACAATTATTTTCTTATTCAAGAACACTAACAAAATCTATAGAAAAAAAAATGTTGAAAAAAAATGTTTAAATAAATAAGAACATCTTTTCTTAAATTTACTTAAATGAAGAAAATCTTTTTGCTAATATCAAGAAGAATTTAAGAAAATTGTGTTTCGACGAATTGGAACAACAAAATACAGCGAAAAAAAAAAATGTTAAATGAATAAGAAAACGTTTTCTTGAGCGAAGTAAAATTTTTCTTGCTGAATTTGCATTTCCAAAGTTACATGTATTTTTTTTCATTTGCCATCCGCTTTGCATATTTCTGAATATTTTTGCAATTCTCAGATTGTTAGTGAAGCATTTGGTATAAGGAGTTCACTATTTGCATCTTCATTTATATTAAATAAAATGTTGTCATTTCAATAAACAAGTCCTAGGAAAATACTAGTTGACTAATTATGGTTTTCTAATCCCTTATGATTAGTTTTCATTTTCCTTATTTTTTACGTTTTTAATATTTTTAGAAAATATTTGCTTAATTTAATATATAATATTTTCTTATGCCTCAGACACACATGTGGTATGAATATTAGAATATCAATATTATGATTTGGCTATGCTATGAAAATTTTCAATTAAACTACAATATGAGGGTGACACATATGTGGTATAGATCGAAATATTATTACTATACTACGATGTGTGTATCCCGCATTACTTACTTAAGCTCGTATAAGAAAAGTTTTACTTGCAACAAAAAAATAATTTCTTAATTTATTTCAAAAAACAAGAAAAAAAACCCTTACCCTAAGTAAATTATTTCTTATTTATTAAAATCCAATTTTACTTGAAGTAAGAAAATGTTTTCTTATTTATTTAAAATCCAATTTCACTTGAAGCAAGAAAATTTTTACTTATTTATTTAAAATCCAATTTTCTTGGATTTTCTTGATATTAAGAAATTATTTTCTAAGTTCAAAATCAAGTCTAATTTTTCTTGTCTCGGCATTGATTCTAGTAAAAAATTCTTTCCGTGTACTATTCAGGACCTGGTTAACTAGGTTTTGATGAATCATAATGAGTTTCAGAAAAGTTAGAGAACATTTAAATTTATGGTGTATGGGTCTGGATATCTGTTTCAGCAAATATGTTTATCTTAGCGAAAAATGTATGCGAATGCAAACCAAAATTAAAACCCCCCCCCAAGGCTAATTCCTGCGCACGGCCCTGGATTAAAGTATGTAAAATTGAAAGGTTTTTTATATTTTAAATACATACTTTAGCCTCCCCGAATCGACTTGAAAATTTACAATAGTATTTATTACTTCTAAACTCATGTTTAAGCCGCGTATATTCATGTATTTTCTATATTTATTATTTTGCTATAGAAGCTGCGATCAGTCTAATGTACACGTATAAACTCTGCAGCAAATCGCGCTAATTCCAGTCTAATGCAGAACTAATTCAAAAAGAGTTAGTGTTGCTTCTCGTTTTATGCCAACGCAATGCTTTCAACTGTATTTTTTTAATACGCCGATGTCCTACGAAAGTGGCAATTATCCCCCTCTGCAGAACTTTGCAACGCCTCTTAAACTACATCCTATATGGCCAGTTCTCGGACAGTCCCAAAATCAATAGTTCGGAGTTCGTCCAATAGTATGCACTTCAGAACTAGTTCAAAAATGGCCAGTATTTGACAACGCTTTACAAAAATAATCCTCCGTCGGCGGAACCCTTAACATATTGAAAATAATGCGGCAATAATTTGTTGTTGCTCAACTTTAAAGCAAAAGCTGTAAACATACGTTTTTCATTTCATCACAATAGTAAACTGTCTCACTCTGCATCTCTTTAGAACCAGATCTGAGCTAGTTGTGAATTCCCTAGTTCTAGACTGTCGTTTTTCGGGACTGTTCCCTCATATTAGCTGCAGGGTATGTAAATATATATGTGCATAAGTTTGCCTTTGGTTGTGGGAATGTTTTTATTTTATTTAAATTCAAGTTCTATAAACAACTGCTGCTTTCCTGGGAAAAATGTATTTTACCCATAGAAATTTGAATTTAACATATTTGTTTATATTGAGCTTCAATAACAGAATTAACATTAAGGCATACATACACATCTACATACATACATATGTACATGTAAGTGGACCACCAACATAAATTCCTGAGTTAGCGAAAGTAATCTGAGTCTTGTTAGCATCCAGTTGCGCCTTAAGATCAATATAAACATCTGTTGTTGAAGTGATAACTAATCGCTTCCCTGTAGGGAAAATCTCTAGTTCCGAACTAGGGCGCTTCTAGTTGATTTTTCGACACTACTAGTGCGAGCTAAATCTCTTTCGCATATTACACTGCTCTACAGCCAAAAAATACTCTGAACGCGACCATCCTATTTATATGTAAAATCGGTCGCTGATTCCGAAAATCGGGCTCATTTTTAATTCTATGGGAAGGTTTTTGAGATATCGGCAATTTACCGTTATTTGGCCAATGGCTCCACTTAATCCTGTATACCTCTTTAACGCAGTGAGCTATCTTCTTTGGAGTGACACTCAACGAAAGAAAATTAAATTTCCTTTTCATCGCTGCTACAACATTTTTCTGTAACTCTTATAGTTTCTGAAATATTGACGATTCAATTTGAATTTTTTCGATTTTTTACGATTTTTTGAAGAAAAAATTGACTTTGTCAGGCAATATCTTTTAAACCAATGTCTTCACCTTCGGTTTTACTCCTTTACGTGAAGCTCCATTCTATTGGGAAAAAGATAAGCTATCAACGAAGAAAATCCATGGTAAAATAGAAAAGTTATAGGCGATCAAGTAAATACATCCAAGTCGCGCAATGCCTCTGCACGGGTATATTCTATGCATGTTATACCAATACCTACACATCTGCAGTAGCAGCACATTGGCAGCGCAGTAGATAAAAGCCCATTTACGGGTATAACATGCATAGAATATACCCGTGCAGAGGCATTGCGCGACTTGGATGTATTTACTTGATCGCCTATAACTTTTCCATTTTACCATGGATTTTCTTCGTTGATAGCTTATATTTTTCCCAATAGAATGGAGCTTCATGTAAAGGAGTAAAACCGAAGGTGAAGACATTGGTTTAAAAGATATTGCCTGACAAATTCAATTTTTTCTTCAAAAAATCGTAAAAAATAGAAAAAATTCAAATTGAATCGTCAATATTTCAGAAACTATAAGAGTTACAGAAAAATGTTATAGCAGCGATGAAAAGGAAATTTAATTTTCTTTCGTTGAGTGTCACTCCAAGGAAGATAGCTCACTGCGTTAAAAAGGTATACAGGATTAAGTGGAGCCAGTGGCCAAATAACGGTAAATTGCCGATATCTCAAAAACCTTCCCATAGAATTAAAAATGAGCCCGATTTTCGGAATCAGCGACCGATTTTACATATAGATAGGATGGTCACGTCCAAAGTACAGACAAAAAATTTCATTTTGTGATCCAGTGTTATCAACTGGCGAATTTAACACGACGATGTCCTAGGCGGTGTCAATTGTCACCAATATTTTTGTAAATTTTTAATAAATAAAGAAATAAAAAAATATTAGTTAAAACAAGTAAGGAAGCCTAAGTTCGAGTGGAATCGAACATTGGATACTCAGCTGTATGTTTTCATTATTTGTTTGCGTTTGATAGATTTTATATAAAGCGAGTTTTGCATAAAGTGGGCGTAGCCACGCCCATTTTCAAAATTTTTATCAGTCATCCAACTAAGCATATGAATATTATTCTTTGTGCAAAATTTCATTCCTTTATGACTTCTAGTTACAAAGATGTCACGTTACAAATTCCCAAAGGGTGTTCCAGAAATATCTTTGTTAAAAAGTAGGCGTGGTCATAAACCGATTTCAATAAATTTTTGCGTGTCTATTAACACACAAGTTATAAAAGTGTATAAACCAAGTTTCGTCATAATATCTCAATTATTTGTCGAGTTATAGGCTAAGAAATCTCGTATATTCCTTTGTCTAAAAAGAGGCGGTGCCACGCCCATTTTCCAAAATTTGTATATTTTTTTTCCGGTCTATTGTGGAACTCTTGCCACAAAATTTCAATGAATTATCTTTATATTTGACAAAGATATCGCTTAAAATGTTTTTATTAGGCCACTTTATAATACCCATATATAAAAGTGGGCGTGGTCGTCAACCGATTTCGCTAAAATTTTCAACATGTATTACCACAAGTAATAAAAGTGTACACACCAAGTTTCGTCATTATATATCAATTATTTGTCGAGCTATGGGCTCAGAAATCTCGTATATGCCAGCTTCTAAAAAGAGGCGGTGCCACGCCCATTTTCCAAAATTTTTGTGTTTTTCGTTGTATGTCCGCAGGTGGCCTCCTGGCATAAAATTGCAATGATATATCTTTATATTTGACAGAGATATCGCTTAAAATGTTTTTATTAGGTCACTTTATAATACCCATATATAAAAGTGGGCGTGGCCGTCAACCGATTTTAAAAATTTTTCGTCCAAACATTTGTCTAAGTAAGTATATGACGCGTACCAAGTTTCATCGATATATCTTCAACAGTTTCTGAGTTATGACTCATAAAGCTTTCAATATTTGCTCCTTAATAAGTGGGCGTGGCACCGCCCAATTTCCAAAATTCCATCAAATTTCTTCTTAGGGGCCTGAGCTCAACACGTGGGTAAAATTTCATCACTCTAGCTATATTAGTGGCTGAGATACCAAATTTCCGATTTTTTCTATATAGGAAAAGTGGGCGTGGTCATGGTCCGATTTCGCCCATTTTCAATACCAACCGTCCCAGTGTCGATACCAACTTGCATTTCAAATTTCATCAAAATATCTCAATTTTTGCGCGAGTTAGAGTGTTTACAGACGGACGGACGGACAGACGGACAGACGGACGGACGGACATGGCTCAATCGATTTCTCTTTTTACACTGATAATTTTGATATATATAAGTCTATATCTATCTCGATTATTTCATTCTGTTACAATCCACCGTTATGTGATTAAAACTATAATACTCTGTGTACTAGTACAGCTGAGTATAAAAATAATAAAAAATTTGTTATTTAATAAAAATTTACAAAAATATTTAAAAAGTAATAAAATTATAAAAAAATTTAAATAAGCCTGAAGGATCGGAAAAGCATAATTAGGGGCAGTGATGCCGAAATTGGGCCTTTGGGACCAAATCTGGTCCGATAAATTTACTTTGGGCTGTTGGGCGGCTAAAATCAATTTTGGTCCGATTTGTAATATGAATATTTTTAGTGGAGACAATTTCTCGGACGCTAAACGTTTTATCTTTCCCGTGTAATGTTCTTTTATTGTTAGTGAAACACACTATACGCATATCTATTAAAGTTGGGAAATTTAGTTCACTTTGTTGAGCGCTCAATTGGTGAGCGGTCTCTTCAGTGAACTAGTTCACTTTAGTGACTTTGCATAGGCTATCCAGGAAGGAAGTCCCAAGAAAGCGTTGTCTGCCGCTGTTAAGAGCCGAGCAAAGCAGTGGCAGATGAGGTGTTCGATTGTCTCCTCGCCTCACCATCTTTCAAGCTTATGCAGCATCTGCGGTAGGGTGCAGCTAGCCTCTCTGCGTGTTTCCCGATGAGGCAGTGTCCTGTGAGTACCACCACAAGGTTCGAGATATCATCTCTCCTTAGAGTACTTATTTGATGGGATCGCTTGTGAACCCATTTCTGCCAGATTTGCCTTGATGTTCGACATACTGGCTTCTGTTGCCATCTATCGCTTGCTAGTTTATGGATATGCTGTTTAAGAATTAGCTTGTTTGTGGCTAAGGCATACCTATGCCTTATGGAAGAACCTGCTCTGTAGTGCCCTGCCTCGCAAGTTCATCCGCCCTACAATTGACATTGATATCTCTATATCCCGGGACCTACACGAGGTGCAGACAGGTCTGTGTAGCCATCTCCTTTGGAGATCGGCGACAGTCTAGTGTTAGTTCTGAATTCAATGAGTGGGAGTCAAGATTACTTACACTGAGAGAGAAAAAATATATGGAGGGGTCAAAGAAATTGTTTACCTATTTTGAACACTACTTTCTTTGTTTTGAGTAAATTTTCCTTAAAACATGTTAAAAGGTTTACAAAATATTGTTGTTACATGCGTTACCATGGTTTCATATACTTGTTTTGAAAAAATTCATACATTAAAATAATGAAAAATTCTTTAAGCGCCATTCCATTCACAACTTTCCTTGTTTTGAAGACTTGATTTCTTTAATTTTGAGAAATTAAATTCCCATACAAATCCCCATGGCAACGAATTTGTTTGAATGTTTTTTTATGTTTTTTCCACATTTTTGAGAAAATTTACACAAAACAAAGAAAATTTTGTATTGGGACGCGTGTTCAAAATAAGGAAAATTATGTCTTTGATCGAGAGAAATTTTGTTTTTGAGTGTAGTATGTACATATGTATTTAAAAATAAATATGTAATTCCATTTTAAGTTGACTTCTGATTTTTGGGCCTTTTTTGGCGGAATTGGGCGGTAATTTGGTCGGTAAAAATTTTTTTCAGTGGCAACACTGATTAGGGGAACATTTCATTTCATACAATTTACGATGTAAATAGAAAACTCTTTATATAATATGCGTCACTAAACATCTGAGAATTGCAGAAATATACAAAGCCGACGGCAGTTGAACGAACGAAAAATTTTCACAGAATTTTTGTCACTTCTAAATTGCATACAAATCAATGGTCACTCAGTCCACTTTTCTGAACTGGTTAAGGTCTAACTACAATCTAGTTAATCTTTGACACCTTTTCGATAGTTCGGAACTAGAAATTTTGCTCTCTAGTTATTGAGTTCCCTGCAAGGTTATGTTCTCTGTTCTATATGTATGTACATAATTTAGGGCTTAGGTGATATAGAGCATACAGTGCCACTCGAAAGTTTACGTACACTAACTTAACTGCAAGGAAAATTTTTTGCTTTAGATTTGCTCATCGAAAAACTTAACAAATTAAAAATAAATCCTCTTTTTTTGGTTTTGTTTATCACATTTATTTACAGTTAAATGCTTTTAGTTATTTTTTTATATATTATATTACATTGACTTATAAAAATACTAGGGAATAGAATATATGTAATATACGTCCATATACATAATGCATAAAATAGAATGCATCGAAATTGATATTGATGTACTTTCTTTAGGAATTTTTTTATTCAAAATAAAATGCACACTTTTTTCGCTGTGTATATGTGCAATTGGTTTCAAGTCATTTCATTACGTTACTTGTAACGCATTAAACATATGTAACAGTTATTGAATTGTATATTAAGGAAGTTTAAGGAAGTATGTATGCCATCATAAGTGTGCTAAATTCCATCCATTTGTAAAGATATTTCCTAATTGGTGTTGTTGTAATGCTCCAACAACAAGAATTTCCCACTCCAAACAAATAGTATATGTAGTAGCATATTTTTAAGCTTTTCATTTATCGCTTTGGCTTTAGTGCAGAAAATATATTTGTAGTTGTGTTTTTTTTTGTTTTTGCGCCGCTTTAGTGAAAATCAATTTGTATAGGTGCCGATGAATGCATTACAATTTGGACAATAATGATTGGCATTCTGGCAGGACTTCATGCAATACGGTACACAAACGCATGGCCAGCAACTGTAAGTAAAAGAAGAAGAAGAAGATAAAGAGAACATTTAATTATAAGATTTTAGTTGAAAAGCGTTACTCATAAATAAAGCATGTTTTTATAAGTTCTTCGCTAAATTTTCGATAACAAAATCGATAAATAAACCCAAGCTAAGAATATACGCAATCTAATGAAAAGCGAATGGCTGGTCTCATTTTGATTGCTAGCCGAACAACTATAAACTATGATATTATTTGATGGCGATCAAGTTAATCACATCAAAATACACTATTCACTAAGCCAAGCAATTCTAATACAACCCATTTCATGCTTCAATAATAGGTATCTATTCAAGCCGCCCGTCTCAGATTCAACTTACCAAACAATACATAAAACGAATGCCCATGCATGCGTGCGCGTAGTTGCAGAATATTTGACATTTGTCAAAACTTGAGCATGACAAGAGGGACAAGTGATTTGTGTAGCTTCTGAACTCACAGCTCGATTCGCCTGGGTTTCTATAATCACATTTTGTACGGGCGGTGGTTGGTAAGTTTGTGCTGGCGTAAAATTGCTTTCTGGGTTATTTTGTTTCATATTTGAATAAAATTAATGATTTTGCCACAAAAAAAAAATTAAGTTAAAAATCTAAAAATGTTATTGCTTTGTACTTTGCGCTGATTTTAGGTTTATTTTAGGTTAACCGTGGGTGTATACGACAACAGCGGTAGACGGAATCCAACTATGTCTAATTCTTTAAAGTGGTATATATATGTAGGCTCGATTAGATACTCTAAATGTAATGTCTGAAGCATGAAGATAAAAATGTAATAGTAAATATCTATAAGTGGCCACTTCGAAATATATATTAACATTAACATTGGAATACGACTCTTTTAGAAAATTAATGTGTAAATTGTTGCTACTCGATTCGAGAACTAGGACATCCGATCGTCAGTAAAATGGAACATTTCGTCGCTCCGGAAGAAGAAAGAAGCATGCCTGTAATTTTTCGACGAAAAAAGGTGCATTAAAAATATGTCTGGGAAGAAAGACGCATTAGCATTATTAACTGCGAAGAAAGACGGATTAGCATTAAAATTGACGAAGAAAATAAAAAATCGAATACGTCTTTCTTTCCTAAAAAATATTTAAATGCGCCTTTCTTTATAGTAAAAAAAAAGTAAAGCGTCTTTCTTCGTTATCAAAAGAAATAAATAGTCTTTCTTTCAAATAATATTTTTAATGTGTCTTTCTTAAAAAAAAAAGTTTGCGTCTTTCTTCCTCAACAAAACTCTTTGCGCCTTTTTTCTTCTATAGCGACGATTTGTTATCAGATATATTTTATCAACTTTATGAATTAAAAAATTAGCCTATGCCTACAGGGAATTTTTAATGATAGAGAGGCTATATTCATACATATGTATTGGACATCGAACGTTCGTCAAAATGTTTATTGGGTTATATAAAAATAATAAATATGATTTCCGCAAAATTTTTAAGGGCTACCTGCAATGCTAAAAAAGCTTCCATATGTGATTCGTTTCGTTTATTGGTATTGATATATGTATGTACATATGTATAATGACTTATCATATCGGCTGAGCTAACTTATCTAATCTCGATTTGGTTTACATTCCAAACGATAACAAACTATCTACTCTTGTTTAACAGGAAATGTCGTCCAAACTATTAAACTAAAGCGTAGCAGTTTTTTTTTTGGAATTTTCTGATTAAAATGAGCAATCAAATCTCTTTTCTGTTAATGTAATTTCTATTGTGTGGTTTGCTTTTCCAACAGGGTAGGATTTTGATACATGTATTGTGGAACGAATTCTCGTCATCCCTTGTCAAGTTTGATTTGGTTATGAACTGGCTTCGCCGATGTGCCAAATTCGGTATCTTGTTTCGTTCTCTCGGAAAGCCGGTTTATAAAAAAAATAAAATTATTAATTATTTTTGTGAATTTTATATGAGCTATTGGCCAGTTTTTAATTAAGGAAAATTGAAAAAATTTTTTTTGGTAGAAGTTATATTTCGGAGACCACCACATCCCCTCATAAGACTGAAAAAATTTTTTTTGGTAGAAGTTATGGATCCATTTCGGAGACCACCAAATCCCCTCATCAGACCGAAACATTTTTTTTGGATCCATAACTTCTACCAAAAAAAATTTTTTTTTTTAAATTTTCCTTAATTAAAAAACTGGCCAATAGCTCATATCGACGGCTGAGAATAAGATCGCCCTATTTCAAAAATTGTTTCAAAAACGCCCTATTTGAAAAATTGTTTCAATAACGTCCTATTTCAGACAATTATTCAAAAACGCCCTATTTCAGAGAAATATATATGGAATTTTCTCTGAAATAGGGCGTTTTTGAAGCAAAATCTGAAATAGGACGTTATTGAAACAATTTTTCAAATAGGGCGTTCTTGAAGCCAAATCTGAAATAGGTCGTTATTGAAACAATTTTTCAAATAGAGCGTTTTCGAAAACATTTTTGAAATAGGGCGATCTTATTCTCAGCCGTCGATATAAAATTCACATAAAATAATTATTAGAAAAAACGGCCATGTAAAAACACTAACTATTTTTTTTTTACCTACTTTCAAGCTGCCTTTGCATTCAAACTGTTATGGCCTATTTTTATTTTGTATATTTTTCCCCAGAAGTCGTACTATTTCAAGTTAAAAAGTCGAAAAAATGTATTATCATAAAATCATAAATATGTATATATGTATCTAATACATTTGTGAAATAATTATAAATTACGACGAAACAATTAAAAATTTCTTGATAGTGGGTTAATGCAAAATAATCTTATCTAATTTATGAGTAGGTAAAATAAATTTCGAAGGTAAGGAATGACTAAATTTACATTTGTATTTGCAATGCTCTCCTTTCAACTTAACCGATTACCTTGAAATCGGAGCACCTTTCATTGGTAACGTAACGTAACGTAAAACATAACGCAACATAGCATGACATATTATAATACAAATTGAGAAACGGTCCGCTTTATGCACGCTACGTAAAACTCAAAATGGATCAGAACTCTATATACATATGTACATATGTCACGCTAAATGTGCTTATTCGAATGTACTCAAAGCCCATTGAACAGAAATTTTGAGTAAGGTTATTCATGTTAACTTAAGGGCTAAGCAGAATCAGAACTTATCCGCCATGACGTCCAAGAAACAACTGACAGCAAAATAGACTTAGGGCCGGTTTCACCATCTCCGGTTAAGCACTAAACCAGAGATTTTTGCCCTGTTAAGCAATTTATTTGACAGCTCGCCATATAGTTTGCGTCAAACTAACCAGCGATTAAATTAATCGGAGATGGTGGAATCGGCCCTTAACTAGTATATACAGTATAGAGTTAATGGGAAACGCCAGATTGGCAATGCACAACTTGACGGATCCCTCAATATAGCTCAACTCTTTACTTTTGGTGTACGTCAATAATACTATTAGGTCTGTCCGATAAACGCACCGGAGTACTCTAGTGCAGAATGCTTGTTAATAGCCCAGTTAGTCAAGAACGTGTGGTCCGCCCGCTGACGTAAACGCCCGTATGCAATTTTTAGGATTTTTTGAGCCCGTGGGGCAACGGAGCAATCAGCTGTTTTACTCACACATATTTACATATATAGTATATAGTTTGTTTACATTTTGGTAGGGTTGCCATTTAGTAATTTTTGAACAAACAAGATGCTTACTAATCTTCAAAGTGTTATGCGGATTACTCTTCAATACACAACTGTACATTATTTGCCAAATGACAAGAAAATACTAATTTAATCGTTTTTAAAGTTGTCGTTGACGACTTTTTTTTTAATTTATTTAGTTGCTTTTTTACGGCTTAGTTGGTAATTAAAACACATTTTTCTTGTAATTTTGTTGCTGCCCAATATATTTCCATCACACCTTGGTGATAGTTATCAAGGGCTAAAACATTAAATAACAAAAAACACAGTCAGAACATAAAATTTACAATTGAAAATCCATAAAAAAATTATATTGGGAAGCAACAAGATTCTCACAAAAATCTGTGTTTAATTAAGAAATCTGTACTGAGTTTCTGTAACTCATATCTTTTCTAGTATAAATAGGTGGTGAAAAAGTGTGGATCGTATTAGTGTGACATCACTTTAATTGATTTTGTTACAGAAAGTCAGATTTATTGTGGCAATTTATAACTTTTTAATGTAGAAAAATTGCAGAAGAAGACCACCAAAAGTTATCAATTAAGAAAATACAGCCACCATTGTGGATAAATACAATTTTTGCTTTAATTTTCAGTAATATCTTCATTTATTAGGAGTGTTCAATATCTCAAAATTTTTACTTATTTTTACGAATAGTTACGAATTTATGTTCAATAACCCAAAAAATTCGCAAAAGAGAGCCAAATTGAGAGAGTAAGACCTCGAGAGAGTTGATAAACGCTGCAAGTAAAATTTTCACTTGCAACTACTAGCAGCTTTAAAAAAATAGAAGTGTCCAAAATATATGATCACAAAAATTTCAATTGGAAATATACAAACATTTTAAACGCAAATTTCTAATTGTGTTCTAAATAAGTTAGCGCAAAAACGAATCTTGATGATGTTATGGAATAGCCAAAGTAGAATTTTGTTTTCCTAATTCAGTTATTTCCATTCATTTCCAATTTCAAAAATTTCAATTACATTACAACCTAACCTAAAAATCAAATTGTCAAAACAGCGTATCAGCTATTTTCTTGCGTTGAATTACTTTGGTTGATAACACTGCTCTACAGCCAAAAAATACTCTGAACGCCACCATCCTATTTATATGTAAAATCGGTCGCTGATTCCGAAAATCCGGCTCATTTTTAATTCTAAGGGAAGGTTTTTGAGATATCGGCAATTTACCGTTATTTGGCCAATGGCTCCACTTAATCCTGTATACCTCTTTAACGCAGTGAGCTATATTCCTTGGAGTGACACCCAACGAAAGAAAATTAAATTTCCTTTTCATCGCTGCTATAACATTTTTCTCTAACTCTTATAGTTTCTGAAATATTGACGATTCAATTTGAATTTTTTCGATTTTTTACGATTTTTTGAAGAAAAAATTGACTTTGCCAGGCAATATCTTTTAAACCAATGTCTTCACCTTCGGGTTTACTTCTTTACGTGAAGCTCTATTCTATTGGGGAAAAGATAAGCTATCAACGAAGAAAATCCATGGTAAAATGGAAAAGTTATAGGCGATCAAGTAAATACATCCAAGTCGCGCAATGCCTCTGCACGGGTATATTCTATGCATGTTATACCCGTAAATGGGCTTTTATCTACTGCGCTGCCAATGTGCTGCTACTGCAGATGTGTAGGTATTGGTACAATATGCATAGAATATACCCGTGCAGAGGCATTGCGCGACTTGGATGTATTTACTTGATCGCCTATAACTTTTCCATTTTACCATGGATTTTCTTCGTTGATAGCTTATCTTTTTCCCAATAGAATGGAGCTTTACGTAAAGGTGTAAAACCGAAGGTGAAGACATTGGTTTAAAAAATATTGTCTGACAAAGTCAATTTTTTCTTCAAAAAATCGTAAAAAATCGAAAAAATTCAAATTGAATCGTCAATATTTCAGAAACTATAAGAGTTAGAGAAAAATGTTATAGCAGCGATGAAAAGAAAATTTAATTTTCTTTCGTTGGTTGTCACTTCGAGGAAGATAGCTCACTGCGTCAAAGAGATTTACAGGATTAAGTGGAGCCATTGGCCAAATAACGGTAAATTGCCGATATCTCAAAAACCTTCCCATAGAATTAAAAATGAACCCGATTTTCGGAATCAGCAACCGATTTTACATATAGGTAGGATAGTCACGTCCAAAGTACAGACACAAAATTTCATTTTGTGATCCAGTGTAATTTTCTCTTTTTCTCGTTTTTACTCTTAATTTGACATTGACGCTCTTTTTGCAAGTACTTGCAAGTAAAGTTGTTGAACAAAGCTATTATCTTGTTATTAATTTATATATATATATATATTTACATTTTGTTTGAGATTTAAAAAAAAATTATAAACGTTTTCTTTCCTTTCGTTTTAAAAATTAAAGTAATAATAAATGGTTCGTTTAAGTAGACATACTATTTTTTCCATGTGAACGCATATATGTATATTCGATAACATTTTACAATCTTGTTGAGTTAGTTGTATAATGCTGTGAAAATTACTGTTTAAATATTTAATAACTAAAAATGTTCAACTGGCAACCCTTCTAACTTGCAACCATGCGAGCGATCAGCTGACACGTTTTTACGTAAAAAATCAAAATGATTTTGATTTCTGCGGTCTCTAGTTCCGAACTAGGTCGCTTCTAGTGCATTTTTCGACACTACTAGTGCGAGCTAAATCTCTTTGCATGTTATCAACTGGCGAGTTTAACACGGCGATGTCCTAGGCGGTGTCAATTGTCACGTTCTGCACTACATTTTCGATAGTTCCGAACTAGTACTAAATTCTACAGTTTACACTAGTTCGTTTATTGGCACAATTTCGATAGTTCTGAACAAGTACCTACAAATTCTACAGTTTTACATCTGCCGCTTAAGTGCAGCCTTTGACACACTTCATGCAAGTGGCGCGATGGCCGACTGGCTAACGCATGTGCCTTTCAATCTGAGGGGCGCGGGTTCGAATCCTGTCGGTGTCAAGGTGGATGATATTTTTAAAAAATTTTTTTTTTTAACTAATATTTTTTTATTTATTTATTTAATAAAAATTTACAATAATATTTAAAAAGTAATAAAATAAAAAAAAATTAAAAATAAGCCTGAGGGATCGGAAAAGCATAATTAGGGGAACATTTCATTTGATACAAGATGCAAATAGAAAACCCTTTATATAAAATGCTTCGCTAAACAACTGAGAATTGCAGAAATATACCAAGCCGACGGAAATTGAACGGACGAAAAATTTTCATATAATTTTTGTCGCTTCGAAATTGCATAAAATTAAAGTGTGTCTTATAATGGTCACTCAATTCACTCCTTCTGAACTGGTGAGGGTCTAACTACAATTGATCTATTTCCCCTTTGACACCTTTTCGCTAGTTCGGAACTAGAAATTTTGCTCACTAGTTATTGAGTTCCCTGCAGGGTATGTACATATATGTATGTAAGTACTAAGTACTCGTATGTCGAAGTATTTGAAAAATACTTGAACAGAATGAATGGCTACATACATACATATTTGAGTATTGTTCATATTGTTTGCAGTCGCTCGTAAGAGTCTTATCTTATAATGCACAAAAAGGAAACTCAACATACTCTGATAACGTAAAAATCATATACACATACATACATATGTATGTATTTGGAATTCAGTTGTTCACAATTTCTAAACAAAATCATTGGGCTGTTTATTTAGTCAGGCGAAAGCCTCCTTGATATTCCAGTGGCAAAACTGCCAAATCAGCTGTTTTCTGTTTACAAATAAAAGCGTTTGTGCTGTCAAAGCGACAAACGTCAACACTTGCTGCTTGATGAAACTTAAGCAACTAAGAAAATCGAAAATAGGTGAACAATGTGAAGAAACTTGCAAAGAAAGTCGAAAACTATGCCATAAATTGAATTGGAAAATGAGCTTGTTTCACTTGCTCGAAATCGCAAGGAGAAGAGGAAGAGGAAAAATAATATATGTAATATATGTATATCTCACAGTAGCGCATAAAACTGTCGGCAATGTCGATTCATATTTACTTAATTTTACTTTCATATACCTAACAAAAATGCTCACTGATTAAACGAGTCTCTCACTTTTGCTTCATATTCTGGTGAGTTTTTTACACACCACACTAAGGTATACCATAGCGATGGTAGACGTATGAAAATTTGCACGCAAATTGTTAGGTAGGTACATTAAATTGTTTGCATATATAAAATTGTGTACCTACATATATACATACATATATGTACCCAGAGATAAGTAGTACACGTACATACATAAGTATAAAAATTTATTTTTGTCTAAAGATATCATTAGCACACAAATTACTTAGTAGCAGCATTTGCAATCTAGTTTTACAACATGTTTCTTCTCGAATAACGAAGAAGAGACGATGAGAAGTTGAAAAAAAAAACTATTTGCAAGTTTGAGATGAACAGAAAACACCAGAAAAAAAAAACTTACACAAAAAGACACAGTATCAGCGCCCAAAGGTGGGTCATGCCACTGGGCTGGTGAACGACTGTTGTGCGCACTATCGCATGACACGCGGGGCAAGTGAGCGTTGTCGGCTCATGGGAGACGGCTTGGAATGTTGGTGCCGTTGTGTGTATGATGACTGTTGGTCCAGCTGCTGGTGGGGCAGCTGCATTTTGATATGCGCCGGGCACAGCCTGCGAGTAGGGCGGCGGTGGCGCTTGGTAAGACATTATTTATTGATTTTTAAATCTTCCAAGTTGCACGAAATAATCTAAACTAACGTTACTGGCAAATATGGCATATGTACTTTGCGCTTGAAATGTTGTTTGAATCGCGACTTTTGTACTTAAATTAATACTTGTGCGGATTATCGTTTTGAATGTGATTAACAAAACCGCTTCTCTCCGTAACGTAACGCGTTCTGTTGCTGTTCGAGTTAAACTGAAAGGGTAATGCAATATTTTCGTACTTACATACGTACGTACGTATGTATATGGTTGATTCATTCATTCATGAAGTCAATGAAGTGTGGTGAGTTTGTGTTGAAAAATGGAATATTGATATGAGAGGATTCGCCAGTAAGTATATTAGGGTGGTTCTTAAAAATAAAATTAGCTATTTTGTTCCGTCTAACCCCCTATAACGGTAACAGCACAGTTATAGATATCACATCAAAATTTTGGCCCCGATCGGAGATGGTTAAGTACTGTCGCACAGTGTTGAAAGATCAGAAAACTCGATGGGGGTTCAAAATACTAAAAAAATTTTTTTACAGCTAATGACCGAAATCGTGAAATTTGACCCCTATGCGACACCCTTTAACCGCCTTCGATCGGGACCAAAATTTATATTTGGTATCTTCGACTATATTAGCATAGACATAGGGGGTGGGGTTGAAGAAATATGATATAATATTTGTCTACATACATTTGGGAACCACCCTATTGTACATTCATACTTATTTATTTACCTGCAGAAATATTTATGTATGTAACTACGTTAGTATATTCATATGCTATACGACAAAAGATGCAGGGTTGTTTTGAACTTTAGGGGTATGTTTTCATGTGTGTGTGTGTGTAAGCATGTGTCCTTTTTTGCGGAAACTCAACGAGGACATAGAAACATCTGGTGGTGAAAATGATGCCCTTACGGTGACCAGATGATAGCATTTTTCGGATAAAATTTAGCAATTTTCAAGTAAAACCATAAATTAAAAGAACATCATCACTTCGGTTTATGTAAAACTATATGATGCACGCGACTTTGTCTGCGGAACTTAATATCTCAATGCAGCGGGTTCGTTTTTTGTACCCGTGTTCTCCATTACATAACAAACACACGTTACAAAAATTAACAAAAAAGGACCAAAAATACGGATTTTCTGTATATCTCGACTTCATCGCCACCTAGCGGGTTAATTTTTTTGTTACAGCTTTTTAATTACATAACAAACATATTTACGTTCCAAAAAAACGAACAGAATTGGATCAAAAATAGCGAATTTGCGAATATATCGACTCCAGCGCCATCTAGAATTCGAAAATATGGGCAATATTGAGCGGACTTATCCAAAGAATAAACTGTCAAAGTTTGGCAGAAATCCGACCAGTAGTTTTTGAGCCATTTCCTCACAAAAAAATCCCCTAAAATTTTATATATATTGATTACGTAACGCAACATACATAAGTGTTCATAACGTAACTTAAAATAGTAAAACAAAACATAACATAAAATAATAACAAAAGAACTTGATATAACGTAAGTTCATTTGAAATAGCGTTAGGTACCGTAGCACAAAGTTGCATAACCTAACTTCAAATCTTATAATATAAAATAAAATTATAAAATACATAAAAAAATAGAATAACATAGTGGCGTAACAAAATGTTACGGAACGTAACGTAAAGTTAAAACTAATATAACACAAATTAACATAACATAACGCAACAACATAAGGTAACATAACATGAAGTTATGAAATTTTCGTAAAATAAACATATGTATGCATATAAAATATATTAACACTAAAAATTAAAATAACGGTACGTCATTGGCGTAGTAACGGGGGGGGTTTTGGGGACAAAACCCCCCCCGAAAGATTCGTTTTGTATAAAATTCTTCTGACCATAAAACCACCTTTAACTAAGAGATGATTTACAGGAAAAAATCAATGAGAATATTAATTTCTCGAAATTGGTAATTCGAAATTTAGCGCTTTTTCACGAAGTATTATTTATAATTGTAGCGTTAGTTGAGCTGTAGGAAAGTGCAAGTACCGCAGGAATTTTATCACAATTTACATTCTTTGTACCCATACTCGCTCTTTTGTGGTAAAATTCCTACGGTTCCTGCACTTTCCTACGGCTCAACAAACGCTACAATTACACTACTCGACAAATTTTGATCAACTTTAACCACCAAAAATGAAATAACCAGACCCAGTTTTTGAGATATTGGTAAAAACGTGGAAAACGCCATATATGGAAACATTGCATCACATAAGTGCATCAAAAAGTTTTATTAGACATCGTGGCGATTTGATATCTAGGAGGAGCTGATATAGGGAGCTCCAACAGACATTTTTTGCCTTCACACTCCAAAATTGGTCAAGTAGTTTGGTTACAAAAACAAAAATAATGAAAAAAATTTGAAAAAAATCGAATTTTTTTTAAAGAAATTTCAGATTCGACTGTCCTAAAATCAGAAAAAATCTTAATAATTTCCCTACAAGCTTAGGTGCTGAAAGTGATGAAAATTGTGAGAGATTTCATCAGGACTTAATAGTTTTTGAATGGTGATATCAAGGGTCTTGGTACGAGTATATGATGGGAGACTATTTTTTGGACAATCATACGTGTAACAAATGCAGAAAATCACAAAAGAGTAGTCAAAAGTACTTACTCACATCGCTCATTATTTATCAATAGCGAAATATGGATATTTTTTTATTCAATTAATTTTTTTCCTATTAATCGCTGTTTTGAGAGATATTGTGCACTTCAAAACACGTAATAAATGGAATAAAATAATCTTAAGTATTACTCCTTAATAAAGTTTTATGAATAAACCCAATTTTGTTGTTGAAATTTTACTCTTCCGGAAATGCATATTATTCTTTGTGCAAAATTTCATTCCTTTATGACTTCTAGTTACGCCGATGATATCGACATCATTGGCACTAACACTCGCGCCGTATGTTCTGCCTTCTCCAAGCTGGATAAAGAGGCTAAGAAAATGGGTTTGGCGGTTAACGAGGACAAGACGAAGTACCTCCTGTCATCACACAAAGAAACAGCACGCCTTGGCAGCCACGTCAATGTTGATAGCTACAAATTCGAAACTGTTGAGGACTTCGTCTATCTGAGAACCAGCATTAACACCAAGAATGATGTCAGCACGGAGATCCAACGAAGAATCACGCTTGCCAATAAATGCTACTTCGGACTAAGTAGGCAACTGAAAAGTAAAGTCCTCTCTCGACAAACAAAAATCACACTCTACAGGACGCTCATCGTTGCAGTCCTCATGTACGGCGCACAAGCATGGACAATTTCAAAATCAGATGAGATGGCACTTGGAGTATTCGAGAGAAAAGTTCTTCGTAAGATTTATGGACCTTTGCGCGTTGGCGTGGGCGAGTATCGACGGAGATTTAACGATGAGCTGTACGAGCTTTACACAGACATCGACATTGTTCAGCGAATAAAGATCCAGCGGCTGCGTTGGGCAGGTCATGTCGTGAGAATGGACGAAGGCGCTCCGGCCAAGAAAGCATTTCTATCGAAACCCGCTGAACGCAAAAGAAAAGGGAGACCTCCTCTGCGTTGGGAAAATCAGGTGGACAGCGATGCTGCCTCCCTAGGTGTTCCCAAGTGGCGCCATGCTGCACGAAACAGAAGCAATTGGCGCGCTCTGTTGGACGCGGCCAGAATCGTCTAGACGGTTAACCATTTCGAACCTCCTGGTACACCATATGTACCACTAAATTTTATTATGGGATAACTCCTAAAGTTTTCACTCAAACTTGAAAAGAATATACTCGGACGAAGCCTGCTGGTTTTTCTAATGGTGCATATAAAAAGGAGCTCATTCGCGCTCACAGTTTACACACAGCTTTGAGTGAAACAGCGAAGCATGCGAACGCGTACATTTTTTACAAGTATTAGTTATTCAAAACAAAGTGCAAAGTAGTAAAAAATATATAACAGATAAAGATATTGACTTCGTTTATGAGGATAAGTATTGATAATGACAAATTTTGGATATTTATTATTGTATATTTTGAGTTTTACAAAACTGGTACGTATACGTACCAGCAGTCCTTTATACTGGTACATATGTGTACCAGCAGTACCCTTCGTCAATCTTTACATACTTATTGTTTTTTGTTTTACAAAGAAATAATATGTCGAAAACTTGTGTGAAGATGAAATAGCAAAGACGCTGGATGTTTATGGAGATTATTCTGACGTTGGCAATGAAGGTGGGGATGAAAGTGGGGACTTTTCTGGCGGAAATGCTGATAATTACGAACCGGACTCGAATACGGATAGCGAAAAATCTTTAATATCTTCATCTTTATCTTTCGATAGGGAATCCCATGCAGCTGAAGGTGTAAATGAAAATGAATCGGAAGAATTTTACCAAGAGCTCGAAGATAACATGATTTCCATGACTTCGAACCAAAGGTCATGGCCTTGTCCTCAGCCAAATTTTATACCTAAGAATATTACAAACGAACATCGTGAGTGTAATATAAGTCTCGAAATTCCACGTACTTCGTCACCATTTTCAGTATTTCAAAAAAATTTCCCTCGAAGTTTGTGTGTATATACCGCGAAATGTACAAACGAACGCATTTTTACATTTGGAACCGCAAAACAATCACCAAATATATCGAAAACTGATGCTGGGGAAATAGCAATTCTGCTGGGATATATGTTTGTTATGTCCTACAAGAAAGAAACCGCGGAAAAAAGTGTTCTATCGTCTTTTAATGATTTCCGCTGCGAAATCTTCGGTCATTTATTGCGATCTCCGATGAGAAAAACTTCAATTTATCGATTTCATAATAATATTAGCAGAATCACTAATATTTGAAGATAAGAAAACTGCAACCAGACGTAGGTCTCAAGCAATGGGGCACATATCTGCAGGACAGAAGAATCTGGGCATTATATCTATGCATTTACCAGTTCCTATTAATACTAGAAGACGTTGTGAAAATTTTCGGCGCAACAAAAAGCAAACGAGAACAAAGTAAATGTGCCAGATATGCGATATACCACTTTGCATGGGTTGCTTTGCAAGTTATCAGACTAATAAATCAAATTAATACATCTCCATATTAATTTTAAAAGTATTTTTTCGTGAATATAAATACCTATATTATGTAAAATGCATTATTTGAATAAAATATAAGAAAATATATTCGTTGAAATAATCAATAACTCTTAGCAGATTAAGGACTGATGGTACATATGCTGTACCACACAACAGCACTGGTGGTACAATGGTTTACCACCACCCACACCTTGATAAAAATGGAAATAATTTGAACGTGGATTTTTTAGTTATAAGCTACTTAATTGTGGGAAACTAGTTAAATGTTATATACTCAAGCAGTTGAAAGCCGGTTCGAAAGGGTTAAGCGCCAATCAAGAAGAAGAAGAAGTTACAAAGATGTCACGTTACAAATTTCCAATTTCTGAAAAAAATTACATTTTGATCATTTGTAAAAAAAATTTGAGATTTTTGGTAATTTTTATTTTAATTCTGGTAAATTTTTTACATTGGCTGTGACCCCCCCCGAAAAATTCTCTTACTACGCCACTGCGGTACGTACCGAAACATTTACGTAATGAAACGTAATAACGTAACATTATAAAATAACACAAAATAATAAAAAGTAACAGCTTATAACGCAGCACGGCTTAAATTCTTCTCAGTGTAAATCTTCGCAGTCTGTATTGCTTGTTTTATATAGATTCCAAAAAACATGACAACCCTAACCGGGCATACATGTGTACTAGGGATTCCAATCCCGGGATCCCGGGATCCCGGGATCCCGCCCTTTTTGACAACCCGAAAATCCCGGGATAGCTAGAATTTTATCCCGGGATTTTCGGGATAAGATAAAGAGAGACTATTCCGCTATTATAGCAAAGAAAAGTTATATTTTATATAATTTTTATTGGTCTCAGATATGTATACTAATAGCATTTCCTATTCTGAATGAAAATGTTGCACTATTACACTGCAGCATTATCAACATGTGTCCTGTGCCCTATTAAAGTGTTGCATTTTTCATGTGATGAATGAAACAAAAATAATGCAACCTTTTACTTGTGCTAAGAGCAGAAAATGTTGCCCGTAGTCGGGCCAGTTTTATATTTTGTCAATAGAACAGACAGCCCTAAAAAATGTTGAGTCTGTGTGGAAGAGAACAAAAAAATGTGACAGCCGAAAGAAAGTGCGACATTTTTGCTAGAATAAAAAAGTCCATTAGTCAAAGTAAGGATTAAAATTTTTGATTTTTTTTAATGATTAAATTTTTTTGTGTTGAAGTAGGCGTTATGAGGAAATGTACGTTAGGTATTTTTAAAGCTTTTAGCTTGTGACAAAATTCATTTGATAATTTATATTTCCCGATTTTTGGTCCTTTATTTCTCAAATGTTTTTTGGAATTTTCCCACATGGAAAGTAAATAATGGAAGAAAATAGAAACAAAATTTTAATTAGACTTGATAGTCTTACAACACTGTACTAAAATTAAATACGCAGCTGCCTCCGATTTTGCCTCCGATATTTATCTATTCGGAAGTTGCATTAATTTTCTGAAATTTTCGGCAAACTTGGAAATATTCGCTTAAACAAAGTGCGTCGTTAAATTCTAAAAAATTTTTTATTGGAAATTATCAAATGATTGCAAGCGTTTTTATTAATATCCTAAAAGTACCAACTGCAAAGGCAAATGTTTTGTTCACCAAATGTATGTAATTTTCGTTGTTGGTTGTGCTTTTTGAAGTAACTCTTAGGTATTATTAAATAATACGCATGATTTTACATTCCTATTTTATTTTTTTACTAATGAAATAATAAAAAATGGCAATAAAAATCTATTTTTTCTTTGCATTTTAAAGTTGACATCCCTTGTCAAGTTTGCTTTAGTTAAAATCCGCTTTCGGTTATCTGCCATCTTCAGTATCTTATTTCGTTCTCAAACAAACGTTCTTTCGCCACATAACCGAAACCGGTTTATAACCAAATCAAACCTGACAAGGGACGACGGAAAATCCTTCCGCAACACATCGCACTCCTACCCTGTCGGAAAAACAAGCAACAAAAGAAAAATTTGAATTACTGATTTTCTCATTAATTTAGTAAGGAAGCACATTTTTGTTTCATCTGTTTCACTTTGTTATTAAATATTCATAAAAATACAGACATCTCTATAGTTATATATATGTATTTGGGTTTGCTAATTATATGAGACCAATTTCTTTGTTTCAATTAAAAGTTAAAAAAATAAATTAAAGAAAAAACATTCATTAAAAACTGATTACATCTATTGAAAGCACGATCATTTCTCTTTAAGACAACGTAGATATCTGAATAAGATACCCGAAAAAGCAAAGCGCTGTTTTCTTTCAATAGCTGCAATCATCTTTTAATAAAAGTAAGTAATTTAACAGATTGAGCAGTGAATATAGCAAAAAATCGCATTTTTCGTCTCTTTGGACATGAATATCTCAAAACCTACACGTATTACCGAAAATCCGACTTCAGATTCACAATCAACGCACTCAAATCCTTTAGAAAAGTAGAATTTTATTTGAGTTAGAAAATTTTTTTGGAAATTTGGTCGGCCTGTGTAAATAAAGTCCAAATCCCGGGATAAATCCCGGGATCCCGGGATTGTAAAAAAAAATCTCGAAAATCCCGGGATCGTAAAAATCGGAAAAATTGGAATCCCTAATGTGTACATACAAAAGTGCTTTAAACTTCCATACAAAAAAAATACTAAATGCATTTGTACTTGTTTACTAGTTAACATTATTAATTAGCCCAAGTATGAATCACATCAATTATGAATTGAAACCTTTTCGACACATATTGTAGACGCGCAGGTAGTGAGTCAATGAGACATTGCAGCTTTTCATGTACATGTGAATATGTATCTCTTACGATCGCCTGATCTTTCAGTAATTAACTGACGAGGATCTTGTTAATTTGCGAAAGAAAAAGTTCAATAAACCCATTTACATTATATGTATGTATGTTTGTGCATCGTATATAAAACAGTCTTGCTATTTAATTGTGATGAAATCGAGAGTTGCCTCAGTGACGCATCACTTTGACGTCACAAACGCGCAACAACTACCAAATTAAGAAACAAAGCATGAGCGCGCAAAAGGCAGACAGACATTGGCAGTAATAATGCTAATTAAAATTAAAACAAGTAAGAGCGAGGCTGTCTTCGGCCGTACCGAAGACTTCATACCTTTCATGAATGGGGAAATGAAAAGTTACCTATGCACATAACCTGATTTAGTTTAATTTATAATTTCAATTCTGTCAGTGTTATAGTAGTCCGATCTAGACAATTTTCGGTAACGTTATTTGGGTCCATATGGGTACAAATACTCCAAAGTTTCATGTCCTTAGCTGTAAAAAGGGAGAAGTTATACCCCAAAATGTGTATATCTGAATAATCGGTTGTATGGGAGCTATATGTTATAGTGGTCCGATCTTGAAAATTTTCGGTAACCTTATTTGGATCCATATGGGTACAAATACTCCAAAGTTTCATGTCCTTAGCTGTAAAAAGGGAGAAGTTATACCCCAAAATGTGTATATCTGAATAATCGGTTGTATGGGAGCTATATGTTATAGTGGTCCGATCTTGACAAGTTTCGGTAACCTTATTTGGATCCATATGGGTACAAATACTCCAAAGTTTCATGTCCTTAGCTGTAGAAAGGGAGAAGTTATACCCCAAAATGTGTATATCTGAACAATCGGTTGTATGGCAGCTATATGTTATAGTGGTCCGATCTTGATAATTTTCGGTAAGCTTCTTTGGGTCAATATGGATACAAATACCCCAAAGTTCCGTGTCCTTAGCTGTAAGAAGTGAGAAGTTATACCCCAAAATGTGTATATCTGAACAATCGGTTGTATGGGAGCTATATGTTATAGTGGTCCGATTCGGCCAATTCCGACAAATGATCAATTGAGCATCTAAACTCACCCGTGTTCCAAATTTCAATCAAATATCTCAAAAACTGAGGGACTAGTTTGCGTTCAC
Organism: Urophora cardui; assembly: GCA_960531455.1. NCBI lineage: Eukaryota > Metazoa > Arthropoda > Insecta > Diptera > Tephritidae > Urophora > Urophora cardui. The sequence continues at coordinate 151,633,287 of OY482670.1, forward strand.
ACAGACGGACGGACGGACGGACAGACGGACATGGCTTAAACGACTCAGCTCATGATTCTGATCATATCGGTATATATATTAATGGGTCTGTCACGCCTCCTTCTAGTACTTTCAAGATTTGATTTTCGGCACAAAGTTATAATACCATTTCATTCTCATGAAAGGTATAAAAAAAGGTAATTCACACGTTAATTTTATGTTATAAAAGGAAATCGTATTTATGACATTTTAACGGAAATTTTTTTTGAAAGGATAGAACTGCAAATATTCATATTTTTTTCTACTTAGAACTTTTGAGCGAATCTACGCTTTTCATTGATTCTCACAACTTTTATGCTTAGCTATAAATAAATTATGATATTATCTATACATAAATACATACAACAGACATAACATCAAGGCCCATATATGTGCAGAGCTTTTAGCGTTGTACTCCACGCATGTCAAAATATTCTCACAACAAAATGGACAATTGATACGTGTTGGATCGTCGCCGAGTGATAAGGTTCGAACAAATACTGAAAAACTAGTTGTTGGATATGTATTTGTATTTATTGCTGTTGTATGGGCAACTGGAGTACAGATTTGTGTATGCGCTGCTTGCGGTGTTATGTCAAATGGCGGCGCCGTTGGCGTTGTTGACTGATAGCGAGAATCGAATCTATTGTACGTCGATAGAACTGAATCAGTTGTAGCCATGGGTAATGGCGCAATTTTTTTGGCGCTGATACAATAACTCCAGCGCCAATCGTGGCGCCAACTCACGGTACTGGCGCAATAACACCTTTAGCGCAATTGTCATAGAATAATCGATAAATAACATTTTTTCTCTTCTTACTGTTTACCATCCCCGTTTTATTTCTTTTGGCGCAATTCTGCTTACATATACGAGGGCACAATTAATTTTAATTTTCATAATCATTTGGAAAAATATTCCGTATATATGTGAAAATATGCTGGAAATTAGAGTCACTTAGATCACTATCAAGCACACATAATTGTGACGTTGTCATACGTATACATATACTATGGTGCTGTTATTGGCGTTGTGGTTGCGCCATTTTACACTAGCACTATATTGGAGCTGGTGTTAGCGCACGAAATTGAGTCAGTGTTATATTGCAATAGCGCATCATTGAGTTGGCGCTACATTGAGTTGGCGCATTTTCCAAATCGGAGTTAGCGCAATAACACCAGGGTTGGCGCCAGCGCAATTGCGCGGCGCAGCGCAGTATTACCCATGCCTAATCAGTTGGCGTTTGAAACTTTTCTTCTTCATACGATATTTTAACGTCTTCACAAGCCATTTTGCGGATTTCGAAAAGTTTAAGAGCTTTTTTCTTTGGTTTACCGCAAATCTTTTCCGCGCGAATGAATAGAATTTTTCTTTGGTTTTAAATAAACTGAAGCGAGATTGCATTGTGCTGATAGATAAGTAGCAAAACGAGGCATATGGTGGATGGTAGTCTTTTTATTTAATGAACCTTTTCCGCACGGATGGCGGTGTAGCAAAAAAAGTAGAAAAGAAGACGCAAAATATTCCTATCACATGCATACTTTGATTAATCTGCATAATTATATTAAAATTCAATACACAGTATTTCACATACATACGTGGTGCGCAGCGAGACCAAATTTAAATACTTCCGCTTGGTAATTATTTTTGGAACATTTTGAAAATAGAGCTCGTTTCTGTGATGGGCACAATAAATGAAAAATTTGGAAAATTCGTGTCTTAAATACTCATTAGCTGCGTATGTAAATGGCAACAAGGTCATAAAATATAACGTACTGACAGTTGGGTACTCGTTAAATTTCAAATGACAGGCAGTTACTCCTTAGTTTTAAAATGACAGGTGGGTACTCGTTAAATTTCAAATGACAGCCAGGTACTCCTTAGTTTTAAAATGAGAGGTGGGTACTCGTTGGCTTTCAAATGACAGGCAGTTACTCGATAGTTTTAAAAGACAGATTGATACTCGTTAATTTTCAAATGACATATGGGTACTCGTTAGTTTTCAAATGACAGATGGGTACTCGTTAGTTTTCAAATTACAGATGTGTCCTCGTTAGTTTTCAAATTATATATGGGCATCGTTAATTTTCAAATGTCAGATGGGCACTCGTTAGTTTTGAAATGATAAATGGGTACTCGTTAGTTCCAAAATGACAGATGTGTACTCGTTAGTTTTTAAAATACATATTGGTACTTGTTAGTTTTCAAATGGCAGATGGGTACTCGTAGATTTTCATATAACAAATGGCTACTCGTTAGTGTCCAAATGAGATGTCGGCGAGATCTGAGATTTAGTGAAAATCAGTTATAAGATTCACATTAATTTGCTGTTCGACAGATGACTACTGGTTGGTTTTCAAATGACAGATGGGCATTCGTTAGTTTTCAAATGACAAATGACTACTCGTTAGTTTTAAAATGACAGATGGGTACTCGTTAGTTTTCAAAAGACAGATGGGTACTCGTTAGTTTTTAAAATACATATTGGTACTCGTTAGTTTTCAAATTACATATTGGTACTCGTTAGTTTTCAAATTACAGATGTGTCCTCGTTAGTTTTAAAATTATATATGGGTATCGTTAATTTTCAAATGTCAGATGGGCACTCGTTAGTTTTGAAATGACAGATGACTACTCGTTAGTTTTCAAATGGCAGATGTGTACTCGTTAGTTTTAAAATGACATATGCGTACTCGTTAGTTTTCAAAATACATATTGCTACTCGTTTGTTTTCATGTGACAGATGGGTACTCGTTAGTTTCCAAATGAGATGTCGACGAGATCTGATATTTAGCGAAAATCGGTTATAAGATTCACATTACTTTGCTGTTCGACAATCGAAAGAGAAACAAAATTCTACGCAAAATTTTAAATAAAACCCGTTCCCGTTATAATTACGAACTTGTAACGAGTAACTGTTAAGGAATAGTAAATTAGCTGCTACTCGCCGACATGGTTGGTACAATGCTGTTGGACTAGCACAAAATAGCACCAATTGCAAATTGTAGAAATATTGGAGCTATAGAAGAGAAACGCAGTGTATTTACTTCGTACACTTGCACAAATATTTTAATCTTTTAGATGCAATTAAATGCCAAAGTACGATCGCTCGCATTAAAAAAAAAAACCAGAGAAATATTTGTTAAAAATTTAATTAATTTAATAGCTACACGGCACATTAATCTCCCTCCCTATCATCATCATTCATCGCCGAATGACATACCGAATTTCATGCACAATTTTAAGAGCAAAACAATGGGCAGCTTTTAAAAAATTTCCACACCTCAAAAAAGTGTTAAATGTAAATAATAAAAATGTAATAATTATTAATTTACATACATGAATAAACACAACACCAATGCCCAAATGTGTGTACAGCTGTTGGCCGTATAGTCCACAGTCGTCAGAATGTTAGCATGACACGAGGGGCAAATGGTACGCGTTGGTTCCTCGCCCAGTGCCGCCGCTGGTGTTGTTGTTGTAATGATCACTGTCGGCGCTTGTTGTGTGGGTGGTGGTGCCATTGTAGGTGGCTGATACGTGGCAGCTGGCGTAAAACCGGGCGGTGGAGCGGAGTACGGTGGCGGTTGGCCTTTATATTCATACGACATTACTTTTTCACAAAAGGCACAACAACAAAAATCGCACTCGCGTTTCAGCGAAATTCACTTTTCAGTTCAAAGAGGCAGAAAAAAATAAAATAAAAAATTTCACAACCGTTTTACAGCGTTGAATGTGCGATCGTTGCGATTATATTCGTTGTTCGCTGGCAACTGAATTGAAATTGAAAAGTGTATTGCGGCTAATTGTTGGTTGACGGTTTGTACATATGTGACAGCTATTGTTTACCTAAGAGTGCAGACATTGGTGACTTATCTGTAACCTTATAAAACAGCTGATTCAACCAACCTTACGACAAGCTGTGCTACTAGTCATTGGTGCCTTATCGTAATTCTGTAGCTGTATCGTTAACTTACAGACCAAATGGATTTTGGTTAGAAACCATAAATCCGTAAACAGCTGATCAGTTTTTGTTTATTTTGTTTTTGCTGATGGTATGGTTTTTGTGTATTTTTTTCGGTTGGATCTGATTTGTTTATAAATAAATTATTCAAAAACAAATTTTCTTTGAGTATTTTTTCAATTGCTGGTAATTTTTGATTTTGTGAGGCGTGGTATTCCGGGAAAATTATGATATAATAATAAACCATGCCCGAAAAAAATCCCACCAGCCGGACGCCTATAGCATAGTGGGAAAATTTCGATATGATGCGCCAGGCCCCGGAATTATTAATTAAGCAAAGGAAATTTTGCGGAAACTTTAAAAATTTTTAATAATACAGTATTTTGCGTAGATCATCCTTATGCGTTGGCGGCTTTCGGCCGCGCTTAAAAAAATAACCCTCAGCCGGAGAGTTCAGGAGATAAACCTTGTTAAAGTAATGTGTGTGTAGAACAACTCTGCGTTAGCGGGCTTCGACCGCGTGAATTCTGTGGTAATATCTAGGCTTAGATTTCCATCTGTCTACCAAAAGGGTCGGCTTTACATTAAGGAACCGCGGTCCGATAAAAATAACTTTCTTAGGGGTGTAGAGGGCCTCACAGATCTCAAAACTGAAATCAAAACCTGCCGGAGGCTTATAGTTAACGAGATATTTGTTGGTAAATTTTTGGTAGTTGGATGGGTCCGCAGATACTTATTACCGCAGAAAGAAAACTCTGACGGCTGAGGTGTTCTACACACATATGTATATACATATGTGAGCACTTTCCTCGGTAATCGTACGCAGTTTTGGGATTTTGCTTGGTAAATTTTACAACTTACAAACCTCCCCGGTCGACGGGACTTTTGGATTTAGAATCACGAGGACCTCCTCTACAACCCCCAATAACTCTTTTTTTCAACGCGTGGTAGACTGTTGGAAATACTTTTCTCGGACCGTGGTTCCTTAATGGAAAGCTGACCCTTATGGTATGCAGATGGAAATGTGAGCCTATCAAAGAGGTTATGCAAAATAAAAATGGGAAAAAAGTTACAAAATGGAGCAAAGTGATTCAATATAATGTTACTATGTTCTTGTAATTATAAAATACTTTTATCAGTTTCTTTTTATGGAATTAATTATGTATATTAACTTAGGGAAAATTGGTTCAATGACAATAATTATAACCATTGAACGGCCGCATTGATATCGCCTAAAGTGGCAATGAGCGCTGCAAAACAAAATAAAAAACTAATTTAATAACGAAATTCAATTTCAAGAAGCCACAAACTAACCTTGCAAATTGGTCTCTCGATTGGCAAAACCCAAAGCCGACAATTGTTCCACTGGTAGCGCACTTCCGCCGGTTGCATATTACCCGATTGCATTGCCATACCATTGAACATGCGGGTCATAAAATGGTTAGAGTTGTACATTTGGTCCACCGCCCGGCGCTGTGGCTGGACGATTGGCGGTATCGCCACCACTCGTTGCGTTCGTTGATGAATTAGTTGTGCCGATGCTGCTTTCTGTATTAGCTGGTGGTGGTATACCCAGTGAACCGACTAGAGCCGGCGGTGCACTCTGCAATTGCCCTTTTGTATTTCCATTATGGAATTTAGTGCCTCCGGATTTGTTAGCAGACCCCGTACTTCGGGAATTTCATTTGATTGAGGAGCTGCGGCATCATTTGATGAACCTGGTGATTGTTACCCAATAGGCACTTAATAAACGTGATGCCATTTCCGGGTCTTGTGGCATAACATCCGATGAATTTTCGGTCTGCATCGCTAGCGTATATAAGGATTTGGGGAATTGCCGCTGACATTACCGCCCCCAATGGATTTGGTAAGGATTGATGATGCTCGGTGCCCAATTTTAGATTGTTGCCACCTGGAAGAAAGTGAAAAGGAATATAAAATTAGTGCACCAATTCACATTATGCAATACGAAATACCCACCGCCTGAGCTATCCATTAGCCCCGAAAGGGGATTGCGTGTAAACGAATCGCTTGCTGCATTTAGCATTGGCTCCTGCATATCACAATATATATTTACACTGAAATGCATTATAACCGCCCGGCACCGATTCCAAATTGGAATTAGTAAAAATACAAAAATTTTCACTTTTCGCACTTTCAAGCAAAATGCCAATTTGTGCAATGTTTAAAAGTGTCAGCTGTTTAAGGTTTTACGACACCACTAACAGCTCACATGGGTGGCGGTAAGGTTAAAGTAAGGTTAACGATACTGAAATACTTACAAGTCACCAATGTCTGAACCTTAAAGAGTTGAGTAAGTTGTGCCTTATCGGCGATAAGTTATCGCAGTCATTGTTTACATACTCACCTATACATAAACATGCAATTGCAAATGTACATATGTATGGATGTATTCATATACGTTTATCTTATTTCCTCGAACTTAATACCTATATTTAATATACAAAAGTGATAAGTTAAGTATAACCCATACTAATGTGTGTATGTATGTAACTAAATAAGTTAAGTACTTAAGGCCAAAATTAAAACACAGTACACACACACACATCTTTGCGAATACCTGTGTATTTATGTAGTATGTATGTATGTGTAAAAACTGTTTGCACTTATTAGTAAGAAAAATTTATTTCTCTCTAACCCAGTTGGGAAAATCTCTAGTTCCGAAGTGGTACTAAAGTCTATAGTTTGCATTGGTTAGTTTATTGGCACAATTTCAATAGTTCTGAACTAGCTGCAAGTTCCTACGAATTCTAGAGTCTTATATCTTCGGTTCCTGTCGCTATCAATATTTTTTTAAAATGATTTTTCTATTTCATAAAAACATAAAAAATATTTAAAAGTTAAACAAATAAGAAAAATATTATTGGGGATTGGAAAAACTACACCTTTTCCAGATTGAAATCAGAAAACGCCAATTGGATTTCAGAATAGGTAATTGGATTTCAGAATTTGTCATTCGGATTTAAGAAAAGTTATCTGGATTTCAGAATCTGTTAATAGGATTTCAGAATAGGCAATTGGATTTCAGAAAACTAAAATTGGATTTCAGAATAAGTAATTGGATTTCAGAATGTGTGAATTGGATTTCAGAAATAGACAATTGGATTTCAGAAAACGAAAATTGGATTTCAGATATCATAAACTTTATTTCGTAAAGTTGGAAAATAATTTGTAAGTTCAATTCAGGTTATGTACTACAGATACAATTCAAAATGAGAGATTACGCAGTTATCGCGAAACTCCATTTTTAAAATTTAATCTCACATTCAAACATTTAAATATGCATTTCAATTCATTCATCAACTTTATTTAATATTTTCTTCTTTTAAAATACAATCATAGCGTTCCAGAAATTTAGCATTATTTAACCATGAATATGTATAGTATCTATCGGTCTCTCTACCATAATGGATAACCCCACAAAGTTTGCCTTTCACAACACCGATTGCTCCCTTAGTTTCGAAAGTTTCCATCTTTAGGTTATTTGTTCTCAAAACCTTTTTCTTGGGGTACAATATGTACTCGACCGATTTCACAGAAGTTGATATAGTGCTTATCTTATAATTTGATGCTCTATTGTCGCGATTCCAACCGATCACCTTCATTGTAGCGAACAACGGCAGAGCACCTTTTAATACACGTATGGTTGCAACTCTTCCGTTAATATCAAAAGGTCTATCCACTTTAGCAATGCCAACACGAATATGTCCCTCGTGTATATTGTCCCTCATTACAACTTTGCGAATTTGTGCATTGCTAGCAAGCGGCTCATCCAAGACGCTCACGCCGGCCACTGCGGTGACATTCTTTTCCTCGTAAATTCGGTAGAAAGCAATTGAAATCAAATAGCTTATAGTGATTAATGCGCCCGTAGCATAATATTCGCTTTTATTATATACGGCCACCAAATATGGCACATTCTCTTTATCCTCTTTTGAAACGTTCACCAACAGAACCGTGGGCAGAATCAATGTGAGCGATAAAATAATACACGCGTTCATTTTGCTACTTTTTCAATTACTTCAATACTTTATGAAAAGTTAATCACAAACTTATACCTTTATATATTGTATTCGTCACTGGAGCAATGAATTTTAAGCAAATGCGTCAGAGTTAACCAATTCGTAATTAGTGAAACAGATAAGTAAACATTTTCATTTCATTTGTTAAAAAAAAAAAACACGAGTATGACATATTTGAAGCCAACTGAATAAGAAAAGGGTATACAAAATGTATCGCACTGGGTACACTGATAAGGTAGAACTGGGTACACTGATAAGGTAGAAGCAGTACGAAAAATGCAACCCTTTCATTATATTTGTTGTTGCCTCACGTTGCTAGACTGTCAAACGAGAATTGTTTGACATTCTTCTGTATTCTTCTGTACACGGCGAGTTAAAAACGAGAAGAAGAAGAAGTCAGCTGTTCACTTACCATTACCATATGAATGAATTTGCCTTGATTTGACAGTTCAGAATCGTAGAATCCTTCCCAATAAACACTGAAAAAGCAATTCTCAAAGGTTGAGAAAATATCGTTTCTAAATTTGAGAATCAGCATATATCGACGCTTCCAAACAATACTGTACTAAGTCTGAAAACTGTGCTTTGCAGGGGAGCCTCTCAAAATTTAAATTCGATATGAAACTTCAGTTGTGCGCTAAGTATTCTTTGGAAGCGTCGATATATAATTTGAAAATAAATACATTTTCAAGTGCTGATCAAATATTATTATCAATTTCAGAGTAACTTACACAACATTTGAGAAAACTTGTTTTGCATTTTGTACTATTTCACGAATTTCAAGGTTTGAAAGAACGAAGAAATTTTGTGTGTGTTTGCACATTTCAGTCAACGTTCGTTGTTCTACTCGAGCGGTCTCTGAACGGTTGAAGTAATGATGGTTGAAAATTATTGTGTATAAAGATGATTTTGTATTTTTCCTCTTATTTTGTTTGCTTGTGGCTTTTTGTGAATTTAGTACGTAGTACATACATACACCTATTCAGGCCCGACGAGAGGGGGGGGGGGGGCTGAGGGGGTCAATTGCCCCGGGCCCGGGCTTTAGAGGGCCCGGGAATCTCAAAATGATATCCAAGTTTTTGCTTACAGAAAATAAACGAACAACACCTTTAATCACCTTTCGTAGATAGCAATCATTTTCAATTTCAACAAATTTTATAAATCTCTTAAAGTGTCTGCACCCCACTTAAGGAATTGTTGGTTTTTGGCGTCGACTTTGCAGCATAAATTTGAATTCGTTTTCTGTTGCAACAGAAAAATTCGGTATGATGCAAATTCTTATACAGCGATATGGGTATATCCTGGGCATTTCGGACGGTATGTTCGCACGATTTTTTGAACTTTTGAGGCAGAAATATCGCGAAATATTGTATCGTTTTATGATAATAGGAAAGATTTAGGCCACAGCTAATGATTAAAGTATGTTAGCGACAGAAATTTAGTTTAATGCCTCTGTTTTAGCCACTTAAACTGCGTTCCGGACGCTACAAAAACACGTCCATTTGGCCACAGCGGCCATGTATAGATAAATTAAAGTTCGTAACTATATATTCATTGAATTTTGATTTTGAGAATTTGTTCATTTAGTATGGGTGGTACTAAAGTCTATAGTTTGCATTGGTTAGTTTATTGGCACAATTTCAATAGTTCTGAACTAGCTGCAAGTTCCTACGAATTCTAGAGTCTTATATCTTCGGTTCCTGTCGCTATCAATATTTTTATACTCAGCTGTACTAGTACACAGAGTATTATAGTTTTAATCACATAACGGTGGATTGTAACAGAATGAAATAATCGAGATAGATATAGACTTATATATATCAAAATGATCAGGGTGAAAAGAGAAATCGATTGAGCCATGTCCGTCCGTCCGTCCGTCCGTCCGTCCGTCCGTCCGTCTGTCCGTCCGTCCGTCTGTAAACACTCTAACTCGCGCAAAAATTGAGATATTTTGATGAAATTTGGAATGCAAGTTGGTATCGAGACTGGGACGGTTGGTATTGAAAATGGGCGAAATCGGACCATGACCACGCCCACTTTTCCTATATAGAAAAAATCGGAAATTTGGTATCTCAGTCCCTAATATAGCTGGAGCGATAAAATTTTACTCACATGTTGAGCTCAGGCCCCTATGAAGAAATTTTATGAAATTTTGGAAAATGGGCGTTGCCACGCCCACTTATTAAGGGTCAAACATTGAAAGTTTTATGAGTCATAACTCAGAAACCGTTGAAGATATATCGATGAAATTTGGCACGCGTGATTTCCTTACTTAGGCAAATGTTTTGACGTAAAATTGTCAAAATCGGTTGACGGCCACGCCCACTTTTATATATGTGTATTATAAAGTGACCTAATAAAAACATTTTAAGCGATATCTCTGTCAAATATAAAGATATATCATTAAAATTTTGTGGAATGAGTTCCACAATAGACCAGAAACAAAAAATAGAAAAATTTTGATAAATGGGCGTGGCACCGCCTCTTTTTAGACAAAGGAATATATGAGATTTCTTAGCCTATAACTACACAAATAATTTATATATAATGACGAAACTTGGTGTGTACACTTTTATAACTTGTGGTAATACATGTTCAAAATTTTAGCGAAATCGGTTGGCGACCACGCCCACTTTTATATATGGGAACTATAAAGGGGCCTAATAAAAATATTTTAAGCGATATCTTTGTCAAATATAAAGATAATTCATTGAAATTTTGTGACATGAGTTCTACAATAGACCGGAAATAAAAAATAAAAAAAGTTTGAAAAATGGGCGTGGCACCGCCTCTTTTTATACAAAGGAATCTACGAGCCTATTACTCGACAAATAACTGAGATATTATAACGAAACTTGGTTTATACACTTTTATAACGTGTGTTAATAGACACGCAGAAATTTCTTTGAAATTGGTTTATGACCACGCCTACTTTTTAACAAAGATATTTCTGGAACACCCTTTTGGAATTTGTAACGTGACATCTTTGTAACTAGAAGTCATAAAGGAATGAAATTTTGCACAAAGAATAATATGCATATGCTTATTTGGATGGCTGATAAAAATTTTGAAAATGGGCGTGGCTACGCCCACTTTATGCGGCACTCGCTTTATATAAAATACGCCGTGTTTCCATCAAACGCAAACAAACAATGAAAGCATACAGCTGAGTATCTAATGTTCGATTACACTCGAACTTAGGCTTCCTTACTTGTTTTAAAATGATTTTTCTATTTCATAAAAACATAAAAAATATTTAAAAGTTAAACAAATAAGAAAAATATTATTGGGGATTGGAAAAACTACACCTTTTCCAGATTGAAATCAGAAAACGCCAATTGGATTTCAGAATAGGTAATTGGATTTCAGAATTTGTCATTCGGATTTAAGAAAAGTTATCTGGATTTCAGAATCTGTTAATAGGATTTCAGAATAGGCAATTGGATTTCAGAAAACTAAAATTGGATTTCAGAATAAGTAATTGGATTTCAGAATGTGTGAATTGGATTTCAGAAATAGACAATTGGATTTCAGAAAACGAAAATTGGATTTCAGATATCATAAACTTTATTTCGTAAAGTTGGAAAATAATTTGTAAGTTCAATTCAGGTTATGTACTACAGATACAATTCAAAATGAGAGATTACGCAGTTATCGCGAAACTCCATTTTTAAAAATACAATTACAACCGAACGGCATAAAAATTACGAATTACTTTATTCCATAGTAAATAATTTTTGCATTTTACATGGCCTTTATACATAATCAAGTTTTACATGGCAAAAATAGTTCGAAAGGTCTTTTCTGAAATCCAATTCTCTATTTCTGAAATCCAATTCTCTATTTCTGAAATCCAATTCTCTATTTCTGAAATCCAATTCTCTATTTCTGAAATCCAATTTTTGTTTTCTGAAATCCAATTGCCTATTCTGAAATCCAATTAACAGATTCTGAAATCCAGATAACTATTCTTAAATCCAAATGACAAATTCTGAAATCCACTTACCTATTCTGAAATCCAATTGGTGTTTTCTGAAATATAATTGGAGTTTTCTGAATTCAATCTGGAAAAGATGTAGTCATTGGACTTGCTCAACCAAAGGGCAACATTTCATTTCATACAAGCGAATATGCAAATAGAATACGCTTTAAATAAAATGCATCACTAACCATCTGAGAATTGCAGAAATATACAAAGCCGACGGTAATTGAACGAACGAAAAATTTTCATAGAAAGTTTGTCACTTCGAAATTGCATACAAATCAAAGTGGGTCTTACAATGTTTACTCAATTAACTCCATCTTAACTGGTGGCGGTCTAACTTCAATTGATCTAGTTGCTTTTTGACACCTTTTCGCTAGTTTGGAACTGGAAATTTTGCTCACTAGTTATGGAATTTCCTGCAGGGTACATATGTATGTATGGATGTAGATATGTGTATATTTATATACGTATGTATGTGTGTTCTTCACAATAACCGTTGTTTTTATAATAAGTGGTGTGTTATGACTCATTTAAATTTAAAGAAAAACTTAAACTTGCTATTTTTCGTTAGTACAAAGTAATTTATAGTAGGTCACAATGGCAATTTGTAACTTATTTTTGCTATGGTTTTCCGTTTAGTCTCTAAAAAGTAAATAAAAAGATAAACTCAACCTAATTTAACTTAACTTAAACTTAACTTAAACTTAACTAAAATTTAACTTAAACTTAACTAAAACTTAACTTAAACTTAACTTAAACTTAACTTAAACTTAACTTAAACTCAACTTAAACTTAACTTAAACTTAACTTAAACTTAACTTAAACTTAACTTAAACTTAACTTAAACTTAACTTAAACTTAACTTAAACTTAACTTAAACTTAACTTAAACTTAACTTAAACTTAACTTAAACTTAACTTAAACTTAACTTAAACTTAGATACATACATATGTCCATAGCAGGGATGGGCGTTTTTGAATGAATTTTTATTCAAATAAAAAATAAATTATCTATATATTAATAGGCTAACATTTTTTCCATACAAACAATTGCCAGGCTGTTTTGCACATTTAACTTACTCATATCCACATAAAATTGATATGGATGTGTTCGTATGAGTCAGGAGCAGTGCATAGGCATATACTTTTTTCTATAAATTATTTAATTTCTTTATAATTACTAAATAAAATGTTTAGTTAAGATAAATAGATATCGTAAACGTGTTTACAAATATCGTAAACACAGTTGAAGAGTCGCTTTAATTTAAAATCGCTCACCGCCGGGCCTACCTTCTTAGATCTGCCTTGATTTTGACCATGATTTCGCGTCGGACCGTGATCAAAAGGGCAAATCAGTGTTGCAGTACAACTGGAATTTGGAAAGTGTTGCTTATCTCCGCGAAAAGGAATAATTTTTGTACCAATACAAAGTTGAAAAAATAAATTGCATGATCGAATTTCGACCACCGGCGATACTAGTTATTCTTAATTCTGATAATATTGAATAATGAATAAATCTTTATTCACGTTATTAAATTTTTCTTGCTAGTCACACAAGTGAATAAAAATTTATTCTTATTTATTCGTTATTGAGCTATTAAATTTTTGAATAATGCCCATCCCTGGCACCTACATAGTCAACGATAATCTAGTTGAAGCAATGAATCAAATGTTTATAAATATTTGATATTAATCACTATGTATGTACATACATACTTACACTCTATGTACGTCTGTATATAAGGGGATTTTCAAGTGTTATCAGCAAGCAGTAGAAACAGATATAAAAACAGAAAAAATAAACAAGAAAGATAACAAAATTAATATGTAAAATACTTTCAATAAAAAGCTCATAAGTCACGGGTTGGCACGGGTAGTTTATAAAAATGGGGTATCGGAGGTCGTTGCAACCCCTTAATGCACAGTTTAGGAAAATAATTTTCTGAAATAATAGCGAACCTTTAATTGACCTTATCTAGACTTTTAGACACGAACACAAGTATTTAAAGTGTAATGCTAAATAATATTGTAAGCTCATAAATAATTTCGATTCGATTTCGAAACTCACATGCACAGCAGCAAAGCACAGCAACCTAAACAGAATATTCCCTGTGTTGATTCATACACGACCACAGTTCGTATATTTTGCAGGCAATTCGGACAAATGATCTCTTGTGCGCTGGGACCCACCGGTGATGCTTGCACACCAACAACAACGTGCATATTCAACGGATGCCGGTAGGTGTAGGAGGGAGTGAAGTTTTGGAATCGTCGTGTGCTGAGTTCGTGCGCAGTTATCGTTGGTATGGCCAACATGGAGGGAGTCATTTCAAAGCCGGCTGACGTTGTGTGATGTTGGGAAGATGGCGGCGTTGCGGGTGATGATGGTGGTGGGCTTTGTTGTTGTTGTGGTGAATGCTCAATTGCATTATTTCTGGTCGCTGTTGCTGTTGCTGATATTTCTGGTTTTGCATTTATATTTAACGAATTCTCAGATGGCATTTTTTTTCTTGGGCTTTGTGATTTGGAATTTTTTATTTTTTTTTTTAATTTTTTAATTTTTTAAAAATTTTTTTTTTTAAGTTACGAGTATTAACTTTGTAATTAAAATTTTTTTTAATGAAAATCGAACGATTTGTAAATTGTAGTTTTCGATATCACAGTAAGTATTATTTATCAGCAAACAGCTTATCTGTAACTAGGGTTGCCAGATACCTTTCCTGAAAAAATCAGTACACTGCCTTCAAAAAAAGAAAAAAACAATATATGCGGAGAAAATCGTCTTTATTACTGGCATTTTCTTTTTGCTTCCGTATCGTTAACTGTCAATCATGTTTCTATGACATTTAACGTTCGCGTTGCTTCCTCCATCCTAATTGTTTCATGGTTCTGTCGTGGTTATGCTTACGAGTAAAACACCATTAAAATTCGGACACATTCTCGTCATCGGTGAGGGTGATAAAAATGAATTTTTTTAGTGTCGGCTAAAAATCAGTACAAATCAGTACAAAATCCAAAAAATCAGTATTTCTTAAGGTTTTTAAAACCATCAGTACGCAGCACGAAAAATCAGTATTGTACTGATCAAATCAGTACGTCTGGCAACCCTATCTGTAACACACTGTGCCGCAATCAAAAGCTTATAAAGCTCTGAAGCTCATACAAAAGCAAAGCTTAATAAATATGAGTACCGTATTTAGAAGTTAATTATGATAATGGAAAGCTTACTTAGTAGTATTAAATTAAAAAAAAAAGACTACCCAACAAACATCTTGGCAAACGTTCGAAAGTGATCTACGATATAGAATAAGATTTCGAATTCGTAAGGTATGGAAAACACGTAGCATGACGATGATGAAGATGCATCTTCCAGAATCGAATAACAACTTTCGCTATTTTTTAACGAAGGTTCAGCTTGCAAAAAATAGGTTGTTTAATCGTTTCGAATTGTAATCTAAGCCTAATTTTTATTATAGCATACTATTTTCTATTTATGTATGTATGTACATATGTACTTAGATATAGTTACATATGTATCTTCTTCACACTAACCAGAAAACACAAAGCAGAACCGCTATAAGATGTGTTTCTTTCGTTGGCTGTAAACGAACATCTGTTTCAATCTGGGCACCACAGTAAGGACAGCGCAATCTTACTGGTTTCGGTCCTACTGCGTTCATTGTTAGTTTGGAAAGTCTTAACCTTTTTTGTTTTTAATATCTATATTTGCATTTGACACTAGTTTTTTAGTATATAAACTTTTTCTTTTAACTGAACCGGAGAGCACCCAAAATGTAAATAATTTCGAAAAATTTACACAATTTACAATTTTGACATGAAAAGAGGAAAAAAAGAAAAAAAAAAAAACAGAATAGAGGAAAAGAAAATGAAGAACAAAAAGTTATGAAGAACAGATTACTTATAAACCAGTGTTGGTTGGAAAATAAATTTTTCGAAAACATATTTTCAATTCAATAGAGTTGAAAAGAATTTCTAGCATGGTTGCAATTAAAATTAACTCGATCGATCAGGGATTTAATTAGCCAGAGCTTTGTGGTTCTTATGCCATGCATCTCTCACATTCAAACATTTAAATATGCATTTCAATTCATTCATCAACTTTATTTAATATTTTCTTCTTTTAAAATACAATCATAGCGTTCCAGAAATTTAGCATTATTTAACCATGAATATGTATAGTATCTATCGGTCTCTCTACCATAATGGATAACCCCACAAAGTTTGCCTTTCACAACACCGATTGCTCCCTTAGTTTCGAAAGCTTCCATCTTTAGGTTATTTGTTCTCAAAACCTTTTTCTTGGGGTACAATATGTACTCGACCGATTTCACAGAAGTTGATATAGTGCTTATCTTATAATTTGATGCTCTATTGTCGCGATTCCAACCGATCACCTTCATTGTAGCGAGCAACGGCAGAGCACCTTTTAATACACGTATGGTTGCAACTCTTCCGTTAATATCAAAAGGTCTATCCACTTTAGCAATGCCAACACGAATATGTCCCTCGTGTATATTGTCCCTCATTACAACTTTGCGAATTTGTGCATTGCTAGCAAGCGGCTCATCCAAGACGCTCACGCCGGCCACTGCGGTGACATTCTTTTCCTCGTAAAGTCGGTAGAAAGCAATTGAAATCAAATAGCTTCTAGTGATTAATGCGCCCGTAGCATAATATTCGCTTTTATTATATACGGCCACCAAATATGGCACATTCTCTTTATCCTCTTTTGAAACGTTCACCAACAGAACCGTGGGCAGAATCAATGTGAGCGATAAAATAATACACGCGTTCATTTTGCTACTTTTTCAATTACTTCAATACTTTATGAAAAGTTAATCACAAACTTATACCTTTATATATTGTATTCGTCACTGGAGCAATGAATTTTAAGCAAATGCGTCAGAGTTAACCAATTCGTAATTAGTGAAACAGATAAGTAAACATTTTCATTTCATTTGTTAAAAAAAAAAAACACGAGTATGACATATTTGAAGCCAACTGAATAAGAAAAGGGTATACATAATGTATCGCACTGGGTACACTGATAAGGTAGAACTGGGTACACTGATAAGGTAGAAGCAGTACGAAAAATGCAACCCTTTCATTATATTTGTTGTTGCCTCACGTTGCTAGACTGTCAAACGGGAATTGTTTGACATTCTTCTGTATTCTTCTGTACACGGTGAGTTAAAAACGAGAAGAAGAAGAAGTCAGCTGTTCACTTACCATTACCATATGAATGAATTTGCCTTGATTTGACAGTTCAGAATCGTAGAATCCTTCCCAATAAACACTGAAAAAGCAATTCTCAAAGGTTGAGAAAATATCGTTTCTAAATTTGAGAATCAGCATATATCGACGCTTCCAAACAATACTGTACTAAGTCTGAAAACTGTGCTTTGCAGGGGAGTCTCTCAAAATTTAAATTCGATATGAAACTTCAGTTGATGGTGTATAAAGATGATTTTGTATTTTTCCTCTTATTTTGTTTGCTTGTGGCTTTTTGTGAATTAACGAAAATTTAATTAAAATGTAGTTTGTTTCTACATATATTAAAAAATATATTAATATACCCACCTAACGTAATATACTCGAAAGGCACCGGCGAAATTCACCCGCACGGGTAAATGAAAAACATCACATCAGAGTACAAATATGTAGTACATACCTATTGATTCCATTCCATTTCATTTGATAACCTTTGATGTTTGAGAATATGGTTAATTCTCGAATGAACCTCAAGTTGCAAATTAAAAAAATGTGTATTGGGTAAACAAATGTACAAGATTTGACAATATATGGTTAGCCTCGAAGGAAACTACTAAAAAAATCAACCGTTGTGCTTCTACCTTATAAGTGTACCCTGGTATCGCACATGCATGAACTGCTAATATTGACTTTTTATTATTAAACATATGTACTTATTTCTGTATTTGCGCCATGGATATTTTTCTATTTGTCTTAACACGTTGGCTGCCAGTGTATCTCCGGTGATCCACGCCTCGACGCTTAAAATTTAAATATTTTAAAATTAAAAAGCAGATGTTCGCTGGGTGTTAAAGTTTTGAAAGGCGCATGTGTTAAAAACAGTGTTGCCACAGCCAAAATAAAAAATTTACCAAAGATTAAAAAAAAAAAATAACCAAAGATTAAAAGAAAAATTACCAAAAAATTAAAATTTTTATAAGTAATAAAAATCACATCTCTGGCTATACGTTTTCATTTTAGCACACTGAAGCTGAAAGCGCTGAGCTGTTAGTCGACCAAATTCATTATATGGTAATGGCAAGGTGAATTCGGCAATATTCGCCTCGATTCGCTTTAAGTTGTTGTCTTGTCCATCAGAATGTCCATTACCATTACCATATGAATGAATTTGCCTTGGTCGACCTGAACGGCAGTGTTGCCAAGTAAATGAATGGAGCTACTGTGAACAGAAAACTTCGACTGACATATGTACAATGTACATTAGAGCGTATCACGGTGTATGGGTGAAAAAAAAGTTGAAAATTTTCCCCCCCAGTTTGAACACTTACCTTATGAGGTTTTCAAAAAAAATTTTTTTAATTTTTTTGTCACCCTGTAAAAACAGCGAAATTTGTTTTTTTCTATAATTTCTATATTTTACGTTCGATTTTCAAAAGTGATACATTTTTAGAAAGGTATTCACCAAGGCAATATTTCATCCATAGAAACTTTTAGCCCATCATGCAAAGTTCAGCTTTTATTCTATTTTTACTAAATCCAACACCCTGTAATTGAAAAAAAAAATTGTTTCCTGAATACTAAGAAAAACAAGTAAGAGCGCGGCTGACTTCGGACGTACCAAAGACTGCATACCTTTCAAGAATGGGGAAATGAAAAGTTGCATAGGCTGATATTGTTTAATTTATACTTTCAATTATCTGGGTAATTTATACAAAGATTTCTTAGAAAAAGAAGTGTAATTATTTAGATGGAGAAGTTATACCCTAAAATATATATATCTGAACAATCGGTTGTATGGCAGCTATATGATATAGTGGTCCGATTCGGCCGATTCCGACAAATGATAAGCTTCTCCTTAAAATACACTCACATTCCGAATTTCATGCAGATATCTCAAAAATTGAGGGACTAGTTTGCGATTAAACAGACAGACAGACGGACATGGCTTAATCGACTCAGCTCATGATCCTGATCATATTGGTATATATTTTCGTAGGTCTGCAACGCCTCGTTCTGGTACTTTCACCATTCGTGTTTCGGTACAAAGTTATAATACCATTTCATTCCCATGAATGGTACAAAAAGAATATTTACCTGCTTATAATGAGGAAATAAATGTAATGCATTTATGCTAAATCTTTTCTTGGCTCTAATTTTCTGTAACGTTCTCGGCTACTTACTTTAGCGAGTATATAACCTAGGCGTTCCTCGTCGGCAACTTCTGTACAAGAATCACTTACTACCTGTTCAAATCGCTCAGTATTTAGAGAATGGCATAGAAAATCTAAGTAAATTAATAGGTTATAATTAGTATAATTAGTATCAATCACTGCTGTTTGGAAATATTAATCAGGTATTTTTATAACATCATTAGAATTTTGTAGTTCCTGCAAGTCCGTATCAGAATAAAATAGCAAGCATGGTGGCTCTGTAATTCTAAATGAGCTCCAATCGATCATTTGAGTGTACTATGTACTTCTTCATGGCATTTCTGCTCTGAGTTGCTCTATGTTGCTCTATTTCGACAGCTGCCCTACTTTGCTCTGCTCTAACCTGCTCCGAACTTTTTTTGTTCATTAAACAGAGCTAATATTAATAAGTAATAGTCTTTTTTACTCATATAATGATGTAAAAACTAAATTCAAGGCTAAATTTACTTTATTAAAAAAAAATTTTTTTAATACAGGGTGTTGGTTTTAAATAAATTTTAATAAAAGCTAAAGTTGCTGTCGCAGGTTAATGGCTTATATGGACGAAATATGACACGGGTTAAAACCTTTACAACAATATAGAAAAGTTATAAGCAAAAAACGAATTTCGCTGTTTTTACAGGGTGCCAAAAAAAATATTTTTTCCATTTTTGAAATCTCCAAGGAGTAAACATTCGAACCAGAGAGGAACATTTTAAATTTTTTTTGGCGATACGCTCTAATGTACATGCATATATTCCTGTAGCATAAACATCAACCAATAGCATAATTATCAACCAATCGTATTCTTTTATGCAGACGCTGCACCAGCGGGGTGACAGGTAACAAGGTCAATGGAAATAAGGTCAATTGACCTTATTTCCCACCCGGTTGGGAAATAAGGTCAATTGACATTATTGCGTTTTTGGAAAACACAATAAAGTCAATTGACTTTATTGCGTTTTCGAGCATTTAGCTTCGCATCGGTTCGCGTCGCTGCTGTTATTAGAAAAGTTAAGCGCCGCAGGCGAAAATTTGGAATAAAAAATCGCGCGATTTTTAATTCCAAATTTTCATTTTTCTAAACTGCTTTTTATGAGAAACGAAAAGCACCGCAGGCGAAAATTTGGAATAAAAAGTCGCGCGAATTTTAATTCCAAATTTTAATTTTTCTAAACTGCTTTTTATGAGAAAAGAAAAGCGCCGCAGGCGAAAATTTGGAATAAAAAATCGCGCGATTTTTAATTCCAAATTTTCATTTTCCCAAACTGCTTTTTATGAGAAAAGAAAAGCGCCGCAGGCGAAAATTTGGTTACGGTGCAATCTTTATTATAGCATTCATATCTTATGTACGCCGTAAGAACATTTTTTTTCCTGAATAAGAATTTGTTATCAATTAATAATAATTGTGAATTTTTTCTAAGCCCCTCCACATATGAATAATGTAAAGACATTTCGCAATTGTTTTCTTTTTCGACGACCACACTTCACTAAATTCACTTATCAACTAATTTGTAGTAACATAAGAGCGAGTAAAATTGTATTTTCATTCATTAACAAACGGTACTCATAACGAACGGGTTTGCAGAAGAACTCAGCAAATATTTTCATGAATGAACAAGTTTTAAGCATAGTTGACATTATTTCCATTTGGATTGGGAAACAAGGTCAATTATTTTATTTCCAAATTTTCGTTGACCTTATTTCCCAACCGGGTGGGAAATAAGGTCAATTGACATTATTTCCGTTGACTTTGTTACCTGTCACCATCAGCGGACTCTATCGGTAACTACCACCAGAGCTGGAAAAAACCAAGTACCAGTACAATTACCATTACCAGTACTCAGTAATTGAAAAGCCCAATTACCAAGTATAAGTATATTATACTGGTACTTGATACTCAGTACGTACATTTTTCAATTCTTTTGCAATTCTTTTCCAATTACTTTCAATTCTTTTTCAGTTGATTTTCAATTACTTTCAATTCTTTTTTAGTTGTTTTTTCAATTCTTTAATTTTTTTTTATTCCATTGTAAATATAAGATAACAGTTTAATAACAAGAAAATATTAAAACGAGTGCATACAATTTTTCGCTCAACTGAAGCTGATGAAGCTAGTGGTGTGTTTGTTCGTATTTCCACGTCCAAGATTATGGGATATTTTTTTAAACTTGGTAATTACATCTCAGGATCTCGTATATATTCTCTCCCAATTCGATGTGTGCTCCTTAACATTTTTCCTACAAATTGCGTGGACCTACAGTTTTTATACCGGCTCCGAACGGCGAATGCATTTTTTCATAGCAGAAATACACTCGGAGGGTATGCCGCCCACTGCCGAGAGGTGACCGCTATTTACAAAAACCCAATAATTGGGAATTTAATTAATTAGAAACATTTTTTTTGTGTTTCTCCGGACTGGGGTTACAACCCCAACGTAGTAACGTAGGCGAGCACTCTACCCACTGCACCACAGCGGCCCATAACATGTATGTACATACCACGGTAGGCAGGAAGCGACGATAGGTTGCATGAAAATGTCGAGAAAAAAGGAAAGTGGGGTTGTGTTATGTGATGTTTATAGATGAAACATCCGTTGAAATTAAAATCCGAGCTGCTCCTTTTTCAAGGATATCCACATTTTTTGTTTTTTTTGAAAGGATCAAATATTGAGGAAATCGAAAATTCGCCACTGTCCAAATTTTTCCGATTTCAATACATTATTTGGTCGCTAAGGGATACAAAAAAAGGTATTAAAAAGAAAAAAGGACACCTATAGTGGAAAAATCCAATGTGAACAGGACCTAAAGGATAACCACTGAAATATAAAATAACACAAAAAGTACCCATTTTAATTTGCGCATAACTCCTAAAATGTTAACTCTACGTGAAAATTCCGTATAATATGTTTCATTCAGAATAAATAAAGGAATATTTCTTTGATATACAATTTTGATCTACCTGCAGTGGTTAATGCACGTTGGTCCATCTAAAGTGAAAATTTCAAAAAAAAGTACTTTTTTTTATGGTACTATTTTAAGTTCAAATATTTGTCTAGTTTATGTAAATATTTTAATCTAATGATCCAATTCTCATTCTTACATATCTATACGTTAATATTAAAAAGAATTAGAGCTGAAATACGCGCTAGCTGTGCACGGTGGACGGTAAGCAACAATAGGTTGCATGGGAATATCGAAAAAACGATCGCCGGCTAAAAACTTACGTAAAATGATATTCTAATATACTTCATAAACACACAGCAAGCGTGAATAAAATCTCCAACATTTTTTTTAAACGAAAATTAGTACCAGCACACAGCTAGGCACATATTCGTTGGGCCATCGTTTTTACAATATTCCCATGCAACCTATTGTTGCTTCCCGCCCACCGTACACAGCTAGCGCGTATCTCAGCTCTAACTCTTTTTTAGTATTAACGTATAGATATGTAGGAATGAGAGTTGGATCATTAGATTAAAATATTTACATAAACTAGACAAATATTTGAACTTAAAATAGCACCATAAAAAAAAGTACTTTTTTTTTGAAATTTTCACTTTAGATGGACCAAAGTGCATTAAGCACTGCAGGTACATCAAAATTGTATATCAAAGAAATATTCCTTTATTTATTCTGAATGAAACATATTATACGGAATTTTCACGTAGAGTTAACATTTTAGGAGTTATGCGCAAATTAAAATGGGTACTTTTTGTGTTATTTTATATTTCAGTGGTTATCCTTTGGGTTCTGTTCACGTTGGATTTTTCCACTACAGGTGTCCTTTTTTCTTTTTAATACCTTTTTTGTATCCCTTAGCGACCAAATAATGTATTGAAATCGGAAAAATTTGGACAGTGGCGAATTTTCGATTTCCTCAATATTTGACCCTTTCAAAAAAAACAAAAAATGTGGATATCCTTGAAAAAGGAGCAGCTCGGATTTTAATTTCAACGGATGTTTCATCTATAAACATCACATAACACAACCCCACTTTCCTTTTTTCTCGACATTTTCATGCAACCTATCGTCGCTTCCTGCCTACCGTGATACAACATAACATGTACAAACATATATATGTACGATCGGAGAAAATTTGAAAATTTAAAAAAGTAGCATATTAAAAAAACCCACCCTAATGTACGTATGTATGTATGTATATTTAATAAAGAGTTCTTATAAGGGAATTTTCCTGCTTTTAATGGCTGTAATATTTAGTATCCGATGTATCTTATGTAGAGGCTAGAAGAAAATACAATATTTAAAATAAATTCATTGATTAAACTCCATGTAATTGAAAAGAATTGGTGGTAATTGGTGGTAATTGAAAGTAATTGGTGAAAGAATTGAAAAAGTACTTGATACTTGAATTTTTTAATTATCAAGTAATGGTACTTGGACCAAGTACAAGTACCAAGTATATTCAGTACTTCACAGCTCTGACTACCACAACACTACCGAACTCTGCTGGGTGAATAGCAAAAATTCAAATTCAACAAGTACAAGTACAAGTGATTGCAAAATAATTGAAGCTTTAGCAAATACTTCAAAGTATTTGAAAAGAATTTAAAGTACTTGAAAAGAATTTAAAGTACTTGAAAAGAATTGAAAGTACTTGAATAGAATTGAAAGTACTTGAAAAGAATTAAAAAATCGATTCAAGTACATTTTTCTATTCTTTTCAAGTATTTTCAAATATTTTTAAGTATTTGCTAAAACTTCAATTATTTTACAATTCCTTGTACTTGTACTTGTACTTGTACTTAAATATTCTGAAAGTACTTAGTACTGACTAATTACTTCAAGATCAAAATATAAAGTATTTAAGTACATAATAGTCCAATTACTACTCAGTATTACCCAGGTCTGCTCAGAAGAATATGCTTACTCAACACTAATTATGTGCTCTTCGTAGTCTCTTTCTGTGCTCTATTCCTTTCCTATACCTTAATCGTAAATGAAATGAAAGCGCTCAGCAAGTAAACTTTTGGATTAGCTAATTTCTGGCGCAGCCAGTACGTTTTGCACATTCGAGCGATAGTGTATTCGGTGGTGTTGCTGGCAGCTAGATTTTGTACGGATTTACTGAAAATTTGGAGTCACTTTGCTTTTAATAAAAAACATACTCGCATATGTATGTAATTTAATAAAAATGCAATCACAAATCGAAATGGTTGAAGTAAGTTTGAAAACACCCAGCACACCTAACACGCCAAATTCACCCAGCACACATGCTGGGCAACGCTTCGAAAAGGCCACTGAGGCCGTTCTAACATATGTCCTTGGTGATGCTGTGCGCGATGCAAGTGACGAAGATCATCATCAAGCGCAGGACAACGTAATGGAAGAGTTGATGCGGCGACGCAATCGTTGGCGTGCAACAAGGTATGAAGATGGCAAGCCACATTTGCGTTACTTTGCCGTCGGTCCCAGCACGTATCAGATACGTTGTCCGTTGTGCAAGCAACGCGCCGATACGGAAACCGTGCAAATGAGTGGCATTTTGGGGCATCTTAGTTGTTTGCTATCGACGCTGTCCTGGTGCGTATGAGTGATGTAGTGATTTTTTGTTGTGTTTTTTTTAGTATAAAATATAATTAATTTTAATTATTATTTGTTTTTTTTTTTTTGTACTTTACAGCTGCTTTCCCTTATTCTCGCTGTCATTTGTTTATATGTGCCTGCAGAGTCGTTTGAAAAGTAAGCGTTTGTTCTGTAATAAATGTGGCGGTCATTTGGGTTTCTATTGGCGGCCAACGTGATTAATGAGGGCGTCTTATTTTATGTACTTAGTTTAGCAGAGAAATATGTGTACTTAATTTTATAAAAATAATAATTAAAGCTTAATTTTTTTGTTTAGAATTTTTTAATAAAGAAATATTTCAAGTATTTTCTATTGAGCTTGATGGCCACATCTCGCTATTGTTGTCGATCGGCAGGTAGGAAAACGTAATTATGGTTGAGAACATAAACTATATATGTATGTATGTGCGTATATAAGTATGTATTTATCTAAAATTAATTACATACATGAGGGTGGGGCGATTTGTATGGAGGGAAATTAATCGATACCACGCCATCGAAATTCGGATTCCTCTCATTTTTCTGAGTAGAAAACTCCTGCAAGACATTTTTCTAAAATTAATTTTGATGTTCCGGAATTTGGTTTTTATGAACCAAAACGAATTTTTAAAAATAAAAATCGACAAAAAATATCCAGGCCAATGTGCACATCGATTTGAAGCAGAATTTTATGCTGAATCCAGATATGAAATCCGAATTAAAATCGGATGATCCGTTTTCGAGATATAGCCTAATTCCCGGTTATGGAGGCCGAATGCCCAAAATCGCATATTTTCGCGTTTATCTCTTGTTGTGTACAATATATCTTAATTTTTTTTTTGCAAATTTCTTAAAGATACGTCAATGTAATATACGAGCAGTATTTTAAAATATTAATTTATCTTGCGGTATAGGAAAACTAGAATGCACTCTTTTTTCCTTGGCGCAAAATTGCGGTATGGTTTCTCTATGTTATAGTCATCCGATACCGATGATTTTCGCCGACAGCGCTTTGTGTACAATAAATGCTCCAAATCCAAAATTTCAGAATTTTAGCTGGAAAAATTGAAGAGTTATTCCCTAAATACTGAGTAGTACTTAAATACTTTAATGAGTCCGTACTAAGTACTTTCAGAAATCGGTTCAAGTACATTTTTCAATTCTTTTCAAGTACATTCAATTCTTTTCAATTACTTTGAAGTATTTGCTAAAACTTCAATTCTTTTTCAATTCTTTGTACTTGTACTTGTACTAGTACTTGAAAATTTGGGAATGCAAGTACCAGTACTAGTACAATTCTTTTAAAATGTACTTGTCACAAGTCGTACTGGTACTTGATATTACCCAGGTCTGAGTATTGGGGTGGATAAGTTTATTCTTAACAAAATACCATGGCAAATCTAAAGCGTTTTAAGTGTACGAACTTTTCGGCAGAAAACCTGCTAAAATGTGACTTCAACAAGAGTTTTTAGTGAAGCTTTTTTAAATCACATTTTCTGAGCACCATCATAATGTCAATAATTGTTTATGAGGAAAAATAATACTAACACCGAAGATGAATATATACATATGTATATGTATTCCTCACATCTAAGTGACTCCAACACTCTAACAACACATTTATGGCATTTATTTGCAGTCTAGACTCTAGACTCTAGATCCTCGAATTTGTCGATCAAGCGTTGAGCTTTATACAATATGAAAACAGTTTACCCTATTTCTCTATCTCTTAGCTGATCAACTACTACACTAAGCCTGAACCATGCCATGAGGCAAACAGAATAGCACGGCATAAGGGCAAATAAATTTTTCTAGTACTACAAGTTCTCCAATTCAATTTTTGTACTAAAAAACCTGCAGTCTCCCTAATGCAGATATTTATATTCATGGCTGCCTGTAACTATATGTATGTACAAATATATAATAATACTTATATGATAGTGGCGGATGCTTCATATAAGCCTAAAAGCCCGGGTTGCCTAAATAAATCAAATCCAATAAAATCTAACATTTTATGACTTTTGCTACTTCGACTTCAGTTTTCCAAAAACTGCTTAAAATTGTGCTTTAGTTTATCCGCTTTTTAGATATTCCCTTATAGTGCTATATTGATTTCTTTCCATATTGAGCTTTTGATGGGATCAGTATTTAAAGGTGTACAATGTCCATTAAAAATTTATTGCAAAATCCTTCAGTATTATGAAAAAAGCATTAAATAAAAAAACTCTTGCAAAAGTATCTATGTTTTATTTATACCCTTTCCAAAGTCTCTATATTTTAGTTACACTATCTGAAAAAATATTGTCTCAAAACTAGTTATGTAAAATATTTAACATTGAATTTGCAAAAATCTGTCATATTGCTTTTTATTTTTTTATATCCTTAAGTTCTAAGCTTTCAGGTAATAACCAAAAATATTAAAATAAAATAGAGCTTGAGGCCGTAGTGGGTTTTTATAACTTGTGGCTTAACATGAAAAATTCACATAGGCAGTTTTGAGAGTGGATTACTCATTTCTCTATAAGTCTGGCGTCAGCAATCAATTCAGTTGAACTTTTTCCAAATGATTCTAATAATAACTTTTCCTCTGCTTTTGTAGATAATTCACATTACGATGGTGAAGTACTTGAATTTACTTGCGACTGAGGCAGGCTTGTTGATATGCTGACCCAGAGTAGTTACAGCTAAAGCAACAAAAGTCATATAAATATCTTCATTGTATTTCAAAACTTAATTATTCTTCATCATTTTCATTTTCTCGATTTATTCCAATACATTCAGTTGCATACGGTATGAATATAAACAACAAACCAGATATGCAAAACGAATTTTATTAAGGTCAATGACGGAACCGCAATCAGACTTTCAGATAATACAGCAAAGAAACTTGAAGCAATGGCTTATTGCTATGCTTCATAATTGCTTGGCTTGCCCAGCCAATTTATGCTAGGGCCGCCACTGATATACATATGCATGTATATTACAAAATTTTGCTTTTATGGCTGTTCGCCCCCAGACATTGCCGGCATCGCGACGTTTTGCTGCTCGTAAACTAAAGAAAGCGTCAAGACAAACAAAAGATCACCAAATCAGACGCAAGGTACTCAAACGCTTTTAATAATATACATTCTTATATATTAAGTATGTACATAGGTATATTTAAGTTGGCGGCTGCTCTCAAGCAACTGGCTGAAATGGCAACGGCTGCGGCACGATACCAACAGAGGAATAATTCCCACTACGTGTATGGGCATTTGCTCATCAGTTGATCGCATTGCTTTGACGGTAAACGAAGCGGATTTCTGATTGTGTGATTCACATATGTAAGCGCGTAAATGCTTTTTTGTTCGCGATGTGAACGCTAAAAAGCAAAAAAAGAACTGAAAAATTAAAAAAATATTTAAAATAAAAAAAAAATTCTATATACGAGTATAATAAAAAAAAAATACATAAAAACTAAATTTGTTTAAGTGCCAAAAAATTTCGCAGCAATTTCACACGCGTTCAACTCGCGCGAGTAGCTCTTATAGAATACATTGTACATATTTATTTATAATGTATATATGTTTATATGTGTTTAGTTAGTAGCCATCACCACAGAAAATATGACAAACGCACAATCAACTGTTGTTGTTACAATTGACAGCAATGAGGGCGCCCTAGAAGACGTACTGCCGATATTGCCTTCAAATGTCGGCCATTTGCTGGATCAGCCCGTCGATATACAATGCGCGGCATGCGGCAAGAAATGCACAACACGTGTTGAGCGCGAAGCGGTGACTTGTTTGCAGAAATTGGTGGCTGGTGTAAATTTTTGTTTATGCTGGTAAGTGGCTCAGATTAGAAAGGGGTTCTAGAATGAGGTCTAGCGTGGTAAAGCATTTAGTTCATACATAATATATAAAGATTATGAGGGAAAGTTAAGACAGTTCGACGGAAAAGGTCCATCATAGCACTTGGAAAATCGTTTTATGAAAACTGACTATTCTGAGTCGTTTTCAGTTTTTTATGATCAAAAACTGTTTAATAACTTTCGCGTTTGGAAGAACACTCGAAAATGGCGAAGACCAGCGACTGGAAAGTGATTTTATCCTTTATCGTTTAGGAATAATCTTACTGAGTGGTTTTTGAGCCACTTTGCTGATTAAAAAAAAGAATTTATAACCTTGACAAAGAAAAAACGATTAAAAATTAACCAAAAACGATTCAAACCAAAAACGATTCAAAAATGACGCATAAACGATTTAAAAATAACCCAAAAACAATTTAGGAATTACCCAAAAACTATTTAAAAATTACCCAGAAACGATTTAAATATGACCCAAAAAACGAATTAAAAATGACCTAAAAATCATTCAAAATTGACCCAAAAACGATTTAAAAATCTCCAAAACGCGATTCAAAAATGACCCAAAAACGATTTATATATAACCCAAAAACGAATTAAAAATGACCCAAAAACAAGTTCAAAATGTCCCAAAATCGATTCAAAAATGACCCAAAAAGGATTAAAAAATTACCCAAAGCCGACTTAAAAATAACCCAAACACAATTTAAAAATTACCCAAAAACGATTTAAAAATTAGCCAAAACCAAAAATTAAACAAAAACGATTTAAAAATGACCCAAAAACGATTTAAAAATTACCCAAACACGATTAAATAATTGCCAAAAAAAGATTCCAAAGAGACACGAGAATTATCAGAAAAATGATTTAAAAATGACAAAAAAAAAGATTCATTAACGATCAGAAAACGGTTGAAAAATTATTAAAAAATATATCCGAAAAAGACTCAAAAATTCAGCGGTTGAAATAAGACTCGAAAACGACTCCCCAAGAAGAGTAGCTTGTCTAGTCATTTATTGCAAACCGAAATCCTTACACATGAAGCTAATAAATATTATGACCAATATTCAAAAACTAACTCTCACTTTTTTATTTATTTTTTTTTTCTTTTCACAGCAATCCCATACGTTGGAATGGGCGTTACGATGTCAATCACTATTGCAGCGAATGTGGCTGTTACATTGGACGCTACATAACATTGAGTTGGTATAAGCGGCAATTATTCAAAATGCAACGATCGGATGTGGTGAGTGAGAATAGGTGGCAACGTTTTCGCAAAGTGGAAAAGGAAACAATCGATAAGAAAATAGTGGAAAAGCAACAAACGAGAGCGCAAATGAAAACGAAGAGAACACAAAATGAGGAAACTGTGTGATGATTTGTGGGCAAATATTTATTAAAAAAAAATTAAATAGTTATAAAAAGAAATAATAAAAAAAAAATAAAAATAACAATAATATAAAATATTTATTCGAGAAAAAAACTAAATTATTTTCATTGTCTAGCTTTTATTAAAGAGAATAAGTGGATAGAAGTAGTAGTGGCAAATGAGTCTATGTAGTTAAAATAATGTTTTAATCACTCTCAAACAGGGACCTTAATCATTATGAGTTTTATAATAAAAATCGCCATTTAATCATTATATGTTGAGTTTTTTTATATTTCATCAAAAATAATCATTATTTTTTTAGTTTTATTTTTTTTGATGAGAAATATTTATATATATTACGCTAAGCGATTTTTTGTAAGCACCATAACTTTTACACCGTTATACCGATTTTCGAAAATGTGGTGTCAAATGAAAGGGCTTGACCTGTAGATGTGCAGGAAGGTTTAATTTTTTTGAAAAGGGTTGCCAGATGTTTGAAAATTTAATTTTACTGTATAGTTTGTTTGATTTTAAAATTTTTGGTACCATATGAAAGGCTTGACCTGATATTGAGTAATTTAATAAAAATTTTACAAAAAGGGTTGCCACCTGTTCAAAAATTCAGTGTTACGTTATAGTTTGTTTGATATTTAAATTTGATGTGTCATGTGAAAGGACTTGGCATGGAAATGAGTAATTTATTAAAATGTTTACAAAAAGGGTGCCACCTGTTCAAAAATCCATTTTTACGCTACAGTTTATCTCATTTTTAAATTTGAAGTGTCATGCAAGGCCTAGCACTGAAGATGGGTAATAAAAGGAAAGTGGAAGAGGAAAATGAAAGGGACGGATATGGCGAAGGACAGGAAGCGAAAGAGGAAATATGAAAAATAAAATGGATAAAGGGAAAATAAAGCGCAAATAAAGGGGAAAGGGGAAGAGAAAGAGAACTAGAAAGAAAAGGAGGAGCGCGCCAAATGGCCTTTTGTAGGTCGCTTTAAGGTTACCATAGTCTAGAAAAATATTCGGCACAAAACTTCACTATGGGGCTCCTTGGTCAAAATCTATGTATAAAAAATCTAGGTCCACAGAAAATAAAAATAACCAGTAGCTATGAAGGTATATCAAAAAATTTTCAAATGTGGCAATAAGTGGTCTTCCACCCTCAAATTGTCGCACAGTGTAATTGAAAGCCACAGCATCGCGTGGCCGGGTTTCCTAGTAACACTTATTCCTTGAGTGATATATTTATCGCTCAGAAATAATCATTATTGTGTGAGTTTTATTTTTTTGATCAGAAATATCACTCAGTCACGAAGTTACTCGTATGCCGATGGGAATTTTTTAGTAATTATGTTCCAGAGAACTTCAGAGAGAATTTGAGTTTTTCAACCTAAGCAAAAAAATAAAACTCAAAGAATAATTTTTATTTCTGAGCGATAAATATACATATGTATCACTCAAGGAATAAATGTTATTTTTGATCAAAAAAATAAAACTAAAAAAATAATGATTATTTTTGATTTTTATGGATATCGCTTAAATTTTTTCGATCATAGTGGATTCGCATAGCGCTCTTTCAGACATGCACACACACAAACTCAATACTCTTCTACGATGCTTGCAAGTATTTGATTTTTTTCACTGAAAATATAACGAATAATGATTATTATGGGTCCCTGCTCTCAAAAGCTGTTATTTTTGGTTTGCGTGATTTTCCCACGCTCTTGCTATTTCAGTTGACAGCATGAAATTTATTTGTGAAAAGCTTAACTAAAATAAAAATTTTCTGCTTATGATGACACTGTATGTTGTGAGCATGCGGGGAAATTATTTTAAATTAGACGGCCAGAGAGCAGAGAACTGCATTGGATAGTTATGCTCTGTCTCTTTATTCACGCAAAGAATCGCTCTTCCACACACACACTCATTTAACACTGATCATATTAATTAGTGATCTCTTGGTGATCTCACTGATCTCTGATCGGCAACGCCTGCCGCCCACCACAAGTACATTTTTTTTGCTTCACAATTTGATGCTCAGTTCACTGTCATTGTTCTGGTGGTGTGCAACAAGTTTTTTTGCCTTGTCCATTTTTAGTGAATTGCGATAACACAAATTTAGCAACTAAACCATAATAAAAATACCCAAAATGGAGGTAGAAGTACCACAACTCGTTAAAGTCAGGTTGTTGCCGGTACAAACGGCTGAGGAGCGTAAGCGTCATATCGCTGGCAATGTTGTGCTGGAGGGTCAAACCTCTGTGGTGCCATATATAGATGACACCAATGGCGTGATTAAGGCAACAAATGTACAAAAGCTTGGCGCTGCAGCAGCTGGCAAGGAAGCGTCGAAACGTTTACGTTACTATGCCGTTGGACCGCGCACCTATCGTACAAAATGTCCGCTGTGCCAGGAATATGGAGATGCGGCCGTGATGCGTGCGGCGGGCTTGAAGGATGCAAGTTGTTGTTTGTCGACGTTGTCGTGGTGAGTTTGCAAAAAAGGGATAATGTAAAGTCAAATGTAGTAATACGGGTATATTTTCACTCTTCAGCTTCTTTCCCATTTTATGGCTTTGTTGCATTTGCACTTGGTGTGGCTGTAATCGCGAATGGACAACGAAAGGCATTTATTGCAGCAAGTGTGGCGGAAAATTGGGCATACAGCAGCGGCCAAAATAATTGATGTGATGACACAAATAAATATTAATTTCTAATAATTTAAAAAAAGTAAGCTTACAATTATTTGTTTATAAAGCGCACTCGCTCATATACCTAATGAAAAATTTGCTATAAAAAAATAAAAATAAAACACTTTCAAAATCCTACGCCCTTAGCTATGAAAATATACTCGATTTGTTAGAAAACTTTAGCACATGCTTGATTTTCCACGCTCTCAAAAGCATTCGGCGTTAAATGTTGCGAACTTTCGCTTTTCATTCGTGCGCTTTACGCTCAAAAAATGCCTACGATAAATACAAATTTCTTGCCTTATTCCACCTACTCTCAATGAGCGAATATTCTACTACGTTACAATGCTTTGTCTGCGATTGTTGCCGTCGCTCTTGACCATCAACTCGTAGCGATCAGTATTCAGCGCTTGCGATCGTTTTCAGTACATCGAATACTGACAGGCGGATAATATTTGGTTATTATTTTTTTTTTTCAGTGATTAATTTAATTACAAAAATAAGAAAAATTTAGTTATTTTGTCTGCAAAGTGCGCGTTTCTCTATTATATATCAACAAAAATGATGACCGAATCGAATTCATTTCCAAACACACCTGCAATCGCTGAAAATAATGGTACATCACAAGCAGCTACAGTTAAACCGTTGTCGGAAAAGCAGCTAAGAGAACAAGCAATCTATAATAATTTTGCTACGCCTTTAATTGGCACTTACCTTAATTTGCCACAAGATCCGGTTATGCTGAAATGTCCTGCATGTGGCATTGTTGAAATGACACAAGTCGAAAATGATTTGAAATGGTGGGCGACAGAGATTAATCGCTTCGTTGGCTGTTTGTGGGTGTAAGTAGAGAGAAGTGGTAGAATAGTAATTATTTTAATTAAAGGGAAACTAAAATAAATAATAGCTTAAAAAACTAAAAAACACGCTTTAATCTTAAAAATCGTACTAAAAATTGAGAAATAATTTAATTAGAAACAAAATGATGAACGAAAATATAAGTATTTAAGGAAAAGCGTGGGGTGCTCAGTATGTCAAAAAAATATTTAAAATCGGTGTTTTTTTACTAATAATTTTATTTTGACTTTTTTGAGATTTCATATATCGTACTCTTTAATTTCGCAACTAGGTATATTTTTGTACTAGTTGTGCGAATCGAATATTTTCATGTTCAAATATTATTGAGCACCCCCACGCTTTTCCTTAAATACTTATATTTTCGTTCATCATTTTGTTTCTAATTAAATTATTTCTCAATTTTTAGTACGATTTTTAAGATTAAAGCGTGTTTTTTAGTTTTTTAAGCTATTATTTATTTTTGACTTTTTAGTGAAATTTTTCATTAAAGGATGTTTTATGCGGACGCAAGAATAAAAGTAAAAAGAAGTCTGATGGGATGTGGTGTTCTCCGAAATAGATCTACATACATACATATGTATTTATAACTTCTACCAAAAATCCCAACATGCAGTGAAGTAAACTAGCTTATTATGCAATATCTTCCAAACCCTTTTATTCAAGGTTTTCTAAACTAGTTTGGAAATACAAAATTTCCCAAACGTTTTGTTACATTTTACAATCAGAAAGTGAAGAGAAGTTGAGGTGAAGCATTTGAAAAGAACAAAAAAAAGAAACCTGATTTAATAAATTCGAATTTAGACAACAAAGTTCCGAATACGTTTGTAGCGTAATGCTGAGGTATGCTGCCTACGGACCAAGGAGCTCAGGTTCGAGTCCCGAGTGGCGCATTTTTTATTTTTTTATTTTCTTTTTATTTTTTTATTTTTAGAGAAATTTTTTTCACTTCACGTTTACAAAACATTGTATAAAAATGTAATTAGGGTTCCTTTTCCTTGATTCAGCACTTACTATTAAATGAATTACAAACAAAACCAGTTCTTGCTTTGCATACATATGTACGTACATGCGATTGTTTTTATTGCAAACACAACAACGACAAAACAGAAAGCTTGTTACACAAAACACAAAACCAGTTCTTGCTCTGCATACGTATGTATGTACATTGTACATGCGGTTGATGTTATTGCAAATACAACAAACCCAAAACAGAAAGCTTCAAGCTTTATTTTTGAGTGAATTTATGCATTGAGTTTATCGCCATCGCTATGAGCGATCGTTGGCTGTTGTGCGTTAGTTCGCTCGCTATTTGAGTGGTTATACGTTTTTCTTTGAACATTTGTTTGTGATTTGAGAAAAATGTATTTTTGAGCGTTCGTGAGTGAGTTTTTCCGCACCCTGCAAGCTTGTTACTTATTGGCTTGTATACGGGAGTGAATTGAAATTCATAGAGGCTATTTTGAAGAAAGGTAACATAAAAGCCGCAATGAAGCATAAAATATAATGTTGAATGTCCTACTATATGATGCCGTTGGGCTGTTGATGTCATGTTTCGAATCCGGAGGAGAATAGAAATAATAGAGAGAACACAAAAAAGTGAATGTTTGAAAGATATAATAATTTAGTTAAATGTTTCAACTTTTAGGATGGGATGAAGTTACATACATACATACATACATACATACATACATACATACATACATACATACATACATACATACATACATACAGGTGAAGCTAATAAAAGCGTGTTAAAAAAATAGAGGCATTTGTTTAATAATGCCATAAATGTTATATGAAGACTGCTTTTTTTTTTTAAGAAGAGGCTCTTTGTGATTGTTTTCCCAGCAGTATTCAACGTAAGGAGGTGCATACTCAGTAGAATATTCAGTATGAAAAATACCCTGAAACCGAGTTCAAAAATCATTGCCTGAAAAAGTAACTGAACACGGCGCGCCGTAAAGACATCAGTTGTACAGAAATATATGCTATGGAAGTTCTCCCTACGTATTCAGGCCTTTTTTCATACAGAAACTCTCTCTTCTTGTTCGTCAGCTTTTAGGCAGTTAATTTTCAACGCCATCTCTATATAAACAAGAAAGGGAAATTTAAGTTTTAGAACTACATAATAATAACCCACGCCCTCCAATCCCGCCCGACCGCACGAGAGGCGCACCCGCATGACGTACGGATATTTTTTATTTACATAAAATGCCGAGGTGTTGAGTGGCAGGAGTTTGTTAAGCGTCGAGATCTTAAACTGCTCAGCTACAGAGAAATAAAATCATCAGCTGAGTATAGTACATTTGAAGTTAGTCTTGAGAATTATAACAGAATAATCGCTACTATGTTAAGATAAGACAGTATTTTTTCCCTTATAATGAAAAGTGAGTCCGAAATATTTAAAAAGCTGGAATAGGAATTAAAGCTCTTACATAAACCCCGGAAAGGTTCATTTAATTCAATAGCAAATATATTCAGTAGCAAATATGTGCTGGTTTCCAGCTAACCAACACTGCTGATTTGTTTAATATAAGAAGAAGTAAAGATGGTCCTTCTGATCCTTGTAAGTCTCAAGTTTTTGAAGATTCTCGAACTGCAGGTTTGAGCTCAGAAAATTCTGACTAAACAGTTTGATATTTACTCTGCTCACCTTTATATTTGCACAAGTTCCAGACTTAATCTATATCAGATAACAAGTCGGTCCATCAGCAGGGATTTCCAAATGAATCCTGAACTTTCCGTACCTGAACCAAATCTTTGACACAAAAAATACTTAGACACCAGACAATGAAGTGGCCCGTAAAAATCTTCAGGTCGATCATGTGCAGAATACGGTGGAGCTGATTGACTTGGCCTCACCGAGGCCTGTAGATGATAAACCTAAATCATCAACAAAAGTAACATCCCGAAAAAATCCCAAACTGAATGGTCCTTCTGTCGGATTACAATCCGCAGTGAAGGAACCGGTTGTTGTCCCACCTAAAGAGCTGGTTGTTGTGCCTCCTATAAAATCAATTTTCGTGTCGAGATTCGACATCGATACCACCGAAGAGGACTTGAAATTTTTCATTTCATCTAAAATTAAAACTGATAATCTGTTTATTAAAAAATTTAAATTTAATTACAACCGAAATGTTGCCTCGTTTAAAATTGATGTACCTTTAAGTGACTTTGATGCTCTTTTGAGTACGTCTTTTTGGCCGTCCGGAGCTTTTGTCCGTGAATTCGAACACAGACCAAGAATTCGTAATACAAATTTAGCTAAAATTTCTTCCGTTCCAAAAAACTAGTATCTAAATCCGCTTTGAATATTTACTATCAAAATGTGAGAGGTCTGAATACTAAATTAACTAACGTATACTTGAAAACGGTTGAATCTAACTTTCATATTATTTGTTTTACTGAAACATGGCTCAAACCACATACATTTAATTCCGAAATATTTAGTAGCATGTACCAAGTATACAGGAATGATCGTTTAGACAGAGTCGGCGGGGGTGTATTGCTAGCCGTACATTCTTCAATACCATCTGAAGAAATTGATGTAAACCTCGTTCTACCTTTTGAATTTAAATGCATCCGCATTAAGGTCGGCAAAGGTCACACTTATTTTGCAATATGTTACATTCCTCCCTCGTCTGATCTATCAGTATATTTACAACTTATTTCTTCACTTAAATTTCTTATCTCTAGAATGACACAGTTAGATTCAATAATCGTCTTAGGAGACTTTAATCTTCCCCACATTTCATGGCGCATTGCTGATCATAATACTGTGCCACTTACATCTAATATTAACAATACCACTTTCATTGAAGAAATATCTGACTTCTGTCTACATCAAATCAATACTATTAGAAACGAGTTTGGGAAAATGCTTGACTTAATTTTTGTAGATGATGTATCCAATTATACTGTAAACAGGGCTAATGCCCTGGTATCACCTGTTGATGTTTACCATCCTCCTTTAGAGTTGGTTTACGAAATTATAAATAACGATAACCGTGGTAACGTAAAAGAGTTTAACTCTGAGTCTAGTTTTTGTTACAATTTTTCTAAGGCAAACTATAATAAACTTAATAAAGAACTCTCAAGATTGGTATGGCCAGACTATAATGGAAACGTCGATCTAAATGTTTTGCATTTCAATAACACGATTCTTAACCTTTTTGAGAAATACGTACCGAAACATAAACGCAAATATAATGAACCTTTGTATCTTTGGGCCACTAGAGAGTTAAGAGCTTTAAAAAATAAAAAATCGCGCTTCTTTAAAATATATAAGAAGACTGGTTCTCAAAAGGATTATATGAAATACTCAGTTCTGCGTCATAAGTACTCACTTCTGAACAAAAAGTGCTATAAGTCTTATATATTTAAAATGAAAAAGAACATTTTTTCCAACCCGAAATCGTTTTATGGTTTTGTAAACTCGAAACGTAGAGTAATGGGATTTCCATCATCTATGAGATATCGTGATTGTGATGCCAGTGATAGCCAAGATGTCGCGAACCTTTTTGCCCTCTTCTTTGAATCAAATTATTCCAATACTAATGTTAGCTTTAATGAATACCCGTATCAAGTTTTTCAGAATAACACATTTGAATGCCCTTTTATAGATCCCGAAGAGGTTTTATTTTTGCTTAAAACAATAAAGAAGTCCATAAACTACGGACCAGATATGATTCCTTCAATATTTTTAAACAAATGCGCCGAGTATATTTACCAGCCATTATCCACACTATTTAATCTGTCTTTGAAGTCAGGAATTTTCCCAAAAGCGTGGAAAGAATCTTTTATTATTCCTCTACATAAATCTGGAAGTAGATCTTCCATCGAAAACTATCGCGGCATAGCAAAGCTTTCGGCTATCCCAAAGTTATTTGAGGCTATTGTCACCAATTGTCTAAATCATTCCATTTCCTCATCAATAGTAAGTTCGCAGCATGGTTTCTGTAGAGGCAAATCAACTGTTACCAACTTACTAGAATTTACAACTCATGTCTCTAACGGTTTTAGGAATAATGCTAACACCGATGTAATTTATACTGACTTCAGCAAAGCCTTCGACAAGGTCAATCACGCGTTACTTATCCATAAACTTGATCTTCTTGGTTTTCAACCTATTCTGTTAAAATGGATTGCGTCATATGTCACTAATAGAACACAAAGAGTTGTTTTTAAAAATGCTTTTTCCAACATCATTAACGTATCTTCAGGAGTTCCACAAGGCAGCCATCTTGGTCCGACTCTGTTTTTGCTGTTTATAAACGACATTTCTTATGCTATTTGTAACTCAAAACTTCTCATGTATGCCGATGATGTGAAACTTTTCAAGTCTTACTCTTCTTTGGAGGAAAGATCTGCCCTTCAAAATGATTTAGATTGCTTCGCTACGTGGTGCAATATTAATCTTATGCCACTCAATCTTAGTAAATGTAAATTTATGAGCTTTTCACGGAAGATCCTTCAACCTGCGTCTTACACAATTAATAACTATAGTTTGGAACAGGTTTACGATTTTGTTGACCTAGGAATAAGATTTGATAGTAAGCTCCACTTTAACCTGCATATTAATGCTACAGTAAACAAAGCTAAAAGTATCCTAGCATTTGTAAAACGTTGGTCTAAGGAATTTAATGACCCTTACGTAACTAAAGCCCTGTTTACAACATTAGTACGACCTATACTAGAATACGCTTCAATAATCTGGAGTCCGCAATATCAAGTTCATTCCGATAGACTGGAATCAATTCAAAAACAGTTCTTACTTTTTGCGTTAAGGAACTTTCATTGGGACCCACGGACAAATCTTCCCTCGTACACTAGTCGCTTGAAGCTTATTAATCTTCCAACCTTATCAAGCCGCAGGGAAATGTTAGGTGTAATATTTCTGGTTAAACTACTGAAAGGATCCATAAGCAGTCAATTTCTCCTATCCGAAATAAACTTAAATGTTCCTATTCGACCATCAAGACATTTTCAACCTATCTTTTTAAAGCAGTGTAGAACTAATTTTGAATTACACGAACCACTTCGTTGCTTATGTAAATCTTTTAATGATTATTCTACTCATTTCGATATATCAGACTCTATTTATCTGATAAGAAAAATTCTGTTGTGCGCTCTTAACAAGTGACAACAAATCTCTCGCTCTAATTGACTATTCTATTTTTGTCTATTACTTTTATTTGTAGTTTTATATTGTATTCTATGTACATATGTATATCCAGCTGATGGAATTATATTTTCTGTAGCTGAGCAGTATAAGTTCTCGACGTTTAATAAACTTCTACCACTCAACACCTTGGCCAAATTATCTATGATACATTTGCACAAGTATAATTAAATCTCTATCTAAATCTATCTCTCTCTCTCTCTCCCCACTTTCAGCACCTTCTGCTGCTGTTGCTGCATGGACTATTATATACCGTGTAAACAAACCGATCGTAATCATTATTGTAAGAATTGTGGTTGTTATTTTGGTCGCGCAATGAAACATTCTGCAATCAAACCGAAGAAGATTGATAAGTCATGAGACCACTGGACAGATAGTATCTACATAAACATATACATAATGCTAACTGCCAATAATGCCTTAAACTGAAAACATATGATACATTATTTCTCCATTCTTTTTTTTTAATTTTATACTATCACGGCAGCACTCTATTGCTCAAATACATTTAGGTGATTCACAAAGTGTCTTAAAGTCATATGTCATATTAAAATATTGTACGAAAATAGTTATAAAAGACTTTTCCGAAGCCCTGTGAAGAAGTGAACAAAAAGAGCTGATCAAATACGACGACTCAAAAACATATCGAGCAGAGTTGTATTTATTTAGTACACATATAGCCTAGAATGCAACAACAAAATATTATGACTTATGACGATATGACGCAATATGACAGGTTGTGAATCCCCTAATTAAAACATTATTTGTATTTATGTAAAATGCTAAAAAATGTATTGTTTTTAATATAGTTTTTGTAATATAGAATTAGAATCATTCATAAGAATCTGAGTAAATATTTTTTAAAATTAGCTTCTGTTTTTTGCTAAGCTTTTGTCAATAAATGCTTTGATCGATTTATTTGTGAATTAAATATATTTTCATACATGCTCATGTATTCGCTTCTGTTCAATGGCGACTTAGTTTTTTTTTTTTGGATAATATATGGCAAACATCCCAATAAATATTGCTGCGAAATTAATTTATAACAAACTTTAGTTTTCTATTGGAAATAGACTTGAAATATGCTCGAAAAAAGCATGAGAACAAGTGACGTATTTTAAGATATTCTCGATCTCTCTCATTAAAATTACACTTCGAGAACGAGCTGAATTTCTAATTCATAATTGACGGGAAAATACATCGAATGAAGAACATGAACTATTTCTCGAACTGATTATACTGTACAACAAATTTGTAGTTTTTGAAAAGTGTATATGACTTTTTTTGTTTCCTGATCATATTACAACATACATACATATCTTGTATTTCACCGAAGAAACTGAATGTTGTTCATGGCGATTTTTATTTTTATTTTTAAGGGTTTCCACCTCTTATATATGGACACATGGTTGCCAGCTGTTTGAAAAATTTAAACTCAATTATATTTAAAAAAAAACCATACAATATGGAAATATGGATATCAAATTAAAGAAGATTAAGAGATACAACCGTTTGATATATTTTTGGCAGGGTTGCCACCTGCTTCAAAAATTTGAACTCAATTATATTTAGAAAAAGCCATAAAATGTGGAAATATGAATATCAAATTAAAGACGATTAAGAGATACAATCGCTGGATTTATTTTTTGGTAGGGTTGCCAGCTGTTTGAAAAATTTAAACTCAATTATATATGGAAATATGGATATCAAAGTAAAGAGGATTAAGAGATACAATCGTTGGATATATTTTTTTGGTAGGGTTGCCACCTGTTTGAAAAATTTAAACTCAATTATATTTAGAAAAAGTCATAAAATATGGAAACATGAGTATAAAATTAAAGGGGATTAAAAGATACAACGTTGGATATATTTTTGGTAGGGTTGCCACCTATTTGAAAACGTTAAACTCAATTATATTTATAAAAAGCCATAACATATGGAAATATGTATGTCAAATTAAAGAGGATTAAGAGAGAGGATTGCGGGAAATATTATTGGTGGGGTTGCCACCTGTTTGAAAATTTTAAAATTTTAAACTTAAACACGTTTATTAAGATGTTGAGTTATGAAAAGGAGAAGCGTTTTTCAGCCGGGTTTGAATTGTTTACCAAGCTTAAGGTTAATTGGGACTTTTCAGATCTGTTCTAGAAGCCATTGAACATGTGGCTGAACAGAATTTAATATTTGAAAGAGAACTTTTATAATTAGGGAAAAATGCTTGCCCATTGGGAATGCGTTATGGGTGTTGCGGTCTCGTCATAGTGGGTGTGTCAGGATGAACTTATTAATTCAGTTAACAAATCCTTTTTGTTTTATATGTTTTTATTTAGAAGATTTACAAATTTTTATTTCACAAACAATTTATTCATGTCTCCAATTCAACAAGCTCTCTCCCATCATCTTTTTTGGAAATGTTGCCAGCTGTCGACTTTTATGCCATCTGGCCTGTGTTGCCAAGTGAGTTTTACAGGTGTTAGTATGACCTTTGTCAAAACGCCCTAAGTATTTCAGAATTTGTTTCAATAACGTCCTATTTGAGAGAGTTATTCAAAAACGCCCTATTTCAGAGAAATATATGTATATGGAATTTTACCTGAAAGAGGGCGTCTTTGAAGC
Source organism: Urophora cardui (assembly GCA_960531455.1). Taxonomy (NCBI): domain Eukaryota; kingdom Metazoa; phylum Arthropoda; class Insecta; order Diptera; family Tephritidae; genus Urophora; species Urophora cardui. The sequence continues at coordinate 151,675,843 of OY482670.1, forward strand.
CAAATCTGAAATAGGACGTTATTCAAACAATTTTTGGAATAGGACGTTTTTGAAACAATTTTTGAAATAGGGCGATCTTATTCACAGCCGTCCAAGAATTATCTAAAGAAGGATATCGCAGTAGATAAGCTGATTGGAATTGTGTATGTATACTAAAAAGTGCGAATGTCAGACAAAACGAATTGGGAAAAATTTTACCTTGAAATTCATTTCTCTCCTCTTTCACATTGACATTTTTAAAGAAAACACACACATAAAAATGGAAGTAATATAACCTCTATTTGGATAAACCTTGCAGCCGTCGATATATAGTAAATGTATACAATATTTTATACATACATAAATATGCACAAACACTTCTACATAGTACCTTTTATTTATATTTTCTATGGCAATCTTATATTGAACCAGACAAATTGCTGTCAGCGTGGTCTGGGCGTTGGCGGTTCGCAATTCTCATTGCTCGAAAGTGTTTGCCACAATTTTTTATTTATTTATGTATTTATTTTTATTTTCTTTGTTTTATTACCAACGCTTTTATGATGATTTCACAATGTGGGAGTGAATGCTGCCAGAGCGCCAGCATACCAAGATCAGCTGGCAGCTGGCTAATGTGGCGATCGCACATGCTGAGCATCAGCAGTAGACGAGCTGCCATACAAGTGGTTGTTGCTTAAAAAATGTCGATGCTCGTGAGTGGCCAGAAACTGCGTGTGATTAGTATATAGTGAATTGTTGGTGCAGAAAGACCAAAATATACACACATACAACGAATGTGTATTGTTTTTGAAAAACATTAAATAAATTAAAATCCGCTTATACTCGTTGACGTAAAAATAAACGTTCAGCTCTAAATAGCCGGTAACAATAATTACAATTAAACGTATGTACATATATGTGTATACATAAGAAACATATTAAAAGGCTAAAAAAAGCTTAATATATGATTTGATTTTTTTTATTTCATACTTAACTGGAAATTACTACGCATTAATCACTGCGCACACAATTCAGCTCGGCCCAGCGTCACCATCAGCGTGTCATTATCTATTTGATTGCCACAACAACTACAACAAAAATCGTTCTAACAAACATATTACAAAAATATGGTTCAGCCACAACAAAAGTTGCCCATTGTTCCGCAGCCAACATATTTTGCTGTCGGTCCGCAGCCGCATGAGGTCACTTGTCCCTATTGTCAGGCGAAGGCTAAAACGGTGATGCTACGTCCAATTATGCGCTGCTTCAGTCGACGTCATTATTGCTCCGAGTGTGGCGAATATTTGGGCACATATCGGCGACCACAACTGTGAGATGATACTTACATACGAGTATACACGAGTATACATATGTACATAAGTAAATGTTTTATTCGGGTAATTTTTTTTTAATGAAAATTTGCTTTGTTTTGTATGATTAATCTACTTATGTGCATATTTGTACACATTTTTACAATAATCTGGCATTGTTTACAATTTACTTTTTGTATTTTATGATTAATTGTAAATTTTATTGCATTTAAGTATCTATGTATATATGTACATAAATATTTTAGCTTTGCACTTGCTGCGCAAATACAAAAATATTTACAAAGTAAACAAGGCAATTTGAATTTCTAGTATTTCTTTTTAATCTTGTTTAAACAAATATTTAAAACATCCAAATTCTTTTAATAAATTACAAGTAAAGAGAGTGAAATCGTGCTTCTTTGATATATTTTCTCGAAAATTTAGTTACCCACTTGGCGGTGATGCGATTTGTTTTTAATGCGAGGATACACCACAACCATTTATTCACTGACTAAAGTAGAAGTGGACGCTGTGGTGCAGTGAGTAGAGTGCTCGCCTGCTATGACAGAGGTCTCGGGTTCAAACCACAGTCCGAGCAAAACACCAAAACAATTTTTCTAATTAGTAAAAATCCAATTATTGGGTTTTTTAAGAGCAGCGGTCACCTCTCGGCAGTGGGCGGCATACCCTCCGAGAGTATTTCTGCCATGAAAAAGCTTCCCACAAAAAATGCATTCGCCGTTCGGAGCCGGCATAAAACTGTAGATCCACCCAATTAGTAGAAAAAACAAAAAGGAGCACACCTCGAATTGGGAGAGATGCTCGGCCATAAAACTCGTCAGAGTTATAACAGCGCCATTGTATTATTATTATTAAAGTAGAAGTTAAGAAGAGTAAGCCGAAACAGAAAAATTTATACGAATGAAGTACATAACAAAGTTAGATGGTAGGCAGCTTTATATTCAGCACTACAATTCATGCTGAATACCTAACAAGAATATAATAATGACCATATGAAAAAAAGCATGTGGTTTGGAATGAAAGCCCGAAGCTTTCGCTTCATTGCTTTTTTTACTATACAAAGTCATTCATGCGATGGCGCTCATCGCCGTACGATAGTGATGGGGCATAGGCATGGAAGTTGTTATCTTCCCTAAAGGAAATGTAATGAGGAAAGTATTGATGATTTGTAGATCTTAGTGCCTGCTGGGTACAATTAGAAAAACTCTACATACATACAGACATGCTAAAAATACATACAGATATGCTAAAAATACATATTTTCAGCTTCAAGATTATATTTCCGTTCAATAAATTTATTTTTTAAATATGGCAACTACAACATCACTTAACAAGCCAAATTTATAAAAGAAATAATGATATATATGATCAAAAAATGATTGTGAAAAACAATCAAATGTTATTCCCAAAAAAAAATGAAGTAGGAGATTTCAATGATATCAAATTTGATCAAAAAATGATTGAAAAATTTTTAAAAATGTGTATCATAAATTATTATTTAAGAATAATCATATTTAGGGTACATTTTTCTCCCGACTATTCACTGATATTCCAATAGAAAATGAGCCTTATTAATAAAAACCAAGCAAATGCTTTTACTCAAGATTTTTAAAATTTGACAATAATTTGTATGAACCAAATTTCAAAATTTGAGTAAAAGGTCTGAAATTTTAAGCAAAAGCAAATGCTTGGCTTTTATTAATATGACCCAGAGCTGGGCGCTAAGGATTACGATTACATTTTGATTACTTACGATTACAATTACTGTAATTGTAATCCTTAAATTTTTAGGATTACGACTACTGTAATCGTAATTGAAATTTTTACGATTACGATTACTGTAATTGTAATCCTTAAATTTTTAGGATTACGATTACTCTAATCGTAATCATAGAACGTACGATTACAATTACTGTAATCGTAATCGTTAAAGTTTTAGGATTACGATTACTGTAATCGTAATCATAGAACGTACGATTACAATTACAGTAATTGTAATCGTTGAATTTTTAGGATTACGATTACTGTAATCGTAATCATGGAACGTACGATTACAATTACTGTAATCGTAATCGTTATATTTTTAGGATTACGATTACTGTAATCGTAATCATAAAACATACGATTACAATTACAGTAATCGTAATCGTAAAATTTTTAGGATTACGATTACTGTAATCGTAATGGTATATTCAATGATTACGGTTACAGTAGGTACTGTTGATAAACGCATCTCACACTGAATACACATACTTTTCCCATAAAGGAGCCGTCTACATACATATATGAAGATTTAGAAATTGAGGAACAAATGCCCTGTTTCATGCACTTTTTAAAATATTATAAGAAAAGTTTTCCTATCGAAATACAGAAAGCAAAATGGTATCGTCGCTCGTTCGATATCGAATTGAAATATCGAGCCGACGAGAGTCGAATATCGAATTACAGAAAGCCACCCGTGGCTAACACGGACTACCTCAAAATTCTCAAAGAAAGCAACAATCTTTACCAAAATCACATTCAGGTATTAAGCAACTAACTAAAATTAATAAGACATAAAAATTAGAGCTCCAGATTTTTTTTGAACATTTTCGAGTAGGCCGAACAAATGTTGTTCAAATGCTCGAAAAGTCGTTTGTTTGTTTATTACCCGTATGTTTGTACGGGCATTTGAACAATTCGGGCATTTTGAAGTTTGTTTTTTTCTTTTGTTTATTATTTTTTTTCTTCTTCATATGTAGTGGTATTTATTTTTGTTTTTTCGATACACATTTTTTTTGTTTGTAAGCTGTTTGTACGGGCATTTGAACAACAAACGGGCTTCAAACAAAAACGATCAATTCGATTTCTTCGATACCCGGGTATATAGAGCTCTAATAACACTGGATCACAAAATGAAATTTTTTGTCTGTACTTTCAACGTGACTATCCTACCTATATGTAAAATCGGTCGCTGATTCCGAAAATCGGGTTCATTTTTAATTCTATGGGAAGGTTTTTGAGATATCGGCAATTTACCGTTATTTGGCCAATTGCTCCACTTAATCCTGTATACCTCTTTAACGCAGTGAGCTCTTCTTTGGAGTGACACCATACGAAAGAAAATTAAATTTCCTTTTCATGGCTGCTATAACATTTTTCCCTAACTCTTATAGTCTCTGAAATATTAACGATTCAATTTGATTTTTTTCGATTTTTTACGATTTTTTGAAGAAAAAATTGACTTTGTCAGGCAATATCTTTAAAACCAATGTTTTCACCTTCGGTTTTACTCCTCTACGTGAAGCTCCATTCTATTGGGAAAAAGATAAGCTATCAACGAAGAAAATCCATGGTAAAATGGAAAAGTTATAGGCGATCAAGTAAATACACCCAAGTCGCGCAATGCCTCTGCACGGGTATATTCTATGCATATTATACCAATACCTACACATCTGCAGTAGCAGCACATTGGCAGCGCAGTAGGTAACAGCGCATTTACGGGTATAACATGCATAGAATATACCCGTGCAGAGGCATTGCGCGACCTGGCTGTATTTACTTGATCGCCTATAACTTTTCCATTTTACCATGGCTTTTCTTCGTTGATAGCTTATTTTTTTCCCAATAGAATGGAGCTTCACGTAAAGGAGTAAAACCGAAGGTGAAAACATTGGTTTTAAAGATATTGCCTGACAAAGTCAATTTTTTCTTCAAAAAATCGTAAAAAATCGAAAAAATTCAAATTGAATCGTTAATATTTCAGAAACTATAAGAGTTAGGGAAAAATGTTATAGCAGCCATGAAAAGGAAATTTAATTTTCTTTCGTTTGGTGTCACTCCAAGGAAGATAGCTTACTGCGTTAAAGAGGTATAAAGGATTAAGTGGAGCAATTAGCCAAATAACGGTAAATTGCCGATATCTCAAAAACCTTCCCATAGAATTAAAAATGAACCCGATTTTCGGAATCAGCGACCGATTTTACATATAAATAGGATGGTTGCGTTCAGAGTATTTTTTGGCTGTAGAGCAGTGTAATTAGTACTATTTCCACTTGCTCAACATGATATTACTTACTTGTTTTTAACGACTCTTTTTTTTATAAAGCTGTCCTCGTTAGATTTTAAAGATATTAAAACGGGAAGCCAATTAAACGACACATTTTAATGTTATGTCGTGTTTCAATAGGAATGATGTAAAGCATTTTTTTTTCCAACAAGCATTTAGCTAATTAAATGCTATCATAAAAAATATTAATTGAATTAACAAGTGTTCAAGGTCAAAAAGTAAAAGAAAAAAGATTTACGCAGATTATTAGTATGTATACCAGCATAATTTTATATACCCTGCAGTAATAAAAACGGGCAATTTCCCACTAGAGAGTGCAGAACCGGCTCAGAAACTCGTGCTAAAAGTATATAGAGTGAGACAGTTTGTACAAATATTTGTGCATTCTAAGCTATATATTTATAAATGTAGTATAATTTCAGCTACTTGGACTGTAGTTCTATTAGCCGCAAGAAACCACAGCAGTCGGTTTAAGCTATCTCCAATGTCGTCCTAATGTTATGCATGGGCATCACCGTGTTAAAGAAGGCATTGCGTTAGCATAGCTCAAGAACCAACTCTGTCTGTTTATGAGCTATTTCTATTTCTGCGATAGCTTTGAACTAGCGAGAATTTTTGAGGGGTATATGCAAACATAAATTTACAAAAAATTGTTTTTATGCCACGCATGTACGTACATATGTATGGAATTCCATTAACGCAAAAAATAGACAAAGGCCACGCAGATCAAAAACTACACAAATTGGAATAAGAACGCAAATAAATAATTCAATTCTAAATTTCGAACCAAATACAAACCAATTGGCCCCAACGTCTGACCCAGCATCGATACCAATCGGCATGTTGTTGTTATTGTTGTTGTTTTGTTGTTGTTGTTGTTGTTGTTTTTGTTGTAGCAGTGCGGCAATCGTCATGCCAGCTAGCCAACGAACGCGCCGCTGTGAAAATTTGTTCGAATGTCTGGAAATTAAAACAAAATTATTGCAAATGTAATGTGCTGTTCGTCTTGTCCTCCATAAATTTTCCATTTTGTACACTTGAAAAAGTAAACATTTCAATAAATTAAAGAAAACGAAAATTTGGCGCGTAAAAGAAACAACAATTACAAAGCGATTGAATTTGCTTGATATGGAGAATGAACGAATGGTAGCGCCAATGTACTTTGTTTTTGCAATTAAAAATTAATAAATTTGTATTTTTTAGAGCTATTTGGCCAGTTTATTTTTAAGGGAAATTGAAAATTAATTTTATTTTTGTTAGAAGTTAAAGAAGTGCTGTTTGAAGATCGCTGTAAGGTAAGCACTTTGTAATTTTTTTTATACTCAGCTGTACTAGTACACAGAGTATTATAGTTTTGATCACATAATGGTGGATTGTAACAGAATGAAATAATCGAGATAGATATAGACTTATATATATCAAAATGATCAGGGTGGAAAGAGAAATCGATTGAGCCATGTCCGTCCGTCCGTCCGTCCGTCCGGCCGTCCGGCCGTCTGTAAACACTCTAACTCGCGCAAAAATTTAGATATTTTGATGAAATTTGAAATGCAAGTTGGTATCGAGACTGGGATGGTTGGTATTGAAAATGGGCGAAATCGGACCATGACCACGCCCACTTTTCCTATATAGAAAAAATGGGAAATTTGGTATCTCAGTCACTAATATAGCTGGAGCGATGAAATTTTACCCACGTGTTGAGCTCAGGCCCCTAAGAAGAAATTTGATGAAATTTTGGAAAACGGGCGGTGCCACGCCCACTTATTAAGGGTCAAACCTTGAAAGTTTTATATGTCATAACTCAGAAACCGTTGAAGATATATCGATGAAATTTGGTACGCGTGATATACTTACTTAGGCAAATGTTTGGACGAAAAATTGCCAAAATCGGCTGACGACCACGCCCACTTTTATATATGGGTATTATAAAGTGGCCCAATAAAAACATTTTAAGCGATATCTCTGTCAAATATAAAGATATATCATTGAAATTTTATGGCAGGAGTCCAACTGCGGAAAAACGAAAATCACAAAAATTTTGGAAAATGGGCGTGGCACCGCCTCTTTTTAGAAGGAGGAATATACGAGATTTCTGAGCCCATAACTCGACAAATAATTGAGATATTATCGCGAAACTTAGTTTATACACTTTTATAACTTGTGTTAATAGACACGCAGAAATTTCTTTGAAATTGGTTTATGACCACGCCTACTTTTTAACAAAGATATTTCTGGAACACCCTTTTGGAATTTGTAACGTGACATCTTTGTAACTAGAAGTCATAAAGGAATGAAATTTTGCACAAAGAATAATATGCATATGCTTATTTGGATGATTGATACAAATTTTGAAAATGGGCGTGGCTGTGCCCTGTTTATGCAGCACTCGTTTCATATAAAATACACCCTATATCGAACAAACGCAAACAAACAATGAAAGCATACAGCTGAGTATCTAATATTCGATTCCACTCGAACTTAGGCTTCCTTACTTGTTAACTAAACTCTTTGGCAATTTCCACAGAGTTTAGTAAAAATTACAAAAAGCTTACGTTACAGCCATCTTCAAACTGCACTTAAATAACTTCTATTTCTTTTTGGAAAACATATCGCATTTTTATTAACATTAGCTGCAAATCTGTTTTACATTTATCCATAAAATATATGTACGTAGCTTTTTTTTACAACTGCCCTCAATTCATTCGCGAAGTAACTCGTCCATGTCGAATAACCCTGTATTTAATTGATCATTAATATCAAATGAAAATGATCTCAGAAACAAAAGAATAAGTAGAACACGCAAAAAAAAAAGCTCTACGAGAACAATGAGCAACTAATAACACAGAGCGTCAATTAAAAAGATATAATATCAATAAAATGAGCGGTGAACAACTACCTACTCAGAGTGCGAGCTGTTGCTGCTCAATAATTACGTATACGCTCCGTTGAACATTGCACGGGCAGAGCAAGGCGTAGCGCTGAGTTTAACGAAAAGTCATAAAAATTTTCAATTTAGTTGAACACGAACATTGTTAAGATATAAACTAAAGTTTCGCAGAGGAGAATTATTTTTGTTTTTTTTTTTTTTAAAGAGATTGTGAGAAAATATCACAAAAAAGTCGAAACAATGACTGTCGTCGAAGAAAACGAAAGCGTGCAGGTGATAAACAAAGCTGAACCTTTGCTAAAAGCCATCGAACTAAAAGATATCGGTTTTCTTGAAAAACAACCTGTGATTGTGAATTGTCCCGCTTGTGAAGCGGAAGCGCTAAGCGTTGTGCGACTTGAAGTGGTGACGTGCTTGCAACGATTGCTGAGAGCGACTAAATTGTGGTAAGAAAAAAATGCAGCAAAGTGTAAGAAAATTAAAAAAAAGAAGAAAAATTTAAAAGTAAATATTAAAAAAAATTCTTATCTATTCTTCATGCAGCAAAAACTGGCAACAACGCTCGGACATCAATCACTATTGCAGCAAATGTGGCTGTTTTATTGGTCGTTATGTGCCAATCAATTGCACTGAGCGTTGCATATCGCACAGTGCACGCAAAATGGCTGCCAATGGAAGCATATCGTTGAAGACGCGTCCAAAGGATTGTGCAGAGAAAGTACAAAAATCACGTAATAAAGTAAAGGCAAAGCTTGCGGCAGCAAAGGCAGCCAAGGCGGCGCAGCCGGGCGGTGCAGTGGAAGTTGAGGAGCAGCCGATGAAGAAGGTGGTGCTGGTGCAGGAAGAAGTGAAATGATGCGATAAAGAGTTCATTTATAATTGCTACCAATTTTTTACTATATACATATATGGGACATTCCATCGTGACTCCTGGGACATTTAACTCCAGAGCTTAGTCAACTTTGAATTATAAAACTGACATCGGGACTTAAATTGCTATGAAATATATTTATCGACATGGATAAATATCCAATACAACAAATGCATTAAAAGAATTGGCTAAATAATAACAAATAGCTTTGTAACTACTCAGTAAATGAGTGTGACTCCTGGGACACCGAAAAATCCCTTTGTTGCACCTTTATGAGCACGAATACAATTTTTAGTTCAACTATTCAACTTTTACTTACAATTTATATATAGTCGAAAAAACATACTGCATAGTACCATGTTCTATAAAAATGATTTATATATTCAAATTCAATTAACTATTTTCAATATTTAAAATTATGACTCCTGGGACAAGTTTTTGTGACTCCTGGGACAAATGCAAAATATGTAATATACTAGATTATTGAAATCAGTTTTATTATTTTTTTAGCCCTTTTTGACCAAGTTATTCATAAATCTCTCCCAGCAGAATTGAAACCAAGCCAATTAAATGAAAAAAATAAAGTGAATGCAAAATAATACTTATATTTACTTCAAAGTTCTGATTAAATACACTGGATCACAAAATGAAATTTTTTGTCTGTACTTTGGACGCGATTATCCTACCTATATGTAAAATCGGTCGCTGATTCCGAAAATCGGGTTCATTTTTAATTCTATGGGAAGGTTTTTGAGATATCGGAAATTTACCGCTATTTGGCCAATGGCTTCGCTTAATCCTGTATATCTCTTTAACGCAGTGAGCTGTCGTCCTTGAGGTGGGACCGAACGAAAGAAAATTAAATTTACTTTTCGTGACTCCCATAACATTTTTCTCTATCTCTTATAATTTCTGAAATTTTGACGATTCAATTTGAATTTTCTTCGATTTTTTACGATTTTTTTTTTAGAAAAAATTGATTTTGTAAGGCAATATCTTTAAAACCATTATTTTTACCTTTACGTGAAGCTCCATTCCATTAGCAAAAAAATAAGCTATCAACGAAGAAAATCCATGGTAAAATGGAAAAGTTATAGGCGATCAAGTAAATACAGCCAAGTCGCGCATGATATTTTCTTTCGTTTGGTGTTACCACAAGGAAGATAGCTTACTGCGTTAAAGATATATACAGAATTAAGTGGAACCATTGGCCAAATAACTGTAAATTGCCGATATCTCAAAAACCTTCCCATAGAATTAAAAATGAACCCGATTTTCGCAATCAGCGACCGATTTTACATATAGATATGATGGTCGCGTTTAGAGTATTTTTTGGCTGTCGAATTCAACATCTCTATTTATTTAAAACTATATAATAAAAACTAAAAACATTTCAAAATTTCGTTTCAGAATCTTCTATTTTAAGTACAGGTTTGCCCCAATACATTAGAGTTCAGAATCGTGTGACTCCTGGGACATATTTCAAAATAGTCTAGAAACCACAGTATGACCCTATTAACTTAAAAAATGTATTTAGACGGTGAACAGCCTTTTAATCCTTACTTTCATAAATATCTGGTTTCATAGGGTCATACCTGAGGTTACCAGACCAATTTTTATGCCTTTTCTTGTGACTCCTGGGACACCCCATATGAATCAAATTTATGAAGATGTACACAAAAATCACATATCTTTTTTTAATTTTTTGTGATGCAATTATTTAAATTTTTCTCTGCTTTACTTGAATGACATGCAATTTTTTTTTTTACAAATGAAAATATAGCTAATATAGCAATGCAAACATGACCAAACTTTTTCCGCAAAATATTTAGGTGTGAAGTCAAAGTTCTATGGACAAAAATTTTGGGTTTTTACATATTTTTCTATATTTCTGTTACCAGATTAGGAAAATATACATATTTAGTTAAAGGTAACTGAATAAATAGGAATGATTAGTAGCATTTTAAATTTTATGTCGTTTTCCTCTTTTGGCTGGAATGTCCCATATATATAAATTAATTAATACAATTGTATTAAAATACAAAAACAACTAATACAAAAACAATCAAGTGAAAATTAAATAGCACGGCGCACAGACAACAGTATGTTTCTTTGCATTCAGTCAGAAGTTCATGCTCTGATGGCTTAAGTCCAGAAATTGATACATAATACATAATCAATGTGCAGTTAAATTAAATATTTGTTTAATTTACTTATCTATAAGGTTTTTGCTAATCATATTTTGTTATAGAATTGTATAAGTGAATGGATATCGAAAATTAAGCTCATTTTGTATAGAAAATTTATTGGAAAAAACAGTCATTGGTAAAGAATGTCTCAAAAATTAACGGCATTTTTTGGAAGAACAACAGTTTTACTTTGTTATACTAAAATTAAATAAGCTATAAATCTGCGTACTCACAAATTTTTAAAAAAATTTAGATAAAATACTGTAATGCCTTATTTGGAAAATTAAGCAAAAAAATAGCATTCGGAAAAAAATTGTAAAAGGTTAACAGTATTTTCTACAAAAATAAAAGTTGCACTTTGTTAGACTAGAATTTAATAAGCTACAATACTGCATACACGGAAATTTTTTTAAAAATTATAAGTAAAATATGAGCGTGATTTCTTTATCATGCAAAAAAGTGAAAAAGTGTAAAAATCCGGTTTTTTTTTTATAGAACTGGTAATCGGTACTGAAAAACCGATTCTTATTTTGAATGCCGACTTATGTAATCCTTTAAGGCGGATTCATCGTTTTAGTTCAGAGCTTTTCTGCCATGTGGTTTCTGTTGTGTTCACAGTTGGGCAAAATTTATTCGAATAAGAATAATAGATGAATAAATTTTTTTTATTTTTATTTGAATAATAAATAATTTCGTTTATTCAAACAAAAAATTATTCGAATAATAGATAATTTTCATTTACATATCGCCCGTTTTATGCAATAGGGATTTAACTCGAAATTTTCGATTTCTGGGATTTTGCCATATATTTCAATAACTGGGTCATGCCTTTGAGTCTACACCTTTTTCAGTTTAAATTCAGAAACTTTCAATTGATATTCAGAAAATTACAATTGAAATTCAGAATTTCCATTTGAAATTCAGAAAATTACAATTGAAATTCAGAACTTCCATTTGAAATTCAGAAAATTCCATTTGAAATTCAGAAAATTACATTTGAAATTCAGAAAGTTACATTTGAAATTCAGAAAATAAAAATTGAAATTCAGAAAACTTCTTGAGTACTGTGAGGAGGTTTCTGAATTTCGAATGTAATTTTCCGAATTTCAAATGGAATTTTCTGAATTTCAAATGTAATTTTCTGAATTTCAATTGTAATTTTCTGAATTTCAAATGCAATTTTCTGAATTTCAAATGGAATTTCTGAATTTCAATTGTAACTTTCTGAATTTCAAATGGAAATTCTGAATTTCAATTGTAATTTTCTGAATTTCAAATGGAAATTCTGAATATCAATTGGAACTTTCTGAATATCAATTAAAAAAGGTGTAGTCTTATAACATACTCAAAAAGATAAAAATGGCGTAAATAAAAGTGATTTTGTAGTTAGCCGTAGAAGGAAACTCTTTGGAATTATAAAAGTTTATTTGCGTTTTCCCAAAAAAAATTTTTTTTGAGTTAAATCCCTATTGCATAAAACGTGCATATCGCAGAACAAACAAACATACAAACAAAAAAAAATATACAACATTTTTTTTTACTATTACTCAGTTGTTTTTTTTTGTTGTACCCTGAGTTTTTATTTATTATTTAAAATAACGAATAAACCTCAGAATAATTATTCGAATGAATTTATCTGAATAAAATTTGAAAAATAAATTTTTATTCAAATAATTATCTAAATAAAAATTTATTCGAATAATGCCCAAGGTTGGTTGTGTTTTCGGAGTGTGAGAGGAATTTCGAAAAGTTTTGAACTCTTTTTATTAGTTAACTGCAATTTAACTTTAGTTCAGAACTAAAGCGCTGAATCCGTCTTTAGGCAGTGAAGTTTCAAGAATTTCAGACCACTCCTATTTTTGTCCATCGTTTATATGCGATCGTTGCACTGTGCGGCGGCACTTACAGTTCTTGCTCATTTTGGTATTTGTTATCTTATAATTCTCTTGACTTGACTATCAATTTAGAGTACTTTTAGTGCTATAATATTTTCTCTGTTTCAACAAGAGTGAGTTGCACATTCAAAAAAGTTTGTCGCTATCGATGAAACCTTTTAAATTTTGCATTTGCTTAGAAATTTTGAGTCAGTCAAATACGCAAAAGCAAAAATAAAGTACAAAAGCTGAATAATATAAGTATAACAGCTATTGCGGTGATATCACACCTTATTATTCACCATAGTTCGAAACTTACGGCATACAACTTTAGAGCTTTTAAGCTTCCCAACGGTATCATGCTGATACTGTTAAGCTTACAAATCTATTAAGATAAATTTGAGAGCTTAAAATAGTAGATAATGCCGATGTAAAGATAAAAGCTTAAAGCATTTGAAATGAAGTTAAATAAAAAAGCACAAAAGCTTTATTACAATATAAAATGGCTTATAAAAAATACCGTTACTAAATATATGGATACGCGCATATTTAACACATTACACAGGCACACAATCACGCACAACGACAATTTCGCTTCTCCGCCTGCGGCTCATCACCCGCTCGCATACGCATATCGCCATCATTCACTCGCTCAGTTTCTGACAAGTCCTCCGGTTGACAATACTGCCGATTCGGACGCACGCAATTGCGCTCACGCTCATACAAACCCAGAAAGGCCTTGCAATTCGAACAATGCAGATATTCCTTATCGTTGACGTTGGGCCACAAAAAGGGCAAAAAACAAAGTGGCCAACAGCCGAGAATGCAAACGGCGCAGCAAGAGTTATTAGCGCTGCGTTCGGCTTCTGTGCGTATAAGTGGGCGACGCGTGGCGCCGCATTTGGGGCAGTAGAGGGTGCCCGTACCGGGACGCCACTTCTCAATCGCAGTGCGGTAACGGCTACGCAAACGTGGCTGTGCTTGTGGTCGTAAGCGCCGATTTTGTGAGGCTGCACCTGGTGGTGTTGGTGTGTTGGTTGCATTGAAATGACGTGCGTAGGTAGTGCTGGTGGGAGGAGGAGTACCATTGTTGGGTGCTGGTGGTAATAGATCACAATTGATTTCACTGGCTTTCGGAGAGTCCTTAAATGCTAAAAGATTTTAAAAAGCGGATTTTTTTTTGGCTGCTTTCGGTGCTTTAAACAACTAACTCTCTTACCGTTTTCTGTGCGCATAATCAAACGCTCGCGTGATGAGTTGGAATGTGGTGCGCCATGAACACTCACCTCATCTGCCGATTGGTTGTGTAGATCAGCTGCATCAAACATGGTTACTTTGTTTTTGTTGTTGTTGCTGTGCGTGTTGGTTTTGCTATTGGGTTTACTAGGCTTTATTACATTATCTTCATATGGCGGTGTATGCTGCACAGCTAAGCGATTAATCGGTAGGCGCGTGTTTATGCCATTTTCCTTTGGTTTTTTATTATTGCTTGGCAGCGGTGTGCCAGCGCCTTGACAACGTGGCACTGTGCTCTGCGAAATATCACCACTAATATTGGCCGTGCTGGTTTCATCAATTTCAATTTCGGGATGATCGCTGCGTATGTGTGCGAGTAGCGCGTTGGTGTCGTAGCGCGAACATTCAAAGATTTTTTTGCATTTTACGCAACGCACATATTGCTTTTGAACCTCTTCCGCTGCTGCTGCTGGTGGTGAGTCCATCGTACATATTTTTAGCTGATTTTTAGTGTTTAATTTTAATTTTTATCTACATTGAGATTGGAGTTCTTGTTTTTTATGCAGATTGGCTTATTGTATATCTTTGTGAAACTTTAGCGCACAGCAAGCAATAAGTATTTCGCGGCTTATTTTAGTCTGATTTTTAGAAGAAGTAAAAATATAGAAAAAACATAGAAATTGAAATGTTTTCCGGCAGAAATGTTCTTCCTCAAGAAATTTTTGTTGCCATTTCGACAGCTCAATCAAACGTTATGCCAACATGGCATTTGTAAAGCACTCCGAAAAATATTCCGGGCTGGCAAGGCTAAGATTTTTGTATACCTTTCATGAATATGGAATGGTGTTACATTTTTGGAATATAGCACGACTGTTGTAAATAACAACAAGTAAAAGCGCGGCTGTCTTCGGCCGTACCGAAAACTTCATACCTTTCATGAGTGGGGAAATGAAAAGTTACCTATGTATGTACAATGTACATAGCCTGATTAAGTTTAATTTATAATTTTAATTCTGTGGGTTATTTATGGAAAGATTTATTAGAAAAAATGGTGTCTTGGCTATTTAAATGGAGGAGCTACATACCAAAATGTCCATATCTGAACAATCGGTTGTATGGGAGCTATATGTTATAGTGGTCCGATCTTGACAATTTTCGGTAATGCCGTTTGGGCCCATATGGGTACAAATACTTCAAAATTTCACACCGTTAGCTGTTAAAATGGAGGAGTTATACACCAAAATGTCCATATCTGACCAATCGGTTGTAGGGGAGCTACATATATGTTATAGTTTGGGCCCATGTGGGTACAAATACTTTAAAATTTCACGCCGTTAGCTGTTAAAATAAAGGAGTTATACACCAAAATGTCCATATCTGAACAATCGGTTGTATGGGAGCTATGTATATGTTATAGTGGTCCGATCTTGACAATTTTCGGTAATCCCGTTTGGGCCCATATGGGTACAAATACTTCAAAATTTCACGCCGTTAGCTGTTAAAATGGAGGAGTTATACACCAAAATGTGCATATCTGAACAATCGGTTGAAGGGGAGCTATATGTTATAGTGGTCCGATCTTAACAATTTTCTGTAATCCCGTTTGGGCCCTTATGGGTACAAATACTTCAAAATTTCAGGCCGTTAGCTGTTAAAATGGAGGAGTTATACACCAAAATGTGTATATCTGAATAATCGGATGTTGTGGAACTATATGTTATAGTGGTCCGATCTTGACAGTTTTCGGTAACCTTGTTTGGGCCAAAATGGGTACATCTACTTCAAAGTTTCATGTCCTTGTCTGTTTAAATTGGGAAGTTATGCACAAATTACATCCAAAAATTTCATGTATATCTGAATAATTGGTTGTTTTCTATATGTTATAGTGGTCCGATTCGGCCGGTTCCGACAAATGATCAGCTGCATATAACAACATACCTGTATTCCGAATTTCATTCAGAAATCTCAAAACCTGAGGGACTAGTTTGCGTTCACACAGACGGACGGACAGACGGACAGACGGACATGGCTTAATCGACTCAGCTCGTGATTCTGTCCATATCGGTATATATTTTGGTGGCTCCCCCACGCTTCCTTCTGGTACTTTCCACTCAAATTTTTTGGCACTAAGTTATAATACCATTTCATTCTCATGAAAGGTATAAAAATAGTTCCAAGCTCAGCAGGTCAATTCCTATCCTTCCCCATTCCTGGTTTTCTTGTTTTTTTGGCTGTAAACTAGCGTTGGTGGTGGGCGTGGATTACAACATATATGCTTTTAATTTTTCTGAAAGATGAGTCGTATAGTGGGACACCAATGTGCCAAATTTGGTTTCGGTAGGTCCATCCGTTTCCAAGAAATTGAGTTTTGTTCCACTCTCCAAACAAATGAGACCAGTGTGCGTTGTGGTCTTACTAACACCGAACCTTAAGCTGGCGCAATAGAAGTAGTCACGTCAGAAATCGTCGATAAAATCCATGGAATGATATTGGACGATCGGACAGAGAAAGTGCGTGAAATAACTGAGGCTACAGGCAGAAACCAATCAGAACAATGGGTTTATTCGGGTGAACGTGCACCAAAGTAGGCCCAAGTGGGTCTGTCGGCCAATAAGTTTATGGCGACAGTTTTTGGAATGCACGAGCTGTCATTCACATCTATTATCTTGAAAAGGGTAAAACGATTACTGGCAAATATTAATCAGCGCCTCTGGGCAAAATCGATGTTAATTTGAAGCAAAAACGACCGTATTTGGCAAGAAAAAAAATTCAGTTTCATCTTGACAATGCACGACCGCACACGTGTGTAGTCATCATTGCAAAATTTCAAAAATTGGGTTACGAATTGCTACCTACCCCCCACATTATACTACAGATTTGGCCCCCTCCGAATATTTCTTATTTCCACACCTGAAGAAATGGCTGGGAGGTCAAATGAAGAGTTCATCGCAGAAAAAAATGCCCATTTTGAGAGCCTTAAGAAATTCTAATTTTTGGAGGGAATAAAAAAATTGGAAAAACGCTAGAGTCTATCAAAAATTTGATTCGAATCAAAAATTTATTAAGAATCTTGATTCGAAATATATTTTTGATTCGAATCAAATTTTGATTCTAAATAATTTTGATTTGAAATCAAGTTTGAATCAAGAATCAAGAAAGATTTTTGATTCTTTTGAGAAATGAATCACAGATAAATTTTATCTTTGTTTTGAAAATAGTTTGAATCACGAATCAGAAAATATTTTTGATTAGTGATTCAGTCAAATCAAAATCACGCAACCTTGCGCTAGACTAACTGTATCGTGCTAGAAGGACTTTACGTTGAAAAATAAAATGCATTTTTGTCGAGAGCATTATTTTATATTGAAAATGTCACGGATTTATCCAAGTCAAATTCACTCATATGGTAATGGTAAGTGAACAGCTGACTTCTTGTTCTTCTTCTTCTCGTTTTTAACTCGCTGAGTAGAGAAGAATGTCATACAAAGAAATATTTGACTTTGAGTTTGACATTCTGATGGACAAAAACTTAAAACGAATCGGGGCGAATATTGCCGAATTCGCCCAGCCATTACCATATAATGAGTTTGCCTTGGATTTATCAAACAACTCTCGTACATATTGTTACTAAATGCTTTACAAAATATTGTGTCGTTAGCTAGAAGTTAAATTATAGCCTTTTTTGTCCTATAATGGAAATTCAATTCACCTCAAATACCACCGCATAATCAATCATCTATTCACATATGTTACTAGTATTGTAATAAGAATGGGTTTATTAAACTGACTTAGGGCGACTTGAGCTACCCCGAGCCAATGACCAACAAACTTGTAAGTAATTTCGCACACGAGATGCAATATGTTTTGAAATGAGCGAATGAATTGTATGTTGACGGCAACAACAAAAAACAACAACAACAAAAAAATGATGACTTTATGGCAAAATATTGACATTCACGCGATAAATCAATGAGTGCACTCAAGGAATGGATGGTTTTATTAAACTCCTCTTATTCAGGGAACAATAGAGAAAATGAAAGGTAAGCATAGACGAGTTTGTGTAAATATTGCATTTTTTATTGTTGCTATATTTTGCGGGTGTTTATGAATTTTGTCCCCTTTCCATCTCTCCCTTTTTGGTAAATAAACTGTAAAGAAGGCAAAATGGGTCCATCAACTTCTGATTTGGGTTTGGAGTGGTGAGCGAATGTTAATTGTAAACAAAACTTACAACATTTTGTATGTGCGCACTCAATATGTACATTAGGCCGACTCGCCTTATATGGACCAAAAAAAAGTTAACCTTATCGCCCCAATTTGTTGTCTTTTTGGAAAACATTTCCAGAAAAATTTTTGTTTGACGCCACTAGATGTCGCTAAAATGCATTTTTTCATATCTTCGGTATTTATGGTCCGATCACAATCCCTTTGGTTTGAAAGGAGCGTTCCTACTTTATAATTGTATTAACCGTATGCGCGCCATTGGAGTCATTTCCACCCTGTACTTAGTTTATAACACCTTAATGTAATTTTTTTTGCTTGCATGTAAAACTTCGTCAAAAATCATTAATCTATTGTAAAAGAAGTATTTCGATCGCTTCAGTAGAACTGAAAATAAAACACATTTAACATTCGCTTCCTGTGGTCTTTTAGGTTCATTTTACAAAGTTTTTTTCTGAGGATACTTCTACTGAAATTTTATGCCGAATAATTTTCTAGAACATTTTTATCATCTAGCACGCCTACGAAAGATTTATTTTGACTCCTTCTTTAGATAGTCACGAAAAAATAGTATAGTGTTCCTATAGTTGTTATTATTATGTAGTTTCTCGTTTCGTGGAAGACCGGCATCATGTAAATCAAGAATGTATTCCTTATTCATATTCCTACCGAAGCTAAAATATTATTATTATTAAGAAATCCAGCTTCCCTATGTCTCGATTAGACACTCCATACTTACAAAATATAGGCAGCGCAGTTTTTAAAGAAAACAATTTATTTTTATAATTTTGTAATATAAGTATTTATGACTGTATTTATTATTTTTTCCATCTATTTTAATATCTATTACTTGCATATCCCTTTTACCTTCAGCTTAACTGCTACTAGGTATACATACATGCCGTACTACTTAATTCAATGCACTCAAACAACAAAAAGTTATCACCCAGAGCATGAAGAGTTTGGCTAACATCTATGCAATTTGACTTTTCTTTTCGTAGTACTAAATGTTTAATTTAGTTTTATTACAAAAATAAAGTGTATACTCTTACATATAATTCTAAACTCTTACAGTCACTGTTCGATTTTGGCTTTCAACTTTAACGCTTTTACGATACATGTTCTCCTTTCATCCTTTCACGCTTCACGGACGTTTATAAAGAATTTTTTAAATTTTTTTAAAATTTTTTTTTGATTTCTTTTTTTATATTTTTGTCTTATTTAGTAGACATAAATTTTTTAACTAAGTTTATTATAATTTTCTTTATATTAAAAAATCATAGCTTAAGTTTAAAAATTTAAAAGTTTTATACTACATACTTATATATTACATAATTACTTGCTAAGGAAGTGTTCATTTGTATTTCGTTTTTTTACTTATCAACTTTATAATTTTTCTGTTAATTTACGAAATACAAATAGAACTTAGATGTTAACGCTTTACTCTTATTATCGTGTACATATGTGTGTGCATGTATGTTTGTGACACTAAAATATACTTATGATCTCTATTATATATATGTATATCTACTACAAATATAATCTACTGCGCTTACTATTAATGTTTCTTTGCTTATTCTTCTAAGTTTCGTATAAAAAATGGTTTTCTTTTGTAAATTTTGAAAAAAAAAAATTGATATTAAAGAATTTTGCTTATTTTATTTATTCTCTATACAAAAAATGCATTCGCCGTTCGGAGCCGGCATAAAACTGTAGGTCCACCCAATTAGTAGGAAAAACAAAAAGGAGCACACCTCGAATTGGGAGAGAAGCTCGGCCATAAAACTCGTCAGAGTTATAACAGCGCCATTGTATTATATTATTATTATACAAAAATTTAAAAGAAATTTATTTATATTAAGATGTGCTAGCACATGCTTTACTCTTAATTTTATTCCCTTGTTTTCTAAAAAAAAAAACTAAAAGAAACAATATTTATGTATTTGAATAGTTCAACTAATTTCATGAATTTTTATTTTTTTTATTTTTAACGATTGACATGTATGTATGTATGTTTATTTCTTTTTAAATCTAGTTATATGTATGATGTTCTTAAATTCGGCACATTATACGGTATATTATACGAAATAAAAATTTTACGCCTGAACATATGCAACATAATTGCCGCTTAAGAAAAACAATTTAACTTGACTTGGCAATTTCTTAAAAGTACAGGGTGTAACATATAATTAAAATTTGGTTATACCCTTCATGAACAGAATACGTTATTATAACTCTGGCCCAAAGCGTGACAAAGATATTTGATAGACCCACTGAATTCTACACCTTTCTGAATCATTACACTCAGAAAAAAAATCATCAACACGATTCATGTAAAATTAACACGATCGATCTTTACACATAGAACAGCAACAATTTTTTCAAATTACACGATGTTTGAAACATGATTTTGGCTTTGTAACTGTCATCTGAAAATTTGGTAAATTCAACCAAATTTTATTGTTGGTACAACATGAAGAAATTTTAAAATATACAAGATTATTCAAATATAAAATTTTATCCCTAAATGTCATTTGGAATTTGGTTTATTTAACATGATGATAGTGTCAATATAAACTTAAAAAAAAATGTTAGAAAAATGGCGTCCCAATTTTAGTGTTAATGCAACATGAAAACAAATGTTAAAACAACAAGAACCACAATTAACAATAAAAGTTGTTTAATATAACACGAAACAATGTTCAAACATAAACGTCATTTGGAATTTTGGTTTATTCAACACGATGATAGTGTCAATATAATCTAAAAAAGTGTTAAAAAGAACGTCAAAACTATTTTGAAACATACACAATTTTTTCAACGTTTGAAGTTCTGCTGTTCGTGAAAAACACAAACTAATATTATTTTTTTTTTTTAACAAAAAGAAAATTTTGTGCCGTGGCAATGATGGGAGTTTAGCATCATTGGCAGTGCGTGTTTTTAGTTCGCAGGTAAGTTAAAAGTGGGTTGCATTTTTGTTTCTAAAAGTTTTTAATATTCAATATTTTCTTTTTCCTCTTCATAGTTTGCAATTTTTACCACGAAGAGATGTTTAGCGAATGGAGTCTTTAACGCAGCATGCGGTGCATATACCGTTGCATTAGCGGCCAAACATTACTCGGTGCCAGTGATAGTAAGTACTATCGCCCATGTATAAACTATTCGTATGAGAAGGACGCTTTCAATTTGGTCGGTAGTGCGGGTGATGTACTCGAATATGCTTTATTGATCTGATGATTATACATTTTATGTTTTATATGTTTTTTTATTTAAAAAAAAATAAATTGTAAAATCAACAAGACTTTCTAGTTAATTTAACAATAAATTTAAGGTAAAATCAAAAAGATGTTATTGTTAATTCAAAAGGACCATTTCGTGTTAATTTAACCAGCTTCTATTGTAACATTAACTAGTTAAAATTGTAAAACCAACAGGAAGACTCAATACGTTTTAGTGTTAATTCTACAGTTGACATCCTGTTAAACTAACACTTGACAGTAGTGTTAAATTTACACGATTACATGATGGCATACATTAAGCATCGTGTTGAAAAAAATTAACCACAAAATTTGTTGATTTTTGGTTGTTTTCACACTATTTTTTTTCTGGGTGTATCTGTTCGTTCGATTAAGCCTGACTCTCTGTCTGTCGTCTGTATGTTATAAAGTCTTGGTCACCCTTTTCGAACTTTTTTTAGACAGATCTGGCTAAATGTCGGAGGAAAATAGAATTTCCAATGATATACATCAAAAATAAAAAGAAAGAAATCTTCACTGCCATTTAACCATTTACCTGCTCTTTTGAACTGAATTCTAACTTGACGGATATATGATAGCGAAGCCAATCACTTACTAGAGCGCTAAAAATTGTGGAAAATCATTCAGTTGTACATACATTTAAATTCTATGAAATTATTTGTGTATATAGAATAAGCATTTTTGGCAACTTTTTCTATTTTTTAAAATGTTTTGAATTAAAAGAGTTAACATTTTATATTACTAAATTAATTTATATCTACTTATAGAAAATTCTTAGAAATTAAATTCCAATATTACGAAATACCATATACCATCCCCTCAATATAACAATAGCGTATGTGCTCATACGCCATTATTTTTTTATTGCATATTTAGAATCTCCATCATTGATTCTACGTCTGGTTCAAAATTTCGTCAAATTCTACTTCCACAAAGTGGGTCAAAATGTCATTGGAAAAAATGGTGTATAATTTCGTGTTCAAAAATTTAATAGATATCTGATTTGACAAAAACTTTAAACTCGATTTTCTCAAAACCCAAAAAAAATTATACGCTATTGTTATATTGAGGGGACGATACATATTTAGTATGTATGCAGTTATTTAATAAAATTCCTTTCGTCCTAAACTATGATCTTTATGCTAACCAATTCTTTTTTCTTTATTTGAATACTCTTCGTATTCATTTGAGGCACATTTTGTTTCTCTCTTCGCTTAAATTGCTATTAAAATTCTTGTTAAACATACATTTTAATTTTAAGTACCTAGAAACTGTATTTTGGTACGATTTATTTGACTTTTGTAATTTAATGGACTACTAAGACTTATGGTGTTATTTTTACATTATTTATTCATGCATTTATATATACAAATATTTAGGCATAAATATGTTTTGGAAATGTGTGTGTGTGTGCGTTTTTGTACATATATCCAATAAACATTGCGGTTAATGTTCGAAAATGATGATACTGAAGATGGCACATCGCCGAAACCGGTTTATAACCAAATCAAACTTGAAAAGGGGTGACGGAATTTCGTTCCACGATATATCGCAATCCTACACTGTCGATAAAGCAAACAACAAAAAGGAAATTCGAAAATGATCTTGAAAATCCCATATGAATATTGAACTGAGAATGAATGCATAACCAATTTTATACCGTTTGCATTCTCGAAAAAATGTTGCCTTTTTCTGATTTTCTTAGCCATCTTGTAAGCTTGTGTGGTCATTTCAGCGAATATTGACCCCTAACTATGTCAGAGGGCATCATTATCTACAAATCCAGCCAAATAAAAAGAAGTCAGATTACGTAATTTGATAACTCAGATATTATATTATTTATGCCCAACGTTCTTAGTAAAGTGGTGATACTTACATTCCAAATATGGTCGAAAGAAATTAGTGAAGCACAATTTAGTACAACAACAAGAGAAAAAGTTATGCATTTTAAGTCAATCACTCCCTCTCTCATTAAGTAAGCTCTTCGAACGAAACAAGAAACCGGCTTATAACACTGGTCGACAAAATTTCAACAAATTTTTGTTACAGAAATAAAATTCTACTTTTCTAAAGGATTTCGGTGCGCTGAAATGAAGTCAGATTTTCTGTAATACTTACACTTTTTTAGATATTCATGCCCAAAGAGGCGAAAAACACGTTTCTTGCCTATATTCTCTCCTCAATATCTTTTAAATTACTTACTTATTTTAAAAAATTGATTAAACCCAATAAACCAAAGGCTTGAGAATAATATTATAACAAGCTTACAAATATAAGCGTTAAGCTTGAGGAATGCTTGTGTAAAGTATTGAGAAAGACTTAAGAACAATTGTAGAAAAATCAAAACGGCACCCTTTTTATAAGCTTACAAATGTAATTGTAGAAAAATATTACTTGTGAAAGCTTGTTGTAAGCTTATAAATATAATTGTATGTATAAATAGTAGAAAAAATAAAAAAATATATTTTTATTTGCATGTTATTTATTTTATATTCTCCTCCTGTTTCGAACCATAACATCAACCTGAAATTCAATCCAACGGTATCATATAGTGGGACATTCAACATTATATTGAATTTTATTGAGGCTTTTATACTTCCCTTTTCGAAAAAGGAATCAATGAATTGTATGAATCATTGTAAAACCAATATTTAACAAGTAAGGAAGCCTAAGTTCGAGTGGAATCGAACATTAGATACTCAGCTGTATGTTTTCATAGTTTGTTTGCGTTTGATGGAAACACGGTGTACTTTATATAAAGCGAGTGCTGCATAAAGTGGGCGTAGCCACGCCCATTTTCAACATTTTTATCAGTCATCCAACTAAGCATATGAATATTATTCTTTGTGCAAAATTTCATTCCTTTTTGACTTCTAGTTATAAAGATGTCACGTTACAAATTCCCAAAGAGTGTTCCAGATATATCTTTCTTAAAAAGTAGGCGTGGTCATAAACCGATTTCAATAAATTTTTGCGTGGCTATTAACACATGTTATTAAAGTGTATAAACCAAGTTTCGTCATAATATCTCAATTATTTGTCGAGTTATAGGCTAAGAAATCACGTATATCCCTTTGTGTAAAAAGAGGCGGCGCCACGCCCATTTTCCAAAATTTTTCTATTTGTTGTTTCTGGTCTATTGTAGAAATCAAACCACAAAATTTCAATGAATTATCTTTACATTTGGCAAAGATATCGCTTAAAATGTTTTTATTAGGTCACTTTATAATACCCATATATAAAAGTGGGCGTGGTCGTCAACCGATTTCGCTAAAATTTTCAACATGTATTACCACAAGTAATAAAAGTGTACACACCAAGTTTAGTCATTATATATAAATTATTTGTCGAGTTATGGGCTCAGAAATCTCGTATATTCCTGTTTATAAAAAGAGGCGGTGCCACGCCCATTTGCCAAAATTTTTGTGTTTTTCGTTTTATGTCCGCAGTTGGACTCCTGCTATAAAATTTCAATGATATATCTTTATATTTGACAGAGATATCGCTTAAAATGTTTTTATTAGGTCACTTTATAAGAGCCATATATAAAAGTGGGCGTGGCCCTCAACCGATTTCGGAAATTTTTCGTCCAAATATTTGACTAAGTAAGTATATCACGCGTACCAAATTTCGTCGATATATCTTCAACGGTTTCTGAGTTATGACATATAAAACTTGCAAGGTTTGACCCTTAATAAGTGGGCGTGGCACAGCCCATTTTCCAAAATGTCATCAAATTTCTTCCTAGGGGCCTGAGCTCAACACGTGGATAAAATTTCATCGCTCCAGCTGTATTAGTGACTGAGATACCAAATTTCCGACGGACGGACGGACGGACATGGCTCAATCGATTTCTCTTTTCACCCTGATCATTTTGATATATATAAGTCTATATCTATCTCGATTATTTCACTCTGTTACAATCCACCGTTATGTGATTAAAACTATAATACTCTGTGTACTAGTACAGCTGAGTATAAAAAAATTTTACAGCAAGCTTAAAACAATGTTATTATTAATAGTTTTTTAAGCTTTCATTGCAAGTGTAATGTAAGCTTATTGTAATATTATTTTCAAGCTTTTTAAGTAAGTGTTCCTCAATTATTACAATCATGCTTGTCAATAAGCTTACAATTAAGCTTATAAAAACTGTATTGCAATAAGCTTACAATGGACAATTGTTATAAGCTTGTTCTCAAGTCCTATTACATTTCGCTTACATACTGGTCTGTTGGGAAGCTATTGAAAGCTCGGCCTTTATTTTGAAAGGAAAATGCTTAATATTACATCCGACTTTAGCAATTACGACTAAATCAGCTGATAGCAAGTGTTTATGACAAAAAGAGGTTTACCCCACTTGCTTCAATGAATAGTTGCATTAGCTCATATAACAATCTAAAAATGCTGAAATCTGGAAAATAACTCACCTTTATTGTAAGCTGAGATTCCAGCTTAAAGCCTTTTTTTTAATCTAAGAATCGTTTACTATTAATGCATGAATTCTGCTTTGTTCTCCAGAAGAGGAACAATCCATTAGATGGTTTAGTGTAATTTTGCATTTTCGACTTTTCTCTTTCATCTCAGGCAACCTTTCAGGTGCTGACTTAGGCAGTGAATTATATTATGGCAAGAAATTGGACAACTTCTAACTCTTTTAGTACTCTGAAAAAAATACCCGTAGTTAACTCAAGAACTTTATGCTGTTGAACCTCCGTCTTTGATTCAACAGCAAAAGTATTTGCTTTAACGGCAAAGTTTTTGATTCAACAACTTTCCATAGTTAATTCAAAGACGGGCGTTTTTGATTCAAAAACTTCCTTGCTGTTGAAAAATTTTGAAGTAAGGGCCGATTTCATAATGAAATTCTTAAAGCTCCTTTTGTTAAAGGAGCCTTTTAGTAAAAGAGCCATTTAAATGTTCTTTAAAGTGGGAGTGATTTCGTAATCATATAAAACTAAAAGGCTCCTTTAACGTCAAATGATTTTCGTAAATTTAAAAATATTGAAATTTGACATTTGGTTTTTTTCTGAAAATGTGTAAATAAATTTTTTGATTGTGGCTTTATTTTATTTTTTTGAAAAAATAAAAAGAACAAAGAAGCATAATTTGGAAACCCAGTGCAGAAAAAATAGGAAGCGGTCATCCAACCTCACAAAAGAGGAAGAGATGAATATTGCGTTATAGGACTCAACAAACAAAACAACAAACAAAATCGGTTCAAAAATTTTAATAAATTTTTGATATTTGATTTTGACAGACTGCAGAAATGAAATTTTTTCTGGAAAAAGGAACCTTTAAATAACTTAAATGCCCGTTTTTGTGTATTTAACTTTAAAGGAACTTTTATCTTCAAAAATACTTTAGAATTTAAAGGAACTTTTAATTTGATTATGAAATCGGCCCTAAATAAAAAATAGAAAAATTTTTTTTCAAACTTAAATTTTCGGGAAAAATATATACATACATATACATATGTATATGCAATATATGTATAATTACAAATAAAGGTAAGTCACAATAATAATATTTACATATGTACATATATATTATTATAATATATTAATATTATACATATGTACATTTGTACGTTTAAAAATACATACATACATATATTTTGTATTTTCAGATTAAATATGTTTGATTATCCCATTTTCCGATAGCGAGCAATCGAGGTAAAACTTTTCGGCGATGATTGCGAAGAAACCTACAAATCTGGCGGTCGGAAAACAATGTAAGTTAATATAAAGAAAGTGTTATGAAATAATAAAATAAAATCAATTGTGTTTATGTGTTTGTGTGTGTAAAAAGTCCTACAGCCAGTGATAGTCATTTGATATATCATTTTCGGTGCAGGATTGATGGATATTTGTGCCACTACTGCCTACAAGTTTCCATAATCTTTATATTGGCGGTGTGAAAATGTGATGCAAACCTTTGTGGCCGTGTCTCTTTCCACACATCGTGTTGTTCAAATGATGCATCAAATGACCATCACTGAATGGAAAAAGTTTGTTTGGTGAAACCGGGCCTTAGTATTAATATTACTATGTAAAGATATATTATATAAAAAAAACTAAATAAAATAATATCTATTATATTAAAAAAAAATTACTATTGTTTACAATTTTTTTGGGATTTACTTAAATGCGTAAGTATTTGCTTTAATGGTGCCCGTTTTTGGACCAAAAACTTTTGCGGTTAATTCAAAAGCAAAAGTTGTTAGCTTAAATACGAACAGTATTTGAATCAACAGTGCTCGCATTTGGACTAAAAATTTTTGCTGTTAATTCAAAAGTAAAAACTGTTAACTTAAATGTAAATGTATTTCATTCAACAGTTTCCGTTGTTAACTTAAATACGGAAAGTATTTAAATCAAAAAGGCTCGCATCTTTGAAACAACAACGGAGCGTTGTTGGGCACATTTCAACTGCGGAAAGTTGTTCATTTAACGGCAAAAGTCTTTGTATTTACAACGTTTTTTTTTCAGAGTAGTTTCTACAAATTGGATAAGGAGGGTTAATTTTTACTGGTTAATAACCTGGTTCTCAAATTGAATACTAACCCATTTCCACATAAACTAAAGAAATTGAGACACGAAAAAGCGACTCGTTTTCCAATTGTTTTCGAATTGTTAATAAGAAGTACCCAACAAACATTCGGAGTCATAAAAGAGTCAGATAGGAATGCTAAATCGGAGCGCACACACTCGTTATGAGCTCATTTTGAAGTCGGAAATGTGTGTTCTTAAGGTGGTCGCCCGATATGAACCTAGTTTCATACATCATATGCGGCTGAATAAGAGTCATAAAAGATTCCTATTGGACTCATATTCATTTTTGTCCCGTTTTTCCTCCTGTTTCTTTTTTTTTTTGCATTTTGCGTCCCCTTATCCAGTTCTCTCCATCCTCTCTTCATGTAACTTGTTATTCTCATCTCTTATTGTGGAACCTTCTTGATCTTCACTGATTGTTGTATAGAGTTATCTATTTTATATTCTCCTCCGTATTCGAAACTGACATCAACCTGAAACTCAATCCAATTCCAGCATATAGAGGGGCATTAAACATTGTATTGAACTTTGGTGTTGCTTCCGTTCTTTCGAAAAATCAATTCGCATTTAAAAAAAAAATTATAAAAAAATTTTCTTAAGCTCATATTTCACAAATATTTCGGACTCATAACGAATTCCAAACTTATGCGTGCTCCGAGAATGTTGGCCGGGTAATGTTTATTGGGTATGTGTAAATAGTTATAGGTAAATGTCTATTGATATTTGCATGTTTAAGTAAATATAAATTAATTTTTTTTTACTACTTAATTTAAAAATACTTAATATTTAGCATAATTACTTAAGTATGTGTCTTTTGATGGTGGCTTAAATACATGCATACATACATTTAAATACTAAGCTAACCTATACTATTTTTTATATATACTTACTTCTTTAACATATTTACTATTTTTCAATCTTCTTTGCAACTTTTTCAATTCATACGCTAGCCTTAAAATGTAAGTACTTAAATTTGTGAATTTCAATTCATTTATCACCATTTAGTATCGCATCTCATTGAAACGGCACGTTCGCGTTGACCATGGAATGGAAATGAAGCAAGCAGGAAGGACGTACATATAATTTTTTCTTCATTGTTGTGCAAAAAAAAAAAAAAAAAAAAAAAAATCTTTATCAGCTGACAAATATTACGCTACATATCCGCATAAAGTCCCCGGCAAGTCGACGAAGAAGGACAGCATTCCTTGATTTTTGCAAGAGCAATGCGATACCATCGACTGCGGCCGGTTTTTTCTGCATTTGCCTGCAATTTTCATTTTTCCAGTTCTGCCTGGCAATGCGTTTTTGCTGCTGTTTGCTACTCTTGCCAACATTTTAGCGGATTCATGCGAAGCCGAAAAAAAAACAAAAAACAAATTTTGTTGTTGATATTGTCTGCATGCGTCGCCTTTTGGTTGGCATTGGCCGGCTGCCCGAGTGACCGATCAAGTGGCTGACTTTGGCTGTGGCTTAAAAACTCGACATATCTTCTCTGCCAACCAATAAACATCACACTCATCACACCCACAATCTACAGCGTATTTTGTTTGCTGTCATCGGATTTGGGCGCCGATGTGGTTGACGTTGCACGTTGTCTTGGGCGCGTTCGTTTTTTCGGTTGCAGCGAATAGAGACGGCCGCTGCGTGGACGCGTTTCGGGTTCATGGTCGTTGGAGGCGCCGCCAATTGCACCGTCGCTTAATTGATAACTGTATCGACAGCGAAGAGGAAGAGACAATTGATACGAGAAAATAAGCTATTAATTTTAATTTACCTGGGATTGAGTGGTCACGTACATATGTATGTACATACCCTGCAGCTAATATAAGGGACAGTGTCAAAAAGCGACAGTCTATAACTAGAGAGTGCACAACTAGCTCAGAACTGGTTCTAAAGGAATGCAGGGTGCGGCAATTTATTATTGTGACTTCATGAAAAATTTGTGTTTACAGATATTACATACTTAAAAGTTGAGTAACAACAAAGGTCGCACTTTACAATAATGCCCCTTTTTGCTATCTTTTGATGGTTGAAACCAAATGGAACTTCGTAAAAAGGACGTACATCTCTCGTATTGAAAGTACAAAACTCAATACGTCTACAAATTTTTTATATGCACTGAAAAATTTTTTGCTCATTGAAATTTTTTTATGAATATATATATGAAATAAAATATTATTTTAGAATTTATTTTCAAATGGTAGTATCACATACGTACAATTTTTTTTATTTTTTATATGAAAATTTTTTGAATACAAATTTTTTGCAGTGCATTCATTTTTTTAATTTTTTTTCATTACACATTAGTTAGTGCAAATTTCGATTTCTTACGGCAGTGCTCGAGCTCCTATACAAAGTGCCTTTGCTCTGCACATAAAATATGAATCATAGGCACATACATAGAAAATTTTTTAATATCTGCCCAATAAACACAAAAGCAAGGTTGATATCGTGGCGAATTCGAGAAGAATTCGCGGAGGTGAATGTAATTTTTCGGATTCGTATCGAGTTCGAGATGGACTCGAGAAAAATCAATTATCGCAATAGCATTTATTAATTTTATTAAGTCTTGCTTTACACGAAGAAATTCCCTGTTGGGCTTTAATTTACCATTTAAAACTCTACTCAAGAGATTGGAAAGCTCAGATGATATCGTGGCGAATTCGAGGTGGATTCGCAGAAGAAGATTTTCTAGAATGTATTCGCCAATGGGCATAAATCTCGAATCGCCAACGATCCGAGAATATAAAAATGCGCGAATCGCTAATGAGAGGTGACTCGCCTGGGAATTCGGATTCGCCGATCTATCGTCGCGAACTATCGCCGCGATAATATAATCAGAGAAACGAATTCGTCTCGAATTCGAGGCGAATCCGTTGTGTTTATTGGGTGAGTGCTTATGGCAGTGCAAAGAAAATTTTATTTTTATATTTGAAGTGAAAATATGTATCTGTGCCTATGATTCTGAACAAAACAAAAACAATTGTGCTTTGAGTGCCTATGAGTTGAGCAGCCCTGACCTAAAGTAATATTACTTGGAATTTGTAGGTGAATGGGAATAACTCGACCTTTCGTATGGTTAAGTTTCAAAAACTTTATATTTTATAATATAATGCCGCATTTATTTTCAGTATGTTAAGGGTTCTGCCAGCTAAGGTTTATTTTAGTAAAGCGCGTCCAAAAGCGATTAATTTTGAACTAGTGCTGAAGTGCATACTTTTCAACTAGTTCCGAACTAATGATTTTGGAACTAACCCAGGACTGTGCCTAGTACTAGTTTAAAACGCGTTCCAAAGCTCTGCAGAGGGGGATAATTGGCACTACGTATGACATCGCCGTGTTAAAAAAAGACAGTTGAAAGCATTGTGTTGGCATAGAACGAGAACCAACTCTGTCTCTTTTTGAACTACATAGTTCAGCACAAGTCCGGAACTAGCGCGATTTGCTGCAGTGTATGTACATGAAGTTGGGTGCGTGTGTGTGCGTGTTAGTGCATGTGCGTTTATGTGTCATATGCTTTGAAGGAATGGAGAGGATACACGAGTAGTGAGTTCAAGGACCGAGGCGTGTTTATGAAGTGGGAATTATTGCTTCTAGAGAGAAGTGAACAAAATGATGACTACAATCTAAAAATTAGGGTCTTTCTAATTTTAGATTTCGTTTTACAAATTCATGTCAATGGAAACTTCGGAATGCTATCTGGTTTGATAACAGGGTAGAAAAGAAAAACTCGACTAGGATTGAAACCACTAAGAGCGTAATAGAAAATAAATATTCTCACCAGAGCTCTGTTCCCCAACATTAAGCTACATGCTTTAATTTTGATTGGCTTTAATGGTGAAGTTGAACTCTAATAAGCATGAACTCATGTTAAGAAATCTACCAAAAACTATGTACCTTCTTATTTGATTTTTGGCTTCGACATTTCTTCCTCATCTTCGTAGGAAAATTAAAGTTTTCTAGAGTGTTTTCAATGTGTTTTTTTTTAATTAGTCTCAACCATACTTACTTTGCTTCCAGTTTCGCCAAACGCTGCTTCATTTTCGCTTGACTTGCCGTATACTCGGCTAGTAAACGAGCCAAGCGTACATTTAAGTTATCCACAGACATCTCCAGCTTCTCGATACCGCCTTCGATACTGTCATGGGCACGTTGTGAATCTACATAGAAATAAAGATAAAGCAAGTCAAGAAATCTCTTTCTTTTATCTCAATCTCTCTTTCTATCTCTTTACATCTCCTCCCCTTTATTATCTCTTTATATCTCCCCTTATTTCTTTTTTAATTTCTAACTACTATTACCTTCTTTCTTACAAGTTACTCACCCGCAAACACATTCTCATCCAAAAGTCCATCCTTCCGCAACAATTGACACCCCCGCTCTGTGAGCGTCGCACGCGCTTCCGGATAATCGGATAGCGTCTCCCACAAATCACGCTTCGCCAAGCAAAACAAATCCGAATAGCCGAGCGAACGCACATTCGCAGTACGACGATTACCCGTACGATTTCCGGCAATCTCCAGCACCGACACCTCGCCAAACACTGAGCCGGCGCCGAGTGTGGCAAATACCGTTATACCATCATCTGCCACCACTGACAATTTGCCCCGTTTCACGATATACATTTCCTTGCCAACATCACCCTTGCGGCAGATATAATCCCCTGGACTGAATACTTGCAGCTTGAGTTTCAACACAAGCGCCTCCAGCAGTCCCGGTTCGCAGTCGTGAAAGATGCGCACCTGCTTCAGTGTGTCCATGTGTACTTGTATCGCTATCTCCGCTTTGAGTTTGTCGGGCAGCGCGGCCAGTACACGCTCTTCGTCGAGCGCTCCACTCTGCGACCAAGTGTAGGCGAACCAACGTATCACACGCGCCTCCAACTCATGGCCCACCTTGCGGAAGGCCATGTACTGTTTGACGCCATCCATGCGATTTTGGAATTCGACGCGCGCCACATTCATGTTGGAGATCATGGAGCCGATGTTACCTGGGGATGAAGAGAGGGAACTTTAGTTTAAAAAATTATTGCACAAAAGAAAGGGGCGACGTGTAGAAGGTGTTCTTCTGTCATGGAATTGCTCAGAACTACACCTTTTCCAGTTTAAGTTCAGAAAGTTACAATTGAAGTTAAGAAAATTACAATTGCAACTTTCTGAACTTAAACTGGAAGAGGTGTAGTTTAACCTGAATCTCATATATACGAGCAAAATTCAAAACATGATGCATGTACGATGTCATAAAAACATATTTCCCTCCAAAAATTAATTTAGTGAATATCTGTCATGGTGAGTTAGCCATAACATATTCCCAAAAATGTCGCTCAACTATCTTAAGAACAGAATAAAACTTGCGCTACATAGGTTTGCAAGCAAAAAAAAAAATAAAACTTCAGCTGAGTTAGGCGACACACGCGCAAAATGCGACTGACACACGAAGACAGCGATACAACAAAACGAGACAGCAACACATCATGGAACGTGACGTTTGCAGCTGATGACCGACCAAGCTGTCACTCACAGGCCAAACAAAACAGCAGAGACAAGCGTAAGCTTGGGTAGCGAAGTGTGAAGAAGAAAAAGAGATAGTTATGTAGATGAGAAGTTGTAATGTTGACAAAAACAACAAGACAAAAACAAGATAATAAAATGAGTGCCAGCAGACAGTGTAATAGGAAAAATTAGGATATTAAAATGCTCAGGGAGGAGGGTTGTTCAATGAGAAAGTGTTCATTAAGAGACAGAAGATCCCAGCAAAAATCTGGTCATCACTATTACCTTTCAGGCATGACAGAAGGCCTTGCCATGGAATATCTGGCGAGTTCATCACTTCTTTCACGCATTGCGAGTAATGCAGAGTAGAATGGAGCTCGAAAAATGAACTGGAATAAATATCAGTAGATATTTCCATCATGCCTTACATTTTTCGGCTTCCTTCTCTGCTTCCCTGTAAGGTATTATTTATTTGATCCACTAGAATCCTTGCGGTATTGTGTGATTTATTCGTTCGGTGGTAATGCAATGAGTAAGTCCTTCCCTCCAATGACAAGCCCATGTTAATGTCAGGCTTTCTGTCAACGAGTGTGGAAGCGATTGTCAGGGTTTTTCTGGATTACCCTCTTAATTCCAAGGTCATAGAATTTTTTGGTGGGATAGCACATCGCCGAAACCATTTTATTCTCAAACCAAATCTGACGGAAAATAAAAGTAACTGTAAAGCTTAGTTAAAGCTTTATTTTAAATGAGAATAGTCAATTGAGCTTTTCGCATTTTAAAATGATCAGAAAAGTCTTTTAGAAAGATGCTTATTGAAGAAGAAATAATAACATTTTTATCGAGATTTCTTGGGATCCGGTCACAACACGGAAATCTATTTTGGACTTCATTGGGAACTAATAAAATCCACAGATTCGTGTAAGAGCTTTCTGAAAAAGCCTAAGAAGGAGGTAGCAAACTTCCCCCTCAAGCAGAGAAGGAGGGAGCTTCGGGCCCTTGTGGGTGTGATTAGAAGACAAACTTCATGGGCAGAGCACATGACCACCATAGGCATCATAGAGCTCATTAGCCCGATCTTGTCTGGAGGAGGAGGACGACGACACACAACATTTTCTCTGTAACTATCCGGCTTCGCTAGACTAGGATAACTCTTGATAAACACTGGATAGACTTATTAAAGAATGTTGGAATTTTGCAGAGGAACTCTGATTCCACTATCCCAATTTTCTCTACATCCTGATCCTTTGTCAAGGCCTAAAGTACAATGAGAAAATATGCCTTGGGAAAGAAAAAAATTTTCTCGGCCGACCACAAGTCCATTCCATTCGAATACAATTGGGGTTTATTATTTACTCTCGACAGTCCACTTACAGCGAGGATGATTCCAAAAGTTTTTGAGGTGATGGCCGCTACACAGCGAGGCTAACTATTAGCCAGTACCCATGGGAAAAAATAGCAAAGATTGTAAAGGAACGTGCAGTCTTCTCAGATCTTAGCTCAGTTACTAATATAACTTGTATTCTGCTTATACTTATCTAAGAAATTAGCGCATCGAACTCGCAGCCCACGAAAGCTACACTTGATAATTACACTTGACAAAAATTCAAAAAGTCACATCTTAGATATACACTACTCACCCACAATGGTCGCAAAGATCAGCACACCAGCCAAAAAGTCTGCCACCACAAACAGATATTCCGCATCATTCTCCGGCGTTGGCGTTTCCCCAATCGTCGTCAACGTTAACGTCGACCAATAAAAGCTATAAATGTACTGCCGTTGCAGCGTGGCATTACGTGAACCATTCAAATTGTATACCCAATTGTCGGTGCCGAAACCTAAAGCATAACTTATCGCAAAATACATGCAAGCATTCCAATGAATTAGCACCAAAATAGCCAAAACTACTTTGCATATACGAAAAGCATTCGGATAACCGGTAGCCGTTTCGGTGCGATCGAACCATTCCCAGAGGCGGGGAGCGCGCAACAAACGATTGAGACGCACAATGACGGGACAGGGCAGCATTGAGGAGCTACACGAGTGCGGCGACCACCAAATGTAGGCGAGATCGGTGGGCAGCATCGAGAGCACATCAATGGACCAACCTTTGGTGTGGAAGTAATGATGACGCAGTTTGTAGGCATCGCGCACCAGCAGACCCTGATCCAGGTAGCCTGTTGAAGAGAGTGATGGGAGAGAGAGAGAGAGAGCGAGAGAGAGAGAGAGAGAGAGAGAGAGAGAGAGAGAGAGAGAGATAGAGAAAGAGGGAAAAGTATAGAAAAGTAAATAGAACCGTTGAAGAACAAAAATTAAATATTCTATATATTAATAGGCTAACATTTTTCCCATACAAACAATTGCCAGGCTGTTTAGCACATTTAACATACTCATATCCACATAAAATTGATATGGATGAGTTCATATGAGTCAGGAGCAGTGCATAGGCATATAATTTTTTCTATAAATTATTTAATTTGTTTATAATTAATAAATAAAATTTTTAGTTAAGAGAAATAGATATCGTAAACGTGTTTACAAATATCGTATACACAGTTGAAGAGTCGCTTTAATTTAAAATCACGCTCTCTATTTTATATGCATTGGCCTAGTTTACACTCAAATCAAAATCAACGCGGCCAAATATCTCCTATTGCTTTTCCATTCAAGCGAAAAATGAGAGAAAGGCCGGAGAGCACACTGAGTAATTTTAATTTTGACCAAGGCATATCTAACAGGTAGGCTCGGCGGCGAATTGAAAAACTTCTTTTTTTATTTAAAAAGGTAGAGTGTAATGTCAAAATCAAAGCGAATTCACATCATGGCCAATAGGAATGGACGAGCCCCAAGCGAATTCAGATTTTAACCACGGCGAAATATCATTTTGACATTACACTCTACCAATTACAATAACAAAATATATGAGAAATTTCTGAATTCGCCACCGGGCCTACCTTCCTAGATCTGCCTTGATTTTGACCTTGATTTCGAGTCGGACCGTGATCAAAAGGGCAAATCAGTGTTGCGGTACAACTGGAATTTGGAAAGTGTTGCTTATCTCCGCGAAAAGGAATAATTTTTGTACCAATACAAAGTTGAAAAAATAAATTGCATGGTCGAATTTCGAGCACCGGCGATACTAGTACTTATTAAGTGTTTGACACTTACCTTCATGCATATGCACCAGCGTATCAAGCAAATATATAAAATCACATAAATAATCTAGAAAATACCAAAATGTTGGCGCACGATGATTTATCTCCCAGAACACGGAACGTCCCACAACGAAAATGATATTATAGAGCACAGCCAGCGAAACAATGCCAAGCCACTAAAGGAAAAAATTAAGAAAACAAAGACAATGAGTAAATATATCAATATATACCCAGTAGTGAGTTTTTCATCGAACAATTTTTGCCAAAGAAATCATTGCAAATAATATTTATGGTAGAGAAACGTAGGCATGTTTGACTTAGACAAGTTCAAACCCCACTAGCCAAGTTCACAACCCAAACCTATCCAATTAAAGAGCTTCTCTCAGAGAGCAACACTCAATAACACAACTACATATATCAATTTCTATATGCAAAAAACACTACTGGTTATAAATAAAAAGAAATACCGCAAATAAATAATCTTCAATTCAAATCTCCATCAGACAACATAACGTGCACCATCGCTTCCTCTTACAACTACTACTCACAACTCACCCGATAATGTGACTGCAATGTCGGATTCACCGATAGTCGATTACACAGTAGACTTGTGCCGCGTATCTCGCTGGAGAGACCTTCATCCGCTGGCGCTGTTGTTGTATTTGCTGTCGCACTGGGTACACCAGCGCCGCCCTCTTCGCTGGCCGCCAGCGCTGCTGTTGTTGCTGTCGAATTGGCTGGTGTCGTTTTGCCGATTTTATCGACATTATTCGCATTGGAGAATTTCTCCAAAAACCAATCGGGCGGTTTGGAGCGACTGCGACGCGTCGTTAAACGTTGCCGCAGCGCGTTTAGTGTGCGTCGCAGCGTGGAGGGTTTTGTGCGTTTGGTTTGATCCTGCAATAGAAGGGAGGAGGTAGAGAGTGAGAGTAGGTAAAGAGTGAATAATATTAAGTATAATAATATAGTAGAAATTAAATGAAAAAATTCAAATAAAAAAAACTATATTTCTTTAAAAAAAAAAAATACTCTTAAATTCTGCTGTAACAAATTGCTCGCTACATGGTACCACCGAGCGTATACGTAATATTATGAAAGGCTCAAGCGCATTCAACTAACGCCATAGCCATGTATAAACACCATATGTATGTGTCTCTCAAACACAAAATCATCTCGTTTAAACACACATATATATTCATATATGCAACATAAACAATTGTTCAACCATTCACAAATTATCAACTAGCAAATTTTATTCAAAAGTCAGCTTTGAGCTTTTAAATGTTTAATGCGTGAATTGTTGCTTGGCCTTGACAGCGCAGCGCTCATCTTTCGTCTCTGTTGGTGTCACATAGGCATGGGTAACACTGCGCTACGCGGCGCAATTGCGCTAACACCAACCCTGGCGTTATTGCGCTAACTCCGATTTGGGAAATGCGCCAACTCAATATAGCGCCAACTCAATATAGCGCCAACCCAATATAGCGCCAACTCAATATTGCGCCAACTCAATTTTGTAATATAAAACCGACTCAATTTCGTGCGCTAACACCAGCACCAATATAGCGCTAGTGTAAAATGGCGAAACCACAACGCCAATAACAGCACCATAGTATATGTATACGTATGACACCGTCACAATTATGTATGCTTGATAGTGATCTAAGTGACTCTAATTTCCAGCATATTTTCACAAATATACGGAATATGTTTCCAAATGATTATGAAAATTAAAATTAATTGTGCCCTCGTAAATGTAAGCAGAATTGCGCCAAAAGAAATAAAACGGTGATGGTGAACAGTAACAAGCGAAGAAATGTTATTTATCGATTATTCCATGACAATTGCGCTAAAGGTGTTATTGCGCCAGTACCGTGAGTTGGCGCCACGAGTGGCACTGGAGTTATTGTATCAGCGCCAAAAAAATTGCGCCATTACCCATGGCTAGTGTCACACATACAACTAAATACTCATACAGAAATTAATTTCAACAATAACAGTTACAGTTACATGCCTTTTATTTAATTGTTTCATAGCACAGAGTACAAGTGTTTATGACAATGCAATAAAGCTGCTCGTGACGTGACAACATTTAATCCCTCTAATGTGTCTCGCGAATTGTTATTGTGCGCACACGTTTTTCTTTTTTTCATAATTCAGAGTCATCGTCATAGTCATACGTTGCCTATTGTCTTTAAAACGGCAAGTGAAAGCTTTAAATTATAATAGAAATGTGGTAAACTATGTTTATGTTACTTGTCAATGTGTGGATTAAGTAGTTTAAATTTGATAGTAAATGTGCTTTAGTGAGACAACGGAAGGAATTGATTTTTAGCTAATTTCTGATACTTCATTGTTCCAAAGTCTTGAGTCTTGATATGAAGTATTAGAAAAGCAGGGAAGGGCACGTCCCATTTAAACTGAAATTTTCCCAGCGAATATCTCTTGAAATATTTGTAGTAGAGTATTGAAAATTTGTGTGAGATATTTATGTACTTAACGGATAAAAATGCTTTGTATTAAAAAGGGCAGGCGTGGGCACTAAGCCGTATCACGTTATATGGACAAAAAAAAAATTTAGTGTGTGTCAGTTTTATTTGAACACTTATGTCGAAAAAATATTTTTGGTGTAAAAAAAATTTTTTTAGGCCCGCGTTAAAAACAGCTAAATCGCGTTTTTTGTAATAACTTCCTTATTTGATGTCGGATCTCTATCATCTTAATGTCGCTGAAAAGGTCTCACCCAGCACTATATTTGGCCCATATAAAGTTTCGATCTCAAAGGTTGTTCTGATTTTTACCTTTAAAAATTTTGAAGTTACTATCCCTAGATTTTTTCTTTTTAACCACTAATACAAAGCTCTCAAAAACCATGAGGAATCCCCAAAAAAAAAATCTAGCCTTTATTCACAAACGAAAAAGTTATAACGTTGTAAAATTAAACACTTGTTTTTTTATAAAAAATTAAACAGTAGGGAGGCAAAGATACCACAGAGAAACGGCGAAACACGTCAGCTTAATTTTTGGCTCCAGATTACGATGGCGTTTTTAGAAAATCCGGATTAGCTCCCATTTTCGAGATATTTAAGAAAGAATTTTTAGTTTTCACACACAAAGCGATCCGATGGGGGGCGTATGAGTAACTATTGTTCAGGTAATAAAAATAAAGAAAAGGGAAAAAAACTGCTTCTAATATCGTTTATAGTATATACGTACATATATGTATATAAAATGCATATGAGAGGGAAGAGAATACCACGCGTTGAAAGAAAATTGTATTCAAAACAATGAAATCATTCCCACTTTTCCATAATCTGAGTAATTTTTTTTTTGAGTGTGAGCAAAGTAATATAAGCGACGAAGAATTCACTTTCAGAGCTCTGAAACTTCTTTCATAAATATCTCAAAATTTGGAGGGCATAGTCATTTTCGGTCCCGGGTATCATAGACAAGAAGATATTTTCGGGATTAAAGTATAATGCGTTGTTTTCAATTGTAGGCTGAATAATTAACTGCATTGTAGGGGCAGACGACGCATCCAGCGCAAGTATTGATAATACGTTTAGACTTCCGTTGTCTCTTTAGCCGCGTATAATTTTACAACGAACTCTAGCAGTTTTTCTAAATAACTTGGATGATTTTACAATACGCACGGATGCAGAAATCGTGAAGCCGTAGTAAGCCAGAGAGCTGTGCTTAGAGGTCCCACTTGAATACTTGCCAAATCTTCACTACAGCCATAATCATTCAATATAAATAACGTTGATCAGCACGAATAGTCCAATCATCAATAATTTTTTGCATATCATGTGTGCAGTATTGGTAGCTGTTCCATCGCGGTACATATTCAAGTCAAGCGAGGGCTTAGAATACCTTTTAATCAAAAACTCATACTATATGGCTTTACTGCCTCATATAAATAAGAACTTGGGATAATTTTTCAAAAAACACAGGTGCCCTGATTTTAAAACGGTATAACTTTTTTGTTTGTGAATAAAGGCTACCACTTTTTTAGCGGTGTCCTCATGGTTTTTGAAGAGCTTTGTATTAGTGATAAAAATAAAAAAATCTAGGGATAGTAACTCCAAAATTTTTAAAGGTAAAACTCAGAACAACCTTTAAGGTCGTAACTTTATATGGGCCATATATAGTGCTGGGCGAGACCTTTTCAGCGACATTAAGATGATAGAGATCCGACATCAAATAAGGAAGTTATTACAAAAAACGCGATTTAGCCGTTTTTAACGCGGGGCTAAAAAAATTGCTTTTCACCAAAAATATTTTTTCGACATAAGTGTTCAAATAAAACTGACACACGCAAACTTTATTTTCGTGATACGGCTTAGTGGGCACCTCCTATATATATAAATTGAAACTTTCATACTGAATATTTGTAGAAGAGCATCGAAAATTAATGAAATATAAAATTAATGCATAAAAGTACATACAGTATACAGAATGGATTATATAGAATTTTGGAAATGTGAAAGCTTCTGGAACCAGAGATACGCAGTAAGTCTTTGAGCAATATCGTTATCAAATTAAAAATGTTGAGCAGGTACTTTACTTTGTGATGCCTATTCCGGGTCCCCATATGTATGCGTCGAAACGTGGACCTGGATTACCACGGAAAGTTTTTGAGCGAAATTGGTTTCAAATGAAAGGTGTTGAGCAGCGCTTTTATATAGATCTCTCTTATATTAAAGCACATATCGATTCCCTAGGGAAGGGTAAAGGAAAGGGAGATACATATAAGGGAAATGGAGAAGGAAGCATGAGGGAAATTGCAAAGGGAAAATTAAGGAAAAAGGCAGACGGGAAATAAAGTAAAAGGGAGGGGGAAATGGAAACGAAAAGAGAATGTGATTTGAAGGGGAAAAGCCAAGATAGTAGGATAGGGAGAAAGAATTAGAAAGGGAGAAGAACACATAGAAAATAAAAGGGTTAGGGGAATGAAAAAGAAAAAGGTAAGAAAGAAATGAAAATATAAATGAAAGGCAATGAGAAAGGTAGAAAAAAGACTCCTCATGAAAATCGGGGACAGAAAATAAAAATTATTTTTTTTTCTGAAGTTATGAAAATCATCGGTTAAATAGCTTCCACGCAGAAAATTATTAATCTTTACTACATCCCAGGACTTCTAGCATTAAAATCCTGGCTGCAATACATTTTTGTGATTTTTTTGAAAAAGAAAAAAATCAGGATGTAACTATAAAATGCTAATTTTTATTTTTTCGAGCCAGAACTATAAATTATTCCTTTGCTTTTATTTTTTAAGGATAGAATAAAAATCATTTGTCTAAAACTAATGAACCGCTTAACCGAATTTAATGAACTTGGTACCTACATATGTATAGAGGCTGACAAAACTTTCAAATGAAGGTCAATATGACCGGGTTGCCACCTATGTTTTTTTTGTCTTCAATTGTCCTTTGTGCCGCTTATTGTTATTTTAAGATAAAATTCATTTGGCAATAACTACTGAACCGCTTATTTAAGTTAAATAAATCAATGGATAGAGGACCGAAAAGGCTTTCAAAAAAATGACGGAGTTGCCACCTATTGCTATTTTAATCTGAAAATTATGTCAATAAATACTGAACAGCTTATCCAAATTGTTAAACTGACTTTTCTTGAAAGCCGTTTCAGTCCTCTCCCAATTGATACCAAATTTATTGAATTTGGATAAGCGGCTCAGTTTTTATTGGCAAAAATAAAACTATGTAAAAACATTTTTCGTCGAAGCGGGACGGGTATTTGCTAGCTTATAATAATTACTTTTAAATGTGTATTTTTTTAGAGCAAATTGAAAATAAATTTTATACAATCTTTAGATAGGCTGTTTTGGTCTAATGTGTGCCAGTGCGAAGGAAAAAAACAGCCTATCTAAAGATTGTATAAAATTGTCAAATTTGGTCAGCTTATCCTATAATTGAAAATAAATTTTTTGGTAGAAAAAATAATTTCAGATTTTTCTTAAAAAAAAAAAAAATGGACAACAGCTCTAAAAAAATACACACTTAAAATTTAATAAAAAAAAAAAATTTAATTTATCATCATTGCCATAGTTGTTATCACCATTTTATTCTACTCTTTACTTTTTCTTCTACCTCTCCTTTTTTTATTATAGTTTTTGTTCTTCTGCCTACCAACTGTTTCTCACTTAATTCTGCTCTTTTCATCTTCTTTTCCTTTTTTCCCTTAACCCTCGATTTACGCCTTTCTCTGACAATATTAAAACACATTACTTGAAGTGCCCCTCTTTAAACTTGTAACATAACAAATTGATTCATATGTATAATTAGATTTATATACATAGTTATTAATTAATTATTAACTTCACAATTTTCCAAAAATAGTAAAAAAAAAAACATTAAAAAAACTTTATTTACCATCTCACTCGTGCCAGTAATTGTTGAAACATCGACGGAATGCACCATAATGAAATTGGCAGCTTAATTCACTTGCAACAATGAAAATACATGCGTTTATCGGAAGAACAATTTTTTTGCTGATTTTTTTACACAATTTTTCAAAAACTTTAATAAATTAATCAATAAATTTTTGTATATTAATTACATGTTCGTGCTGTATTATACTACTTGCGCGCTTTTTCTTAACTCGTTTATTTTTCTACGTAAATACAATGGTCTAGCGCCATTGACACATCCATAAGTAAATGCAACACGCAGCATCGTAAAAAAAATATTTAACTTCAGTTGAAAAAATTTTTTGTAAAGAAATTATGGTAAATGCACATTTGCTATCATCGTTTATCTTTTCAACGCCCGCATATGCAAAAAAAAAATAAAATTTTTTTATTTATTAATTAAGCACACTTAATAAACATATAAAAAAACAAAAAACAAACAAATTGCATTAAAATTCCGCTGTGCGTTTAGCAATAAACAAAAATGCAGTTTGTGCATATTGTGCGCACAAGATTGTGCAGCAAATGGGCGGTCGGTTAGCGGGGCATATAAGCAATTGTAAGCTTTTTAGTTTAGTTTGTTTGTTCTTATTTGTTATTTGCAATTCCTTGAATGACACATGTGCGCATAAATTAACCGATTCGTACTTCGCAATTTTTTTTTTCACGTTTTCACAATACGAAAATGCCTTTGTTTGTAAATAAATCAATTGATCAGCCGGTAAGCGCAAGTTAGAGAGAGGCACACATAACGACGCGATCATCTAGCGAATTGAAGCGGCCATAATTTGTAAATGTCATTTTGGGATATTTTTTGTTCTTTTTCTTGTTTTTAGTTTTTGTTTTTGATTTTGATTTTGTTTTCTGTTTTTGTTTTTTGTTTTTTTTGCTGTAACTGAGCGCT
The DNA here is from genome assembly GCA_960531455.1 of Urophora cardui. NCBI lineage: Eukaryota > Metazoa > Arthropoda > Insecta > Diptera > Tephritidae > Urophora > Urophora cardui. The sequence continues at coordinate 151,720,271 of OY482670.1, forward strand.
TTGCTGACGTCGATAGTTTATTGATAGTGACGCATGCGTAAGCAGTTTTGCTTACAACAACTTTTGCCGAGTTCCCGTGGCAGTGATCCAGATCGGGATAAGAAGTTTGCATGCAAATGCAACAAGAATTTTGTGATCCTGGTGTTTATCTGTATCAATTTCGGATCCGTATAGATTGTAATAGATTTTTTGGATCCATATAAATACCAGGATCACCAAATTGTTGTTGCATTTGCTTGCAAAATTTGTATCCGGATCTGGATCACTGCCACGGGAACTCGCCTTTTATTAGCACTTACTTTTCTGTAGCCGCTTTCGATTCACAATTTCTCTGCTGGTTATAAATTTCCTTCTGTCAAATTTATATGTGAATGATAGCGAGCAGAGGGAAATTTTTATCGACAAGTTAGCGAGTATGGCTACTACTCTTTATGGATTCAAACATTTTTGTTCGATCCGACCTCGCTTGTGTGATGGCGAATCGAAAACGACATGTATTTACATACACAGTAATTCACTTTTTATGGCAAGACAACAAATTTGCGTGCCTATAAATAAAATTTTGGTAAGAATTTGTAAATTTTTGTTAACAAAAAGTTTTTGTTCCACTGTTATAAATAGACTGCGGATCTTTATGCAAAAAATTTAAAATGATTTATTAAGAGTTATATTGATTCAAAACTATATATTCACATTCCAAAGCGAATTTTCTTGCTCTGTTTTGGATATGCAAAATATATTCAACTTATATGCAGGTTAAATGCAAGTTATATGCAAATTAAAACTACACCTTTTTTACATCAGATATGGTGATATACACAATAAGTAAAGTATAGTTGAATGCAAAAATCATATGTTCTATGCTGAATCTTTTGTTCTATGCAAATATAAAACCAATTAACACCCAAAAACAAACTGCAAATGGGAACTAATTTTTATTATAACAATTTTTAATGTAAAGAGGTAATTTTAGTTGTAGTTAAGACCACAATATACTACAAGTGTTTTCTCCACATTTTCAATGGAAACATTGTGACGCTTATCGGTTAATATCCGCTCAACATCACAAGATGTAACCGGAGCATACTTAAATTCGCTCCAAAATTGACTGGGAATCTGTATTCCAGTTTCTAATATTTTGTTGTCACCTGAAAGTATTTTGGCTACTACTAATAAGACTTCAAAAGCAGGTTATTTTTTTGAAATAGCTTCAATTTTGACCAAAAATATTTGCCCACATGATCCTGACGTAGCGTCAAGTCCTTCAAAGGCTTCTGTTATTAGGGCCATTGAAGCCATTAGGGGAACTCCGCGAGACTCTAACTTGCGGATTAAAACTGCTAAACCTCAATTATTATGCAAATATGCAAGTTATATGCAAATATGCAAGTTATATGCAATATGCAAGTTATATGCAATATGCAAAATATGCAGAAATAAATATGAAAATTTAGAATATTTTGTTAATAACTTTCATTTTTCTCTTTGGAACCATATCGCTATCTCTTTTCCTTAAAAATATGCAATTGCATAAAGATCCGCAGTCTAGTTATAAATAAATGGAAAATACGCTAAATATTATTTTGGAAGCTCTCTTTCCTCTTATTCCTTTTCTGCGTGATAAAGAAGCTCAGTAAAGGGACAAATTAGGAGAATTGCATCTTCAATATTTGAGATGAATGTTTATTATACAAATGCTAGGTATTGTATGGGTAATAAAATTTTAGATTGAGCAGAGCCTATTACAGTCTTAGAAGGGTAGTAAATGCCCTTAGACAAACCCAAAGGATATTAACGAGGCACATATAGCATTTTCAGGTCAAATGAAACTTTTTCAAGTCTGGTGAAAGCTTTTTCAATTGAATTGAAACCTTTTTCAAGTGAATTGAAACCTTTTTCAAGTGAATTGAAACCTTTTTCAATTGAATTGAAACCTTTTTCAATTGAATTGAAACCGTTTTCAATTGAAATTGAACTTTATTCAATTGAAATGAAATTGAAAAAGGTTTAATTTCAATTCAAAAAGGTTTCATATCAATTCAAAAAGGTTTCATTTCAATTGAAAAAGGTTTCAATTCACTTGAAAAAGGTTTCATTTCAATTGAAAAAGGTTTCAATTAATTCAAAAAGATTTTACTTGATTTAAAAGAGTTTCACTTGATTTAAAAAAGTTTCACGTGACTTGAAAAAGGTTTCATTTGACCTGAAAATGCTATATGTGTTAGAAGATCAAAAGTTTAGATTTTAAAAAATATTACTAAGCCAGCCTATTCAGATAATCATAAAATCGGTTTGGTTAAATATTAAATATGCTCCAGGGTAGAAACAGGAGGTAAAAAACACTATGCAGCCACCTAACCAGGGTAATTATACTTTGAGCTTATTTTTTTAAACACAAATGAAAGTTGAAGATGTACTCATAAATGGGATGTTGGTGGATTATAGCAAATGGCCAACTAAATGGCCCTGCTTTGATATGATTATATGAGAGGCACAGAAACCTTCTCGGAACGGAAAAACAAAAATTATTAAAACAGAGTCAATGTTCATTTTTGACTGGATCCTTTCTGGCCATAGTGTCCTTTAAGGCACACTCGTCCCTTACTGGGTATATCACTCCCTACTGAGTGAGTATAATTTTGTATTTTATTGTTTGCAAATATGTATATGCATATGTTTGTGCATTTATGTGTTGACTTAATATATAAAAAAAAGAAGAAAATAAAACTTGTATCTAAAATTGTATCTAGTCTGCAAGATTTTTTGTAATCATAACCTTAATAAAATGAAATTGAAATTGAATAAAGAACATAACATCGCATCTGATTCTGATCGCTAAGACTCCAATCAAAAGAGTTACCGCAACCTTCAGTTTATTTCCTCTATCTGAAAGTGCTATTGGCGTACCCAAGGGGGGCAAGGGGTTTAAAAAAGTGCATACAATAACGGAAAATGATTACTCAATTAAAAAAGTCAAATTTATTTGTGTATTTGTGAATAAAATGGTCAAGCAGATTTTATAACTTTTTTTTTCTAAAAATCCTAAACCATCGTGTTATTATTTGAGGTGTTTGCTATCAAAACTAGCTCATTCAATATTTTTTTAAAAATTCACTTTTTTGCATATTTTGAAAGTTTGGAGTGTCCTTCATGACCTGAAGAAGTTATATAGCTCAAATCGTAATTACCACCCAAAATAAAAATATTTACCCCCTTTATCAAAGCTAGCCCATTCGAAGCTTTTGCCATAAAAAAGCGTTTAAGAAATGCTCAAGAAAAATTTCGTTTGTCAAATATTGCTTTGCGGTACTCATGGAAAAATAATCATTAACGTGTTTTTGCATCGAAAATGCCACTCATTCCAATTGAATTAGTTAGTCAAATTCTGGGCGCTTATAACTACAATTAAAAAAAAAAAAAAAATTTTCTGCGGAACTGTGGACGCGAGAGAAGTTCTTTCTCTCCTGTAAATTTTCCAGAAATGGAATAAGCTGGTTTTGATAGAAAACGCCTCATTTATTGTCTGAAACGAATTTGTATTAGAGCTTGTTAATTATCTTTCGAAATTGAAGCTCTTCCAACCCAAATATTTTTTTAGATACGCCATTGGCAACTGTATATCCTATGGAAGAGCTCTCGTCTCGTACTTTGCGTTTGATTTTGAATTTGACTATCCGAAAAGGATGTGTTGAATGAGCTTACATAACTCGAGATATTTTATTTTTGTTGTTTTGTCTGAAATTTTCAGCAGTTTCATATGTTGACAAGACCGTAGGCTATTGTACCTTAAATGTTTAAATTCACATGATGTGATGGTGTCTAAAGTGATCGATTTGGTTATTTTCTTACTTTTAAATACATATTTTTTATTTTTAATACATATTTATTATTATTTTTTTATTATTTTCTTTTACTTTAGCACACACACACTCTTATATAGGCTTGTTTAATTTTCTTCGCTTTACATATTGTTTTTCGAAAATTAAAACGTTTAAATTATTTAACACACTCAATAAAAAGTTTCTCAGCTTCATTTTAATTTATTTTATGATTTGCTATGTACTCGTATTTGCAATTAAAAATTATTTTTCTTAAACGATAGAATACAATTTTAGATTTTTTTAAAATTAATTATGTTTGCTCGATCACTGCGTTTTGCGACTTTTTTGGCGGCGCACACGCATGCGCTTCGATTCACGTTGACTAACTGAGAGCGCGCCGCAAGCCAAATTCGGAATTCACTTGTTGCGTTGATTAATGATGTCATCCTTAGCACTGACCGTTGCTAACTATTAGCGTAAAAAGAATTGTTCATTTGTAATACATACACTTGGCGTTTAGCTTTGCATACATTTTTATGTAGTTTACAAATAATTTTTTGTTGCTTTGCTTTTTTATTTTTCCACTTAAACTATGTATGTATGTATGTATATTAGATGAGTTTTTTTTTGTATGGGATTCTTTAAACCTTCTCAGATCATCCCTCCGGCACCGGAATATGAAAATAGGATGTTTTAGAGTAAGTAAACTGAAAAAAAAATTTCACTTTTCCAAAAACTGGATGGAGCTACACCGAAAACCGCGAAAATTCCCAGAATTTCAAGGTATGTTTAGATTTATGTCTGAAAAAAGTTAGGATTTTGCACAAGAAAAAAAATTGATACCCACCCATACGAAGAATTAACCGCTAAATCGAATGGCATATTCAGTTTTTTGGTACACTACCCAGGGAAGGTAATAACGCGGCCTAAAGTGACCATTTTCTTTTTTTTCTCATGAATCTTCAATTTCTTGCCCTATACTCTTCCCGAAAGCGAACGTTATTTTTTAACTAAATCACACGGTAGGCGTTATTTAATGCGCTTTCCAGAAATGTATAGCTATTAAAAATCGAATAAAATTTGGATGAGTTCATCAAGTTTAAATGAAGTAAAGTCGGGTATAAAAGGGTAACATATCTTAAAATTTCTTAAATTTTTTAACAATTTTGCTCTTGAAGGCGGTTTTTTGGGTTTTAAGTGATAGTTTTATGTGGATGGATAACTCCACAAATGCAAAAAAAATAGAAAGGCCGAGACCGCGGATAACGGACAAAAAGTTGAGCCGGATGGTGCCAAAACATTTGTGGGCAATATGGGTATCAAAATAAAGATTTTACCTAGGACTTTAATGTAAAGTCAATCCATTTTACTGTGTCCACCGTTTCGACACATATAAGTCAAAAATTAGACTCAAATGTCGCCGATATCCTTTAAAATATTCTGTAGTCATCCTGGACCACTTATTCGCCAGTATATCAGAAATTGGCTAAGAAATTGGCATGTAATAAGTTCCATATGCAAGCCCTAGTTAAGACCTTTAATTTGATACCAATATTGCCCAATAATATTTTGGCGCCATCCGGGGCCACGGTTTTTTCCGCTATCCACGGTCTCGATCTTCCAAATTTTTTTTTACATTTGTGGAGTTATCCAACAAAATAAAAGAATCACTAATAACCCAAAAAACCGTCTTCAAGAGCAAAATTTAAAAAAAAATTGAGAAATTTTAAGGTATGTTACCCTTTTATACCCGACTTTACTTCACTTAAACTTGATGAACTCATCCAAATATTAATAGATTTTTAATAGCTATACATTTCTGGAAAGCGCATTAAATAACGCAGCCTACCGTGTGATTTAGTTAAAAAATAACGTTCGCTTTCGGGAAGAGTATAGGGCAAGAAGTTGAAGATTCATGAGAAAAAAAAGAAAATGGTCACTTTAGGCCGCGTTATTACCTTCCCTGGGTAGTGTACCAAAAAACTGAATATGCCATTCGATTTAGCGGTTAATTCTTCGTATGGGTGGGTATCAATTTTTTTTCTTGTGCAAAAGCCTAACTTTTTTCAGACATAAATCTAAACATAACTTGAAATTCTGGGAATTTGCGCGGTTTTCAGTGTAGCTCCATCCAGTTTTTGGAAAAGTGAAATTTTTTTTTCAGTTTACTCACTCTAAATCATCCTATTTTCATATTCCGGTGCCGGAGAGAATATCTAAAAAAAAACTCATCTAATGTATATACGTTCAGCCATATCATATCATATCTGGTTAGAACTAAAAATTTGTTTTGTTATTAACACGCATGCCAATTAACTTGAACTCTTGTCTAAATTATTGTAGGTAATTTATGCGTTTTTCGATTAATTTTCGTGTTAACTTTGCGCACTTGTTGTTGTTGTTGCGGTTATTGTTATTGTATTGTAACTAACATTGGTTTTGTTTTCAACATTTTTGTCACTATGCGCTTGTTGTTTTACAACAAATGTAATATCGTCAATGCTCACAGGCGTTATTATGCAAACTTCGCAACTTTTCACTTTTTATATTTTGTTTTTGTTTTTGTTTTAAAATTTTAAATTAAAACATTTAGCGAATTTGACATTTATGTTTGTCATGTAAAATTTATGATTTTCGCCAATGCAGTTCGCTTAGCGCAGTTGTTTGTTGTTTTCTAGTCTAATTTCGAATGGCTTTTGTATTAAACCTGATTAGATTAATTAATTTGTGCATTTAAAATTGATGAAGTGAAGCGATACTAACTACTTAGTTAGTTATCATATTAAATGAAAAATATGTGCGCTTGACAGCTTTTACGCATTTTTTAAATTAATTTGATTGCATTTAATTTTGAAATATGCTAACTAGAGTGGAGTTAATAAATTGTTGCAGTTTACAAAATCTACTAGAATTTCATTTCTTAATTTTCTGCCTGCCTTTGTAGTATTTATGAAAAGCTTGAGAAATATTTGTGCCTTTCTATAAAATGACATTTTTTCGCACAAAAAATATTGAATGTTCGTGGTCTAGACATCCTTTTGGGATACTGGAGAGTCTCCACTGGAGACATTTAGGCATATAACCCCAATATTTTACAAAGTGAGATTTGGACGGAGACACACTTACTTATGGTGTGGGGGCGGTTTTTATACTCAGATGTACTAGTACACAGAGTATTATAGTTTTAATCACATAACGGTGGATTGTAACAGAATGAAATAATCGAGATAGATATAGACTTATATATATCAAAATGATCAGGGTGGAAAGAGAAATCGATTGAGCCATGTCCGTCCGTTCGTCCGTCCGTCCGTCTGTCCGTCTGTAAATACTCTAACTCGCGCAAAAATTTAGATATTTTGATGAAATTTGAAATGCAAGTTGGTATCGAGACTGGGACGGTTGGTATTGAAAATGGGCGAAATCGGACCATGACCACGCCCACTTTTCCTATATAGAAAAAATCAGAAATTTGGTATCTCAGTCACTAATATAGCTAGAGTGATAAAATTTTACCCACGTGTTGAGCTCAGGCCCCTAAGAAGAAATTTGATGAAATTTTGGAAAATGGGCGTGGCACCGCCTCTTTTTAGAAGCAGGAATATACGAGATTTCTGAGCCCATAACCCGACTAATAATTTATACATAATGACGAAACTTGGTGTGTACACTTTTATTACTTGTGGTAATACTTGTTGAAAGTTTTAGCGAGATCGGTTGACGACCACGCCCACTTTTATATATGGGTATTATAAAGTGGCCTAATAAAAACATTTTAAACGATATCTTTGTCAAACATAAAGATTATTCATTGAAATTTTGTGGCATAAGTTGCACAATAGACCGGAAACAAAAGATAGAAAAATTTTGGAAAATGGGCGTGGCACCGCCTCTTTTTAGACAAAGGAATATACGAGATTTCGGAGCCCAAAACTCGACAAATAATTGAGATATTATGAAGAAACTTGGTTTATACACTTTTATAACTTGTGTTAATAGACACGCAAAAAATTATTGAATTCGGTTTATGACCACGCCTACTTTTTAATAAAGATAATTCTGGAACACCCTTTGGAAATTTGTAACGTGACATCTTTGTAACTAGAAGTCATAAAGGAATGAAATTTTGCACAAAGAATAATATTCATATGCCTAGTTGGATGGCTGATAAAAATTTTGAAAATGGGCGTGGCTATGCCTACTTTATCTAGCACTCCCTTTATATAAAATACGCCGTGTTTCCATCAAACGCAAACAAACAATGAAAGCATACAGCTGAGTATCTAATGTTCGATTCCAATCGAACTTAGGCTTCCTTACTTGTTTCAATTTGTTTTCTTTATTCAAATGCCAATTTATGAGCATCAGGAAGTTTTCGGAGTAAATCTGCTGCCCTAAATACGAGTATACCCAGCGGCGAACATTGCCTACTACACTACTTCTCCCCAGTGATGTATACTACACATTGTGAACAATGCCAACTAACATACAATGTGTATGAAAAAGTAAGTAGGGTTCACAAAAATGAATTTTGTTTTACGTAGTTTTTTCTTGAGTTTCGCTAATTATGCACGTTTCCTTAAATACATACCAGTAGCAGTCCCAGCATAAATTGGCTGGGCAAGCCTATGTGTGAAGCAGTCATAAGCCCTTTGTGTAAATTTCTTTGCTGTATTATCTGAAGGTCATTGCATATGTGCATATGTACATATGATTAGTGGGGGTAGTGGTGGTTTTTGAATTCGAAATGTCTACTTACAGCTTACAATGTAAACGGAATTGTATACAAACCGCCTACATTCACCTTACAAGTTCAGCTAAGGAAGACTCCAGGTGCCTACCTACAACTTACAATGTAAGCGGAATTGTATTCAGTCCGCCTACATCCACCTTATAAGGTAAGCGAAGGTAAACTCGATCTGCCTATCTACAGCTTAGAGTGTAAGCGGAAATGTATTCAATCCGCCTACGTTCACCTTACAAGGTAAGCGAAAGTATATTCGAGGTGCCTACCAACAACTTACCCTGTAAACGGAGTTGTATTCAGCCCGCCTACATCCACCTTACAACGTTGGCGAAGTAGGATTCGAACTGCCTACCTACTGGTTACAATGTAAGCTAGTTAGTGATATGCTTACTGGATGAACACCTTACTACCCTGGTTACTTTGTATTTAACGTGTAGGCGTTCACTCTACATTTGCGGCCATGTATATGAAAATGTATAACAGATCTGTATATGAGGTGGTGGGCATTACAGCCTTACATGTGTGCATGACTTAATCGATTCTGTAAGCAACATTTTCGCCGCTGGGTTGTAAAATTGTGAGAGAGTTTGTGTTGGTGAGCGTAGGTCGTTTTGCGCTACATTGGTGAAACTGTGTGTGAAGCCAGTGCGGGCTACTTTTGCCTGTGCCTGCCCTAAATGCACAATCATTCACAAAAATGTTTCACTTTTCGGCCAGACAAAGCAAACATCCTTAATTGCAAGTTAACGAAAAAATAACTTCAACGTTATAATATGAATCTTCTCGAATAACTAGCTTATTAATTTTCATCCCTTGAGCACATAAAAAATGTATTAAAACTCAGAACTGCTTCTAAAGTCGTTCGTCAATGTAACTATAATTTCGTCTATTCGCATTACAAGTGAAAATTGCTTTACAAATACATAATTACTAAAATAAATTTCTGCAATTATTTAAAACTCTAACAACGCAATTACAAACCCCCCAAAAAAGCACTTTGTCAAAAGTTTCACATTTCTTGCTCAGTCATTAATTGCGTTGCTAACTAAAATCAATCTTAACTAATAATTCTTAGCTAATAATAAATAAGTAAGCAATTAAAATGCAATAGTGTAACATCATTAGCATAACCGAAAACAGTCTAAAATTTGTAATTATATGTAGCCATTGGCGGCAATACACAGATAATAAATATATGTACGTACATAATATGTATGTACCTACATACCCTGTGGGGGAAATCTCTAGTTCCGAACTAGCTCGCTTTTAGTCTATTTTTCGTAAATATTAGTGCGAGCTAAATAACTTTTGCCTGCCATGCACTGGGCAATTTAACACGGCACGGGTATGTCCTAGGCGGTGTCAATTATCACCCTGTGCACTATATTTTCGTTAGTTCCCAACTAGTACTAAATTCTATAGTTTGCACTAGTTCGTTTATTGACACAATTTCAATAGTTCTGAACTAGCTAAATAAATGTTCCAAAAAATTCTGCAGTCTTATATCTGCCATTTAAGTGCATCGTTTGACACACTTCAACTAAGTGGATCAACAGTGGCTAACGCGTCTGACTTGGAATCGGATAACCGCGGTTTGATTTCTGGCGGTGTCAATACAGTAGAATCGCACAAAAGTTAACCAAATGGTCCCAAGGGCATTTAACTTTTCCGAAATATTAACTTTTCCAGGTGGTTTTTAAATTTGATAGAATACGGTAATAAACATAATTTTTGGGATATAACATATCAAATTTATTTGAATATCTCAGTTTTAATCATTATAAAGCAGAAAATTAGATTTAATTTACATATATAAAATTTGCTAGCCATCCATCACTTGCATACAAATTTTTTCTAGGGTACATTTTGGCAAATTCAAGCTTAGCTTTTGATTTTAAAATTGGACCACTAATTGCACAATTGGTTTGCCTTTGGTTTAAAAACCATTTATACGACCTTGCCTCGAGAACGGGATATTCCGACCTGTGCAAAGTTTTCTTGGTTGCCAATTCCTGTGTGCTTGCCACTGCCTCCAAAATTTCATATCGTTTTTTCTTTATTTTTGAGATGGCCAATTTAGATCCACTATAATCTAATGCAAAGGTTTCCGTGAATACCTTCATCAAGTTTTCTTAAAATATCAGCTTTTTGATGTAAATTCAATCTAAATTGCGATGATTTATTCCGCTTTGTTGCCATTTTTAACACACAAACTATGTTTACACCACTCAATAGTTCCAACGACTAAATACATTTGTACCTCGCGAAACTGACAACAATTTTTTACACAGAAATTCGGGGAATGCATGCAAATTCCGGGAATACATAGAAACAAGGGGAATGAGCTTGTTTTTGCTGAGAAATAAACGGTTGGATTTGAAAAAAAAAAATCGATAAGCTCAGAAAAGTTAACCAAGAGTTAACTTTTTAGAGCCGTACGTGGACGCTCAAATTTGGTTAAATTAACCGAAGCTTTAACTTTCTCGCGTGTTAACTTTTATGCGATTCTACTGTATATTTCTTTTTTAATTGTATTTTGCTTTTTTTTTATCAGAGTTGTAATTATTATAAGAGAAAAAATAAAATCAAATCAAAAAAGAAAAAATCAATCAAAAAATAATTATTATTGAAAGAAATATATTTTAAAAGTCTTTCCATAATAGTTATTTCTGAGATATTTTTTTAAAGTCATTTTGTAATTATTATAAAGGAAAAATTTTGTTTTATATCTTCAAAGACTTTTATATTGAGACAAATTTGAAAAAAGTCTTTGAGTAATTATTTTGAGTAACAAATTTATTTTTTATATCTTCGATAAAAATCTTTCATACAATTTCAAATTGGAAATTTGCTTGAATTTTGAAGTACTTATATGAAAGTTATTTTATTTTATACTTATATGAAAGTTATTGAAAATTTTCTGAGACTTTTTTGAACTTTGTCTCAATGAAAAAGTCGTTGAAGATATAAAAAACAATTTGTTACTGATAATAATTACGCAAAAACTTTTTTTAAATTTGTCTCAATATAAAAGTCCTTGAAGACTTAAAAAATATATATTTGAAACAGGGTTTGAATTTGCTTGCTGCAAAACAGCAATAGCCAATGTTTTTTGCTTATTGCTGAATTCAGCCGAGCCAAAAACGAAAACACGAATCATTCGCTTCAGTTTTCAGCTGAGTCGTGTTTGCTTGTGTAGTTAAGCCAAGCAACTCAATTTGAGAGCGTTGCTTTTACTTCCAGCAATTAGTTGAGTGGTAAATTTTTGCTTACAGTTGCTTATTTTGCTGAAACTAGTTTTAAGCAGAACATGAAAAGATGTTTACAAATGGACATACATACCAGACCTGTTAAATTCCGATTAGGATTAGTAATCAATTAAATTGTTTTGTTTTTTAATTGGTAATCATTATTTTAATTCTTTTGCTGAAAATAAGTAATTTTAATGATTACCATTAAAAAAAATCAAAAAAAAATCAAAAAAAATCAAAAAAAATCTAAAATAATCATAAAAAATCAAAAATAATCAAAAACAATCAAAAAAAATTATTTTGATTATTTTTGATTATTTTTGATTTTTTATGATTATTTTTGATTTTTTTTGATTTTTTATGATTTTTTTTTGATTTTTTTTTATTTTGTTTGATTTTTTTCAATATTGTTGTAAAGAAATTTGGATACGCATGCACATAAGTATTCAGGTAGGCATGTATGTTTGGTCAGAGAGGCATAAAGTTTGTTTGTACAAATGTATGTGAACGCATATTAAAGTACGTAACCCTGCAGTAAATATGGGGACAGGTGTATCCAAGTCATTGTGTATTCTACAGCGACAACTGCACTAATTAAAATGTCGACAAATTTAGAAGTACAAAATTTGTATAGACATTGGCTCGTTCGAAGTTTTTCGTACTAGTAGATACGGATACAAACCCTTCCTACACCTGGGGAAGATTCATTTCTAGGTTCAGTATAAGGACAGGGAAGAGCGAATAAAGAATTCTGATTATGACAGAGATTATCTTTACGTAAATCTATTTGCAACATAGCAAATCGTCTACTGCTTTATTATGTAGTAGGCACGCGAAGACGAATACAAATTCCCAAATAATCCTATTTGAGGAACAATGTCGGAACGTAAGTACGTAATAGTTCTGCCTTTTAAAAGAATACAATAGGGCAATAACTAGGGCTGAAACGGTATGGCGTATGATGAACAATAAATACAACTTATATGAAATTAAGAATTTTTCCTTTTTTGAAAAAATTGATGAAGTGTGAAACAGACAAAGGAAATACAACTGTGCTAATGGAGGAAGAGGAATACACCGCAAAAACAGGTCAACTAATCAAAGAAATGGGCTGCGGAGTGATGAGAAAAGACCCAACGGAAGAATACCAAATGACAATAAAGCGTGCAATAAAACAAGCGAAAAATATAAGAGACAGCAAAGTAGCCTACACTCTCACAGCAATGAATCCATCTGCCCCATCACTGATCGCACTACCTAAAATCCACAAAACAGGAACACCTATGCGACCAATAGTAAACCATAAATCGGCACCAGGATATAGACTTTCAAAACATCTAAATATGCTACTAGCCGAGAAATTAGACCTGTCCAATAAACACGCAATCAAAAACACAACGGAACTAGTCAACAAACTGAGAATTCTGAACGTACCCAAGGACTCAAAACTGGTATCATTTTACGTGAAGGATCTATACCCCTCGATACCAAAGACAGAAATACTAAAAGCTCTAACTAAAATACTGACAGAGAAAACGAACAAAGACATTGCAACAGAGATCGTAAATACGCTGAAAATAACCCTGGACCAGAATTATTTCAAATTTGGCAATAAAATATACAGACAAACTGACGGAAAATGCAGAAGGAGGCATGACAGATCCACCAAAATATAACCGCTATGATGAGGATCATGAGCTGAGTCGTTTGTATAAACGCAAACTAATCCCTCATTTTTTTGAGATATCTACTTGAAATTTGGTACTTGGGTGACTTCTTAAGAGAAATTGGACCACTATAAAATATAGGTCCCATACAACGGATTGTTCAGATATAGACATTTTGGACTATAACATCTCCATAAATAACACACATAATTCACTGTATAAATTAATGAAAATGAGACTATGTATCGCTTCTTTTCCTCATTCATGAATGTCATAAAGTCTCGAAAGTCAGCGAATGTTACACTAAAATGTTTGATTTGGCCACTTTAAACAATTTTTCATAAAGATAAATAATTAGATATGAACGTGCATCGTACCATGTACGGTCAATGACAAATTAACAATAATTCCAAGCTTGTAAGATATGTATAAATGTGTATGCCTCTCTGCACAAATATACGAGGAGGAAGCATATAGAGCCTTTATCCTGTTAGTGTGGGACTTTAACCGCACTACACCACCTACGCTCATCGTATCGAACCCCCCGGTACTACCATCAAGCTACCGTCGGGAGTCTGCCTTAAAGGGCTATATACATACCTGCATACGTACAAATGTGCATATTTCTTTAAACCATATTGATAAAAATTAAAAAAAATCAAAAAAAATCAAAAAAAAAATCATAAAAAATCAAAAAAAATCAAAAAAAATCATAAATAATCAAAAATAATCAAAAACAATCAAAATAATTTTTTTTGATTATTTTTGATTATTTTTGATTTTTTATGATTATTTTTCTTTTTTTTTGATTTTTTATGATTTTTTTTGATTTTTTTTAATGGTAATTGCAAAATAATCATTAAAATTTGAAAACAATGGGTAATCAATCATTAAATGGACAGTTGAAAAAATAATCAATCAAGCCGGTAATCATTACGATTAATAATCATTATTTAACAGGTTTGATACATACATATTATGTGTACATACATACATACATAAGTAAATATGTATAAAAAATCGAAATATGCGTAACCAAATCGTTTCAGCAAAATAAGCAAAAGCAGAAAAAATGCAAAGACACAACTAATTGCTGGAAGTAAAATGAAATCCCCCAAATCTAGGGCTGCCAGGCGTCCCGGTTTTCCGGGACATGCCCTGGTTTTAGGCCATTTGTCCCGGTGTCCCGGTCCAACCCTAAAATGTCCCGGTTTTTAAATCTAATAGATTGTAAGGAGCCATGAAATCTACCAACTATTTGGTTTGCATATAATGCGCCGCTCCAACTAGTCTGAATAAAAGTAGCAACTACCGACTTCAATTGTAAAACTCTAGCATCGCTAGATAGTTGCACATTGCATAATATAATATATATAATACAATGGCGCTATTATAACTCTGACGAGTTTTATGGCCGAGCTTCCATCCCAATTCGAGGTGTGCTCCTTTTTGTTTTTTCCTACTAATTGGGTGGACCTACAGTTTTATGCCGGCTCCGAACGGCAAATGCATTTTTTGTGAGAAGCTTTTTCATGGCAGAAATACTCTCGGAGGGTATGCCGCCCACTGCCGAGAGGTGACCGCTGCTCTTAAAAAACCCAATAATTGGATTTTTACTAATTAGAAAAATTATTTTGGTGTTTTGCTCGGACGGTGGTTTCAACCCGAGACCTCTGGCATAGCAGGCGAGCACTCTACCCACTGCACCACAGTTGCACATTGCATAGTATACATATATCGATTATCGATGTAAAGTGTTCTTCCTAATTAGCTTCAGCTGTTTTTGTTTTGCGCTAAGAATTAGGTTCTTCAAGTTGAGTGTTTCTGATTTCATTGTAAGTTTTCTCACAAAATTTATAAAATAGGTATGTTTATAATACATTAAACCACTTTTAGAAAATGCCAAAAAGGAAATGTAAATTCCTTCTCTCATACACAGAGGAATGGTCTTTTATGAAACGTGGGAGAAGTGACATGAGTCGTTGTGCACAGTTTGCGATTGTTTTATTGCCATTGGTCACGGTGGTCGCTCAGATATTCTTGATCATATCGGCAGTTCCAAGCACAAATCAAGGTTATGCGAGGCGTCTACTTCAGTAGCAAACTTTGTAGATATTTTAATAAAAAATGTGCCTTTTTATGGAATTTCAACGGACGCCAGAAACCACAAAGCCGAAAAAATGTTTCCATTGCTTGTTCACATTTTCACGGAAAAAGAAGGTTTACAAGTAAAATTATTAAAACTCACAAATTTACCTAATGAAACTGCAGATTCTGTAACGTCATTTTGTGTAGACTCATCACAAAATACCATTACAAAACCTTGTAGCTTTTGGTGCTGATAATACTTATACCAACTTTGGTGGAAGAAAAAGACAGGGACTAAATAATATATTTTGTAAATTAAAAGAAGTTTCAGGGAAAAGCATTGAGGGCGTAGGTTGCCCTGCTCATAATATGTGCGTAAATAAAAATATGTAAATTTTGGGGGGGGGGGGGTGTTATTTCTTGAATTTTCAAAGTGTCCCGGTTTTGCCCCAGGGGGACCTGGCAGCCCTACCCAAATCGCGTTGCTTTGCTTAACTATACAAGCAAACACGGCTCAGCTGAAAACTGAAGCGAATGAATCGTGTTCTCGTTTTTTACTCGGCTGGCCGAGTTTGCTAATTTACTTTTCGTTAGCAAAAGCAAAGCAAAAGAAAATGCAGCAAAAGTAGCTAAGCAATTTTAAACCCTGATTTGAAATAACTATTATATTATAAATACGAGGACGGGCGGGCAACGGCCAGAGGTCATGTGAACAAGTATTTTCCTAGGACTTGCTCAAGCAAAGCGCAACATTTCATTCCATACAAGCGAAGATGCAAACAGAATATATATATTGCTTCACTCTTTATATAAAATGCTTCACTAACCATGTGAGAATTACAGAAATATAAAAAGCCTACGGCAATTGAATGAATGAAAAGTTTTCATAGAACTTTTGTCATTTCGAAATTGCATAAAAATTAAAGTGTGTCTTATAATGGTTACTCAATTCACTCCTGCTGAACTGGTGACGGTCTAACTAGTTCAACTAGTTACTTTTTCATACCTTTTCGCTAGTTCGGAACTAGAAATTTTGCTCACTAGTTATTAAATTCCTTGCAGGGTTCATACACTGCCTACTAACAGACATAGACACACAGAAAACGGTTACAACAAAACAGTTTGCAGCTTTACGAGCATGTAAACGCTGCTTTGACCGAACAACAGTCTGTTGTCTCGGTTGTGTGCAGCTTTGTTTGACCAGAAATCAAATACTTGAACGGTTAGATATTGTTGAATGGATTTTTTATTATTCATTGCCATCACGATGAGATCTCGAAAGGCCACTTGGTGGACACATTTTGGCGGCACGTGTTTGGATTGGTAAATGAGTAAGTAGCAGCGGTTCAACAAAAGCTCAATGTTTATTATGCACATACATACATACATATGTGTACTATTATGTATATATGTGTACAAGCATGGATAGTTGGCAGTGTTGATTGAAATTCAGCGATTTTTTGCGATGGTATTTTGTCGACTAAACAAATCATAAAATGACCGTATATAAAAAATATGAAATATATACATACATATATGAATTGGTTTATAGTCAATTAATCGAAAGTTTTTCGATACATAAATGGCTCTCCAAATAATTCAACATTTGCTTCGTCAGTTCAACCGTCAAAATGGCTATTCGTTGTTCAAATTTTCAGCACTAACAGTTACCATCAATTAATTGATTACATTTTTAACTCTATGTAACATCCCTATCACATAAAGTGTCATTCTCTTTGGTATACTCGTATTGACAGATATTCACACAGTTACATTAAATTTTTTGAGGAAGTGTGTTTACAGACAAAGCTTAACAGCGTGATGAGTAAGCCTACATGTGAGTTTATCAAAATTTATGTAGTATGTATATGAAGTTCACATTGTAAACACGTGCTTTCAGCTGAACGTGCAACAAATTTAAATGAGCGATTATGTCGTATGTATGCATGCGTAATTTTAAAGGAAGCTGAATAATGAGTAGCAAATTATCGAAAGCACATGTAGTCGAAAATGAGGAAATACTTTGTAGGTATGTATGCCAATCACGTTTGATTGTCAATGATTTGCATTCATCAAGCATGTTTGTATGTATGCATATTAGGGTGGGGCGATTTACTAACCTATATCGCGCCATCGAAATTCGGATTCCTCTCCTTTTTCTGAGTAGAAAACTCCTCCACGACATTTGTCTAAAATTAATTTTGATGCTCCCGAATTTGGTTTTTATGGACCAAGACGGATTTTTGAAAATAAAAATTGGGCAAAAATCGGCAAAAAAATATCCAGGCCAATGTGCACATCGAGTTGAAGCAGAATTCTATGCTGAATCCAGAGATGCAATTAGAATTAAAATCGGATAATCCGTTTTCGAGATATAGCCTGATTTCCGGTTATGGAGGCTGAATGCCCAAAATCGCTACTTTCGCGATTATCTCTTGCTGTGTACAATATATCTTAAATTTGTTTGCGAATTTCTTACAGATAAGTCAATACAATATAGGAACAGTATTTTGAAATATTAATTTATCTTCCAGTATAGGAAAACTAGAATGCACTCTTTTTTCCTTGGCCAAAATTCGCGGTATGGGTTCTCTATGTTATAGTCATCCGATACCGATGATTTTCGCCGACAGCGCTTTGTGCACAATAAATGCTCCAAATCCAAAATTTCAGAATTTTGGCTGCAAAAATTGAAGAGTTATTCCCTAAAACGTAGACTTGTGCTTCTGAAATTTGTGTTTTGCTTCCAATAGTACGCTATGGCGTATGAGTAACCTTGAGTTTTTTTTAGAGTTGAGTAAAGTAAAAAAACAAGTCCCAAACAGCATACGTCTACGTTTTTATTTTCAAAAATCCGTCTTGGTCCATAAAAACCAAATTCCGGAACATAAAAATTAATTTTAGACAAATGTCGCGGAGGAGTTATCTACTCAGAAAAATAAGAGGAATCCGAATTTTGATGGCGCGGTATCGATTAATTTCCCTCCATAAAAATCGCCCCACCCTAATGCATGTATTAAATTCATTATAGAGTATATTAGCGTAATATTAATGAAGTTATTTATTTAGCTTTCAGCAATTATTTACTGTCGCAATCAGAAAAATATTGTGATTTTAGTTGCGTAGAATGATGTCAGCACGGAGATCCAACGGAGATCCAACGATGCCAATAAATGCTACTTTGGACTAAGTAGGCAACTGAAAAGTAAAGTCGTCTCTCGATGAACAAAAACCACACTCTACAGGACGCTCATCGTTCCAGTCCTCATGTACGGCGCAGAAGCATGGACAATGTCAAAAGCATATGAGATGGCGCTTGGAGTATTCGAGAGCTAAGTTCTTCGGAGGATTTATGGACCGTTGCGCGTTGGCGAGGGCGAGTATCGACGGAGATTTAACAATGAGCTTTACAAGCTGTACGCATACATCGACATTGTTCAGCGAATAAAGATTCAGCGGCTGCGTTGGGCAGGTCATGTCGTGAGAATGGATGAAGGCGCTCCGGCCAAGAAAGTATTTCTATTGAAACACGCTGAATGCAAAAGAAAAGGAAGACCTCTACCGCGTTGGGAAAATCAGGTGGACAGCGATGCTGACTCTCTAGGTATTTCCAAGTGGCACCGTGCTGCACGAAACAGAAGCAATTGGCGCGCTCTGTTGGACTCGGCCAGAATCGTCTAGAAGGTTACGCGCCAATCAAGAAGAAGAAGAAGAAGTTTTATTACATCACCTCCAACATAGTCATCGCAAATAATATCAGAACTTAAACATAAAATCACTTTTGGAAAAAATAATACTTTAGTTATTGGCAAGTAAAGTCATTGAGTTTAAAAAATTGCGCTCTACAAGTCATTCAACGTGCCATTTGAATCATTGACCGTATTAGCATTTACAGCTCTATGGACACCCCAGTCCCTCAGGACCAGCCCAAAAAACGCTGCCTCATTCTTGGGCCTCCCGTTAAGTGAAGCTGATGATAATTTGTGAGCCAATCGTGCTGGTTAGGCAGGGCTTAGTACCGCTATAACAACAACAACAACAAGAAAGATTTTTTTGGCGGAGTCAAACTCGTTAGCCATTTGGTCTAATACATTTCACGCTTACCAGAGAATAAGATAAATTGGAGGTCTTTTATTCCCCAGTTGGAACCATTCGCCCTTTAGATTATAACCCTGCAGTGTAATTGACACCTTAAAAGCACATATTCAATTTCCATCCATACATCCTTCTTGTTCGCTTAAAAATTGCAATGCATTCATTGATCACATCACATCTAAGTAACTCTTTCACACACAATTTCTATGTAGATTAATTATTACGTTATACATAATTTACAACTGTCGCCATTTATTTCCTTATCAATGTTTTGTTTTTGCTCTGACGCAAATTTTATACAACAACAACGAAAAAGAACGTGCACATTTTTCCTTCAAGGCTGATAATGTCGACAAACGCCCACATAAGTAGTTGCATACATACATATGTATGTGGTACAAAAACACTTATGCAAATACTTTTCTTTTACACACGAGTATCGTATGTAGTAAATTTATTTTTAGCTGATGCATATATAGTACATATATATAGGTATTGTACATGAAAGCAAGTTTATATGTAAATATGTATGTTTAGATGGCTATATATAAAGCCAAGTTTACATGAACTTGAATATTGCCGCCCTCTGTTGCAAGTAAATAATTTTACAAACAAAATGTGAAATTAACGCAAATTTTACTTGCTTGAGTTTAAGGCCAAGTTTCTTTTGATATTGTTGTTAGGCTTAATAGCTTATGATTGTGTTATATATACATGACAAAAAAACGCGAAAGCTGCTGAGAAAGCTTGCTTATTTTGACTTTGATGTACTTAGAGCACATGTCTCCAACCAAGGGTATCCTGCTATTAAATTTACCCACTAGTGCGCAGTGGTCCAACTGCAGCTAAATATATATGTATCTATGCTTGTAAGACTCACATCGTATGTATGTATATGTACATATGTATATTCCTTTATATATTTACGTATGTTTGCTAAAATATATGTGAGTATGTAGGCGAAAATTGCCGTCAAATGTGTGGCTGGTGTCAGCCCTTATCGCCATTTTCTACAGAGTGTTTTAAATACCGGCGGTGACTGCAATAAAAATACTAACAACAACAATAACAAATTGGCTTTCAAGAAAAAACGAAAATAAAATAAAAACATTAAAAAAAACGCGCGCAATGTTTTTGACATTTTACATTTACGCCAACCACGCACATACAAACATATTCGCCCGCGCTTTTGAGGTCACGGTTGTGGTGACAATAAACGGAAATGAACCGTGACTGCGCAGCTTTCTGTAGACTGTGTGTGAAGCGCGAACGACAAGAGCTGCATACATATATGACTACCCTGCAGGGAACTCAATAACTAGTCAGCAAAATTTCTAGTTCCGAACTAGCGAAAAAGTGTGAAAAGGGAACTAGATGAATTGTAGTTAGACCCTCACCAGTTCAGAAGGAGTGAATTCAGTGACCATTATAAGACGCACTTTGATTTGTATGCAATTTCGAAGTGACAAAAATTCTATTTTTCTAATTTTTCATTCGTTCAATTGCCGTAGGCTTTGTATATTTCTGCAATTCTCAGATATTTAGTGAAGCATTTTGTATAAATAGTTTTCTATTTGCATCTTGTATAAAATGAAATGTTCCCCTAATTATGCTTTTCCGATCCCTCAGACTTATTTTTAATTTTTTTTTTAATTTTATTACTTTTTAAATATTATTGTACATTTTTATCAAATAAATAAATAAAAAAAAAAATTAGTTAAAAAAAATTAAAAAAAAAAAAAAATTATCATCCACCTTAACACCGACAGGATTCGAACCCGCGCCCCTCAGATTGAAAGGCACATGCGTTAGCCAGTCGGCCATCGCGCCACTTGCATGAAGTGTGTCAAAGGCTGCACTTAAGCGGCAGATGTAAAACTGTAGAATTTGTAGGTACTTGTAACTTGTTCAGATAATAATAATAATACAATGGCGCTATTATAATTCTGACGAGTTTTATGGCCGAGCTTCTCTCCAAATTCGAGGTGTGCTCCTTTTTGTTTTTCCTACTAATTGGGTGGACCTACAGTTTTATGCCGGCTCCGAACAGCGAATGCATTTTTTGTGAGAAGCTTTTTCATGGCAGAAATACACTCGGAGGGTATGCCGCCCACTGCCGAGAGGTGACCGCTGCTCTTAAAAAACCCAATAATTGGATTTTACTAATTAGAAAAATTGTTTCGGTGTTTGGCTCGGACCGTGGTTTGAACCCGAGACCTCTGGCATAGCAGGCGAGCACTCTACCTTGTTCAGAACTATCGAAATTGTGCCAATACACGAACTAGTGTAAACTGCAGAATTTAGTACTAGTTCGGAACTATCGAAAATGTAGTGCAGAGAGTGACAATTGACACCGCCTAGGACATCGCCGTGTTAAATTCGCCAGTTGGTAACATGCAAAAGTGATTTAGCTCGCACTAGTAGTGTCGAAAAATGCACTAGAAGCGACCTAGTTCGGAACTAGAGATTTTCCCTACAGGGTACAGCTAAATAGTATGTACGGCTGCTACTCAGTCAATGAGTGAGATGGGTGAGTGTGTAAGTGACTTTTCTTTCACATTAAATTTAACGCATAAGTGCGCGTATTCATGTGTTCGCTTAAGTGAGTGTTTATTCCTATGCATATAAGACCATATGATTGTATACACTCATATGTATTGTATGTATACATATGTAGTATATACCCACTAGGCCCATTTCTGAGGTGATGCGATTCTTTCTTCATGCCAGAATACTTGCTTTTGTTAGATATACCGCAGGTACTCCTAAAGTATGTTGAACGGCACGTACAAATTGAGAACAGATCATTTCTTCACTGACTAAAGGTGGAGTAAAGAAGAGTAAGCCGAAACAGAAAAATTTATACGAATGAAGTAGGTACATAACAAAGTTAGGTGGTAGGCAGCTGTATATTCAGCACTACAATACTAAAACAATTCATGCTGAATACCTAACAAGCAGGCCCGTAGCTAGGGGGGGGCATTGTGGGGCAATGCCCTACCTTAAAACTAGAATGCCCTACCTTAAAAAGGCCAACAAGTGTTATCAATTACACTGTAGGTAAATTTTTAACTTTTGAAATATCACAGAGAAACGCCGAGACACCCCAATTTAATTTTTGGCTGTAGAATACGATGGCGTTTTCAGAAAGTCAAAGTTAGCTCTCGTTTTCGAGAAATTTAGGAAATAAGTTTCAGAGCTCCGAAGGTAATTTTTTCCCGTTTATAAACTTTACTTAGGTTTTGAACCCTTTTCTCGCGTAAGGGTTTTGACGGTTGATCTTACTTAATTGGGGCATTCTAAATTCAGTGCCATCATTAGTTTTTCCAAACTGCCTTCGGTTTATGAGATAACGGTATTTAAAAAGTACCATCAATTTGGACTTTTTTGTTAATAACTCAGTCAGTTTATGAGTTAAATTGCCCAAACTTTGCACGTGACCATATTTTAGCATTACCTTAACTTTTCCTGAAAATAATTGAAATCGGGTGACTATAACATATAGCTGCCATACAACCGATTGTTCAGATGTGGACATTTTGGGGTATAGCTTCGCTATTTAAACAGATAAGGACATGGA
Organism: Urophora cardui; assembly: GCA_960531455.1. Classification (NCBI taxonomy): domain Eukaryota; kingdom Metazoa; phylum Arthropoda; class Insecta; order Diptera; family Tephritidae; genus Urophora; species Urophora cardui. The sequence continues at coordinate 151,743,520 of OY482670.1, forward strand.
AATTTGGAGAATTTGTACTCGTATTGGCCTTAATCTATTCCCTGAAAATCGTCGAGATCGGGTCACTATAAAATATAGCTACCATACAGCTGATTGTTCAGATATATGGTTTTGCACTTTTATTTTTTTATAACTCCGAAAAGAGTCATTCTGCGTGAAAGAGCAACATAAAGACTTTCATTCAAAATGAATAGGTGAAAAATTTTCTCATATACGATTTCCACATATCTGCATCAGTTATTGCACTTTTGTGCAGCCAAAGTTGAAATTTCACCATAGGCATTTTTTTCAAGCCCAATAACTCATATGAGTCTTTCTTTTACAAATCGGACACCTATTGTAACCTTACACTGAACAATCAGTAGTATTGGAGCTATATGTTATAGTGACCCGATCTTGACAATTTTCAGTGAATAGATTAAGATCAATACAGGTCGAAATTCTCTAAAGTTTCATGTCCTTAGCTGTTTAAATAGCGAAGTATACCCCAGAATGTCCACATCTGAACAATCGGTTGTATGGCAACTATATGTTATAGTCACCCGATTTCAATTATTTTCAGAAAAAGTTAAGGTAATGGTAAAATATGGTCATGTGCAAATTTTGGGCAATTTAGCTCATAAACTGACTGAGTTATTAACAAAAAAGTCCAAATTGATGGTACTTTTTAAATACCGTTATCTCATAAACCGAAGGCAGTTTGGAAAAACTATTGATGGTACTGTATTTAGAATGCCCCAATTAAGTAAGAAAAACCGTCAAAATCCTTAAGCGAGAAAAGGGTTCAAAACCTAAGTAAAGTTTATAAACGGGAAAAAATTACCTTCGGAGCTCTGAAACTTCTTTCCTAAATTTCTCGAAAACGAGAGCTAACTTTGACTTTTTGAAAACGCCATCGTATTCTACAGATATAAATTGTATAATTTATCCATTAAATTTTTAAATTTACTAATATTTTAAGGTTTTAAGTTAATAAAACTAATAGCCTTCAAAGCTATAAATATTAGTAAATAATCTCTTAAGCCTTAGTAGTATTTAAATTACTCCTTTAGATTTGTGATATTTTGACCTCCCTACAGTGTTATTATAATTAAATTTTTTGTTTGAGATAAAAAATTATTTCGGTTGCAATGTATGATATCGCTTTATGAAAAGGCGTATGTATATGTAGCACGCTAGAAAAACCAAATACGCACCACGCTAAACAAGTCTGTGATACTTGCCATATTTCTACTCGTTGTTATTCAGTGATACGCAAATTGTGTAAGTCCAAAAAACGAAGAAAATTGTGTAAGTCCAAAATAATTACATGAACAAAAAATTTTTTTTCATTTTGAATTTTTTTCTTTTTTAGTTTTTTGTCTCTCCTACAAAGTTTGAAAAAAGGACTTACACAATTTGCACTCTAAGCTAGCGATATGGAGAATCCACCCTGCATCACATATATAATTAAATAAGACCATCGAATTTTTGTAGTTTGGTTAAAGGAATGGTTCATTCCGGCAGTTTTCTGACAAAAACTAATCTGACTGTGAGCCTACAACACCAAGATCGCGGAATTGATTTCTAAGGCTGTGTGCTAATCTAAAACATTTTACTCGTTTGAAAAATGAGGTGTCTAAATTTTCTATGGTTATCGTTTAATTATTTTCGAGAGTTTTTTTCTCACCTTGACTTGCGTGCATACCTACAGTCGGCCCATATACCAAATTTAAAGATCGAAGCTCTCTTAGGTATGGAGTAATCGAAGGAAATTAAATTAAAATTAAAAATTTAAAAAATTAAAAAATTAAATTTTTTGTTGCATTAAATTTATTATAATATTTTCGGCTTCAATTGTATCTCTCGCTTATTTGCGTATGGCGGTTGGTCGCTATCTTCCATTAATTATATTTCTATTCACATGCATGTCAATTGCCAAAACTGACCTAGCGTTCGAATTCACCACTAAGCACGGATAAAACTGCACTCAATGGTGGTAGTGCCAAGACTGACTTCCGCCCTACCTTAAACCAACGCTGCCCTACCTTAAATGTAAGTCTGGCTACGGCCCTGCTAACAAGAATATAATAACGATAATATGAGCAAAGCATGCGGCTTGGAATGAAAGCCCGAAGCTTTCGCTTCAATACTTTTTTCACTATACAAAGTCATTCATGCGAAGGCGGCCATCGCCGTGCGATAGTCATGGGGCAAAGTCATGGAAGTTTGTATCTTCTCTAAAGGAAATGTAATGAGGAAAGTATTGATGATATGTAGTACCTTTGGGCCTACTGGGTACGAATGCGGGAATGAATAAGAATACGAATACGAATATTTGTTGTATGAGTAATGAAATTACGCATTTATATGTATTAAACTTGTCGCTGCAAGCTATAAAAATACACCAACAATAGCTTTTCCAACATCAAAAATTTGCTTCGGCGAAATTAAGTTACTTGCACATTTATTTTACTACATATATACAATCGCATAAATTATGAGTGTGAATACATAAGTGGATGTCTAAATTCGATAATTTAAAGCAGCTCAAGAATGTAATTTTTTTTTATTAGAAGAATTCATCTTACACCAATAAGCATTTCTTCGAACGTTCGAATAATACCTTCAATATCCGAAAGTAATAGTGAACTGATAATGAACTCATTTTCCAGAGGACAGATATGTATGTATACGTATCTAGAAATGGAATTATTAGGCTCAGCTATAAGTCTGTGAGTTTCCATGAAAAACTCAACATTCTTTACAAATATCCGTGCACAATTATACCTCCAACAAATCTCTTAACCGTTTTTTTCTATTTACTTAAACCGGATTAATTGTTTATTCTCAATAGTTCTGAAATTTTCGTGCTGCCAAGAAAAGACAACTTACAATAATAATATCACAAAGTTCAAGTTGAGTTAACTTTGCACAATAGTTCATAACTTTTCGAATTTCTTTTCACACTCTGGCCTTGGAGAAGAACACAAAACCAACCATAACCATAAACAACCATATGGAAACAAATTTCTGAACTTTAATATGTACCTAATTTATTTACCTACATGTGGGTAGAGTGCCCGCCTGCCATACCAGAGGTCTTGGGTTGGGTTCTAACCCCAGTACGGACAAAAAAATGTTTCTAATTAATTAGAACACAATTATTGGGTTTTTAGATATAGTGGTCATCCCTCGGCAGTGGGCGGCATACCCTCCGTGAGTATTTTTACCTTGAAAATGCTTCTCATAAAAAATGCATTCGCCGTTCGGAGTCGGCATAAAACTGTGGGCCCACCGATTTAGTAGAAAAAACAAAATTTAAAGAGTAGGTACGCCTAGAATTGGGAAGAGAAGCTCGGCTTTAAAACTCCTCAGAGTTGTATCACCACCATTGCATTATTACATTAGTAATATTATTACGAGATGTCATTAGTAATGATTCATTACCGTATGAAGTTGGCTTAATTTATATGTAAATAATAATGTTTAGACTGTTATATGAATAGCAAAAAAAAATTAATAAAGCCCACATTTGAGAAAAAGTTTATGCACACACATGAAAATATTCAGATCTTGCAGCAATTTTGCTTGCAAAATAAAAGTAATTATTGTCGCCATATACCGCACACATCCACCCGCATATTCGATTAGAATTGTTTTTGCTTTTTGTGTGTGTAGTGAACCCATTGAAAATGTACCTTCAATTGCTTACATAAATAACAAGTAATAATCGCTTGACAGAACAATAATTGCCAATGGCGTAAATGCATGATAAAATCGCATACTGCGCAGGCGTTAGACCAGAAAATACGAGCATTTAAGACCGAAGCAAGTACTTGTGTATTCACATATGTAGATCTAGCGGTGATGTAGGCAACAATAAATTGCATCGTACAATTTTAAATATAGAATGCAATACACGAGCACCCTGATATTGCATATTTGAAAAAGTAAATGAAATTTAAGTTCGATTGGAACTTTCTTAGAAAACATTGTCACATATATGTATGTACATATTAGTGTCATGATAAAAAAATAGAGACAAGTTAGAATGTTGAGCCAAAAAAGAAGATCACAGAATTAGGAATTATTATCTATCATTAGCAAGACCATAACCGTGAAAGATGCGAGCAATTTTCGCTGGAAAGGTCAATTGAAAATATGTGGAAAAAGCGAGCAAGTGGTTAAGATCGTGTTAAGCAATTTACATAAACTGGTAGGTAGACATAATTTAAGTAACAACATTAAAAGTAGAAAGAAAGAAGTTGCCTTTAATATCAAAGCCCTTAAATGTTTCGCGCTCTAAGTAAAGACAATAACTAATTTTTCCAAAGTGATGTTTTCTAAAGTCTTTAACATTTTGGGCTATCAAATTTTACTGCAAATTTTTCATCTGTATGAAAAGTCTTTAAAATTTCATAAAGCTCTTTTTTGTGCAAATTAAAGCTGAAATTCAGCAAATATCGAATTGTTTTGACATCTGGAGGTCACAAGTATTAAAAAAAAAAAAAAAATTCAAGCGTGAATAACGGGTATTCATGAATATTGATGTGTAAACTGTTTCGAAATCGGATATTTATTCCCTTTTCCTTATTCCTTTTTTCCTGGTTTTCTATGGATTAAAAGGCGACTATCGTTTTTGTAACTTTTTGTTGTTTTTGTGACTGCTACTATTTTGTTGTTTTTGTTTGTTTTGGTTTTTGGTTTTTGACTTTTGATTTTTTATGTTGTTTTTTTTGTATTGCTCAGAAACATGCAAGATCATCCGAGTCCATGTTTGACCCATATCTGGAGACCCGGCCTAGGGGTCACAATGAAAAGAGCTTCATATCGAAGTCCTGCTCAAAACCTTTCATTTGATACCAATATTGCTCAGAAACATTCAAGGATCATCCGGGTCCTCTTTTTGACCCATATCTGGAGACCCTACCTAGGGGTCACAATGAAAAGAGCTTCATATCGAAGTCCTGCTCAAACCCTTTCATTCGATACCAATATTGCTCAGAAACATTCAAGGATCATCCGGGTCCTCCTTTTGACCCATATCTGGAGACCCGGCCTAGGGGTCACAATGAAAAGAGCTTCATATCGAAGTCCTGCTCAAAACCTTTCATTCGATACCAATATTGCTCAGAAACATTCAAGGATCATCCGAGTCCATGTTTGACCCATATCTGGAGACCCGGCCTAGGGGTCACAATGAAAAGAGCTTCATATCGAAGTCCTGCTCAAAACCTTTCATTTGATACCAATATTGCATAGAAAATTAGATAGGTAGATGTAGGTGTGCATATCCATACATTTGCATACATGTTCAAACAGGTTGGTCCTTTCTATTTTGCCTATTTGTCGCATTGTTGCAGAAAACAACAACAACAACAACTTCACTTCGGTTCGTTGCTGTTGTTGTTGATATTTGCATTTGCACGGCTATGCATGCAAGCATTTGTCAGTACATGTCTATCCACCTACCTACCACTGACAGTGCCAAGCAATTCACACGGACGCAGCAGTGCACTAACACAAAGGTAATTTACCTTTGCGCGTAAACTTTACCTGTTTTTCGAAATCACTCGTAGCTACAGCAAAGATGTTTACACATCAAAAAATTGAAATAGTTATGAATTCATCAAAAAATTATGATTGGCACGCCGAAATTGAACAAAATAATATTTGCTTTTGTCCACTTTCATTGTTGATTGTTTTTTCTGTTGTTGTTGTTGTTGTTGTTGTTGTTGTTTTTCCATACAGTATGTTGTGGTTTTGTTAGACTTCATATACATTATTTAGCTTGTTGAAGCTGTTGCTTGTGTTATCGTTATTGTTATGTTCAATGGTTTGTTTATGCAATGGGTGTGATCACCCACAAAAAACAATTGAATTGTTGCATATGACAACTAAATTTGCATATATGTATAGAGTCATTGTGGGCCGCTGTGGTGCAGTGGGTAGAGTGCTCGCCTGCTGTGTCAGAGGTCTCGGGTTCAAACCACGGTCCGAGCCAAACACCAAAACAATTTTTCAATTAGTAAAAATCCAATTATTGGGTTTTTTAAGAGCAGCGGTCACCTCTCGGCAGTGGGCGGCATACCCTCCGAGAGTATTTCTGCCATGAAAAAGCTTCCCACAAAAAATGCATTCGCCGTTCGGAGCCGGCATAAAACTGTAGGTCCACCCAATTAGTAGGAAAAACAAAAAAAAGGAGCACACCTCGAATTGGGAGAGAAGCTCGGCCATAAAACTCGTCAGAGTTATAATAGCGCCATTGTATTATATTATAGAGTCATACCAGGTAGAAAATCAAATCTTAAACCCCCTAGTTGAGATAGGCAAAGTTGTGGTCATCCTCACGAAAATCAATCAGAATATTTTTTACAACAAGCAAGGAAGCCAAAGTTGAGGCGTAGATGAACGTGATATGCTAAGTTATTACCTTCGAAAAAAAGGGTGAATAGTGAAAGCGAATGGGAAACTTTTTTCCTCTGCTTTATTTGTAAGAAATATATTATTTCATACTTTTAAAATTTAAGGAAGCTGAAAGTTGGTAAGCGGGCTGACTACGCCCTTTCACACGAAAAAACGTTCAATGCCAAGCGATGTGGTGAGGCAGAGATTTTAAATTGGGAAAAAACATAAAAATTATTGTTGGGGTAAGTGGAAAAAAATTCAATAACTATTTACAGCGAAGGTTGAGTGTATAGCTATTTCACGAAAAACCATTTTCGATCATCAGCACTCTTTTCGGAAGTGGATGCACCGGGGATTGAACCCGAGTCCATTCCATCTTCAGCCGCAATGACCCAACGCATCCACTTCCGAAAAGAGTGCTGATGATCGAAAATGGTTTTTCGTGAAATAGCTATACACTCAACCTTCGCTGTAAATAGTTGTTGAATTTTTTTCCACTTACCCCAACAATAATTTTTATGTTTTTTCCCAATTTAAAATCTCTGCCTCACCACATCGCTTGGCATTGAACGTTTTTTCGTGTGAAAGGGCGTAGTCAGCCCGCTTACCAACTTTCAGCTTCCTAAAAAAAATTTCGTGCTAAGCACTAAAAACTCTTTCAAATAAAAATTATTGATTTGAATTTCGTTTTACGCACAAAAAAAAAAAAATAAACAAGTTTGCGAAAAGGTCCAAAAATGTATGTACATATATTTGTTTATATACATATGCATCTTTTTACATACATACACGGATGTATACAAAGAAACTTATGATTGCATGTCATAAGAACAAACCAGTTCTATACTTTCGATACCACACAAAAAACAGCAAAGCTGATGAATTCGAGTCGCAAATTTCCCTAGGGAAATCAAATACTATTATGGTTAACAAAGCAGAGGTCAGCTACCGGAAGTGGGATAGCTTGAAAATTAGGCAAAAGTTTGTGAAGTTGAAGTGAATCGAATTGAATTGCAATCGAATTTTGATGACGCAAATAGACAATTCGTTTTTGATGGTTATTGTCGAACAAACTAATATTTCCGAAACATACATACTTAGCAGGGCTAATCAATTGCTAAGTTAGCTCGTAATATACAGTGATTAGTTATATGTGCTTGTTTGCTTGTTTGCGCTTCGAATTCTCTTTTTTTTTTGTTCTATGTAAAGTTTGGCTTAAATGTGAAATATTGCAACTAAGTCTGATGACATTTCGTCAGCTTTGTATGCATGTTTTGCCTGTTCAGCAAACTTTGATTATCTAAAATGAGTTTGAATGAGATTGCATTTGAAGATGGGTATGATTTTTTTGGGAGGTGGGGGCGTTAAATTTTTATAATTTTATTTGGAGTTGCAATTACTTTATCGAAAATATCTTATAAAGAATTACTTCAAAGTTTTTCAGTTCGGACTTCTTCTACAAAATTTAATAAGCAATTTCTTTGCGGCAGACTTTAACCCTCTAACCCACACGAAAATGGCTGTTTTTAATACTTTTTGGAAACACATGGAGAGAATATCAATTAAAAATGCAGATACATAGAGGGTTAAAATGTTCTAGAAAAATCAATAGTTCGGAACGATTTCAAAAGGAAGCTCTTCAGGACTAGTTCAAAAATGTTCGGTAGAGTTTTACAAAAATAATCCTCAGTCGGCAGAACTTTTGACATACTGAAATGCGGCATTATATTATAAAATACCAAATTTATGAAACTTAACCATACAAAAGGTGGAATTATCCTCAGTCACCCACAAAAGCCAAGTGATATTATTTTGGTTATAACATGTACGTCCCTTTAACGAAGTTCTATTTGACACTACCCAGCAAAAGAAAGCGAAAAGGGGCATTATTGTAAGGTGCAACATTTTTTGTTGCTAAACTTATGCCGTTTTCTTTTCTCGAAAAAATGTTGCCCTGTTTGATTTTCTTAGCCATTTTGTAAGCTTGTGTGGTGATTTCAACGAATGTTGTCCTCTGACTAAGTAAGAGGGCATCATTAACTACAAATTCAGCCATTTTATAGAAAGTCATGTTACGTAATTTGATAATTGAGATATTAAAGGGCAACATTTTTTGTCAGAAAAGAAAACGCCATTAAAGTAATAAATGTAAACATAAATTTTTCATGCAGTCACAGTAATAAACTGTCCCACTCTGCATCCCTTTAGAGCCAATTCTGAGCTAATTGTGAACTTCCCTTATATTAGCTGCAGGGTACATACAAAGAATGTATTCGATTTTTTGTTTATACATGTTACATAGTACATATATGAAATATGACTTGAAAATAGTTGAACTCCTTTTTGATTGCAGAAACGTCATATTGCCGTTGCGTATGAGTAACATTTTTGTAAAAATTTCAAAGCAAATTAAATGCATATTTGAACACCCCTTTTTTGATCTGAAGAACAAAATTCAAGCTGTAAGTAATTATTACTTTCGATTTTTATTGCTAAAAAAGCTTAATATAAAAATCCTTACAAATTACCATAGATTATACCAAGATAAATTTGTTTGGCAAAAATTTTAAAAATAATATTATTTGCCGTCCTTGATTGTAACTTAAAAAACATTTATTAAACCCGCTGCATTTATTAGGGATAGTAATATTTGTATTAATATATGTAAAGATAACATTTTTTTAGCTCATTTCCTTTTAAAATTTCCCTCTGACGCTAAAATTTTATTTAACATCTTGCGTTATGAATTTATTGCCCGATTGTAAGCGTTGGTTTTCATTTCCCTTAGATTTTTCTCAGCAGCTTGCTCATACATTTCGTTTATTTACAGATTTATGTATACACATGATATTATATGTTTTACTAATAAAAAAAAAATATGCACATGCTATGCGTTGTCTCATGCCTTGTGGCTTGTGGCTCGTGTTACTCGCCCAACCAGCTGTTCTTGCCCTTAAGACTTAAGCATAAGTAAGTGATGGCTGTCAGCAGATTCTTGAGCGTGTACAAGGACGTACGTATTGTCCTCGGGCGTAAATAAATTTATTATGCAGACATAAGTATGCATTTTGTTATGATTTTATTATATGTACATATGTATATTCCGCATATGGTTTGGTGTGATGCGTGAATTTTTGTGCGCTGTTATCAACTCGTCGGTCATTGATTGACCTTTCTGTTGACCTTTGACAAATGAACTGATAGATATTGTGGATTGCGCGATACAAGGTGTTTTTGGGTTATACTTTGCTTTAATTAAGAGTCCAAAGGAAGTCACAAAGCATAGCATATCATAACTTAGAGACGGACGGAAGCGCAGACACATCTATCTCTAGGTAGGAAAATTCATTAGGCGTTGTCTTTGTTGTGCAATTTAAGGCGATTGCCATATATGTTATTCTTGTCATTTTAAACGCAATCTCTCTTCCCTCTATCTCTCTCTCTCTCTCTCTTGCCCTTTCAAAGGTTATTGTCTCTGCCAGTCAACCAAAGATGACTTGATACGAAACTCTTTTTTACTCTCTCACTTTTACGATTTTCCCACGGCTCTAATGTGGCTTTGTTGCCAGCATCAACACAACAACACAACATAAAACCCGGCCGATCAGTTGTTTGTGCAAATTGCAGGTGCCAGAAGGGAAAACGCGCCAAAATAAATTGTCACTTTCGGTGGATTTTGATGTTTTGTTTTATGTGCCCAATTTTGTTGAAATAATAAAGAATTATAAACAAGTAAGGAAGCCTAAGTTCGAGTGGAATCGAACATTAAATACTCAGCTGTATGCTTTCATTGTTTATTTGCGTTTGTTCGATATAGGGTGTATTTTATATGAAACGAGTGCCGCATAAAGTGGGTGCAGCCACGCCCATTTTCAAAATTTGTATCAGTCATCCAACTAAGCAAATAAATATTATTGTTAGTGCAAAATTGCATCCCTCTATGACTTTTAGTTACAAAGACGTTACGTTACAAATTCCAAAAGGGTGTTCCAGAAATATCTTTGTTAAAAAGTAGGCGTGGTCATAAATCGATTTCAATAAATTTTTGCGTGTCTATTAACACAACTTATAAAAGTGTATAAACCAAGTTTCGTCATAATATCTCAGTTATTTGTCGAGTTATGGGCTCCGAAATCTCGTAGATTCCTTTGTCTAAAAAGAGGCGGCGCCACGCCCATTTTCCAAACTTTTTTTTATTTTTTGTTTCCGGCCTATTGTGGAACTCATGTCACAGAGATATCGCTTAAAATGTTTTTATTAGGTCACTTTATAGTTCCCATATATAAAAGTGGGCGTGGTCGTCCACCGATTTTGGCAATTTTTCGTCCACGCATTTGCCTAAGTAAATATATCACGCGTGCCGAATTTCATCGATATATCTTTAACGGTTTCTGAGTTATGGCCTATAAAACTTTCAATATTTGCCCCTTAATAATTGGGCGTGGCACCGCCCATTTTCCAAAATGTTTGTGTTTTTTGCTTTATGTCCGTAGTTGGACTCCTGCCATAAAATTTGAGTGATACACAGAGCCAAAAAGTTCACCTATAATCAAAGAGACTGCCATCTAAAAAAGCTATTTGACCAAGGGGAGCGAGAGGAGACAAAATTGAAGAAATTTTTGCTAGAAAATCTTCTAGATTTTAGCTTGAATTTCTTTTTAAATTTATTGAAAAGGATACCGTCTGAAAACGAGGAGATAACTTCTTATTTATTAATTTTTTATGTCGTTTTGTCAAAAAAATTAAATTGTTAGAAGAAATCTGCTTGTTTTTATGAGAAAATTTTTATAAAGCAAATCAATAAGGACATCCTATAATTTTTACTAGAACCTTTTTGAATTTATTAAAAAGGAAAACTTTTTATTTTAAAAGAGCCCTTATTAATTAAAATTTTGCTATAAACGTCTTAACGTACGTACATGTATGGATATACTCGTACATACTAGAAATATGCATAACAGTTATTGCATCAGCCACTTTTTATGTACATATGTGTGCAATAACATGTTCAAGAAATTAAAAGGGAGAACTTTTTATTTTTAAAAGAGCTCTTATGTGTTTCCTCCGTTCGTCAATTTCACTACGGCTTTGCACATTTCTACAATTCTCAAACGATTAGTGAAGCACTTAGTATAAAGAGTTTATTATGTCCATCTGCACTTATATGAAATGAAATGTTGCCCTTTGTCTCAATAAGTCCTAGGAAAATACTAGTTGACTAATTATGTTTTCCGATGAAAATCAAGATTTTCTTCTTAATAATATTAAACAGGGTTCTTCTTAATTTTACAGGTTATCTGTTAAATTTATGTGAAAAGGTTTCCATATTTATTCTAGGAGTCATCTTCTTAATTTTATATAAGAGGTTTTCATCTTAGTTTTATAGGTCATCCATTAAATTTTACTGAAAATGATTTCATCTAAAATCCACGGGTTATCTTCTTAATAATATTGAAAAGGTTTTCATATTAGTTTTACAGTATATCTACTTAGTTTTATTAAAATGAGATATCCAGTCATAATAAGACGGGCATCTTATTGGAGAGAAAGCGTAGAGAAATCCGCTAAACTTTGTTCTGATTTACAGGGCATTTTAGGTGGTCTTTTGGCTCTGTGTAGATCTTTATATTTGAAAGAGATATCGCTTAAAATGTTTTTATTGGGCCCCTTCATAGTTCCCATATATAAAAGTAGGCGTGGCCGTCAACCGATTTTGACAATTTTCCGTCAAAACATTTGTCTAAGTAAGCAAATCACGCATATCAAATTTAATCGATATATCTTCAACGGTTTCTGAGTTAAGCAAAATTTTATTATTGCTATAGTCTTCAATAACATAAGGAAGGCTAAAAATTCCTAGAATTAATATGTAAAATACTCATTTTCGGTTTTCCACAGAGTGGCACCAATGAAAAATGTTATAAAAAATGTGCATTTTGACAGCGCTCTCACGAAATCAAAAGTTTCGTATCTAGTTATATTTGCAGTCAACTTAATCGAGCGTAACACAACACCTCATTAAGCATTTTCCTTTCCTTAAAGTGACAGGAAGCAATACTAATAAGTTTCCAAGCACACTAAACTTTTTCCGTAATTTAAATTTCTTTTGTTGTGTTTTATTTTTTAACTTTCACTTTCATAACCACAACCATGGTATAAAAAATACAGGTATGTGCATTGTCATTTTGACGCTGTCTTTTTGATTAAAAAGCAGATTTTTGAAGTTTGATCTTATGTCAGTTTTGGAGTACAGCGATGCCAGACTTTTATTTTTTGAATGCGTAGATTTTTGTTTGAAAGTTTGGGTATTTCAGAAATCAAAGGACAGAAAGAGAAAGGGCACTAGTGAGCAGATTTATGGAACTTCCGATAGCTCCTCTTCGCTCACTCCACAAATCTTCATCCACTCTCCGCGAATAAAGGGTATCGTCGGAAATTGGAAAAATTTTATATCACCGTCTTTGCAGCCATATTTGGTATTATTGCACCGCGGAAATAAGCAACTCATATTGTTAAAATCTAGGGTACATATTTTTTTGTAATTGGATTGGACATATGTACATACATACATATATAGACTGAAATGCACACTTGGTATGGTGGTGTACATACATATCGTCGTTTAAAGTGCAAAACCGCGTGACATTTTTGCCAAAAATGAGATTTCATCAAAAATACATTCCTGGCGTCCGTCCCCATCCATTCATGCAACAATTTTGAGATAATGACACAGTTTCAAAACCGCTTTTTTTAAGGAAATTTTTCGAACCAATACCGCGAATAACAGGTATTATTGCTTTATAACTGTACTGTAATGTACTAAAGTTGATTATACTTTCATAAACACGAAATGGATTATAACTTTGCTGTATTGAAGAAAAGTTTTTACGTACGCCTGCAAAACCGCTTATAAATACATAAGTAAGCCAATAACTGCACATTTAACTGTTTTTCGCCAAAATGATATTTGGATTAAGAATATAATCCAAAAATCTACCTTGGTTTGGATGTGGGTTTGCAAAATTCCGAACCGTTTTGAATTAAAACAGTTTTTACTGTCTCCTGTAAAATTTGGGTGGTAGCGGATACGCGGTATTGCACTTTATGCGACGATATGGAGTTATAATAGATCAATCTCCAAAACCTCCCCAAACTATATATCAGAGTGATCACAAAGCCTAAATTAAAAGTGATCGTAACTACTAAACTAAATTAAAAACTCACCGAGAATACCGGAAAGGGGCTTCTTTGTAGTACGGCCAAACTGATATTCCGCGAAGTAAAAATCCGAAATGAATCTTTTATGAATCACTGATGAAACTCATCTATGACTGAGGTAGCATCAGTGAGTACTTTCAAATAAAGACTGCTGAATTTTTCATATAAATGGTTTGATTTTTTCAAAAAAAAAATAATAATAATAATAATAAAAAATTGTACTCAGAAGAATCATCAAGGATCATTCAGCAGTGAAACAGGATGCAGGATGTGTAATTTTTTCAAATTGAAAAAATTTCTTTCAATTCAAATTGAAAAAATTCGTTACTATGAATACCATGGTTACAATTTATTTTTAAAACAAAGCAGTGAAAAATGCCATTAATGGAGGATTTTTATCATTGAGTATGGCAGCACGAAATGTCATAATCTGCTTAATTGTCAGGTGGTTAATATGGCGACGAAAACTTGACGTTTGTTTTACCTGGTATACTTATACCATGAACCACAACTCAAGCTTAATTAGGTACTAAGTAAATTTTAAACTGAAAACTTTCATTCCAAAAAGCCAAAACATGAATACAATGAACCGAATTGCCCGTTTAATGGAGCATTGCTCCAAAACAGACATCAAAATAAGAAAGAAGATATTTGCTCTGTAGCAAGTAAATTGCACATAAAGTTACAAACTTTTGACCTTAAACAACAACAATAAAAACAATAACAACAATAACGACTAAGAAAAGGAAAGCGAATCAACTCAAATCTACTCAAATTTAATCTTGACCCCACAAAGGGACATTAGCGAACCGCAATGGCCTACGTTAGCCTATGGGGGCTATGTTTAAAACTGCAAGAAACGGGAGGTTTATGTTTATTCAGATTTGTGTACATATATTCCTAATTTTGTATATATGTATGTATGGTATACTAAAACACAATGTAACAATGATTTTCCCAACAACCAAACGCAAATCGCCATAACTTGTCTTGCCGTAGTCTTTGTAATGAATTTATCAAATTTTGATCATCTAGAGATATGTATTTAGATATGCTTAGCCGTTGAAGAACATGAATGCCGACATTACATAGCAACATTCATCTTTTTAATTTACTGCAGCAGCCAACGGCAGTTCGAGTATTTCAAAAATATTATTATTATTATTATTATTATTATTATTTATTAGATATAACAAAATGCTTATATCTAAGTACAAAAGAGTACTAGCTGCCAGGGCTTACGACTCTATCTTATTGATTTTTAAAGTTATGCTAATTGTACATATGAAATTTATATTAATTTTAATGAGTTGCTATTTTTTAGAAAATTGTTGATTTCAATTATGTTTTGCAAAGTTGGATCTTTCAATAATGTGGAGGGTTTTCTATCTTTGAATTGTTTACTCCTGTAGGCTTGAAGAATAGGGCATTCGTCTAACAAGTGGTCAACTGTGGGAATAACACTACACCAGGGACACCTATTTTTTGATTTTCCTGTTAGGATATGTTCGTTGGTCAATAAGGTATGTCCAATGCGGAGCCGAACGAAAGTTGTAATTTGGTTCCTCAAAAGCATTTACTAATTTTTTATTTCCCTTACTGTCTTAGTAGTGGTCTCAGTTAATGTGCAAATGTAAGTAGAACATCTCAGATAAATATACATAAATACACACAAATATATTTTCTTAAAGCTTTTGCTTTACGAAATTCATTATTTACTTAGTAAACGAACACTTGGTAGCTTTCAAAATTTATTTACTCCTCCGAAATTAGGTGTGAAAATCTTATTTTTATCTTAGCGCGTCAGTCAATGAGATAATCCGTTCTAAAATCTCGACGTAATTAAACTTTTGAGCTTGTTTTGCGATTTGAGAAGATATAAATACAAAAATTTAAGAATGTATTGTAAAGGAATATTTAAATTACCAAATATTTTCTAAGCAGAAACAGAAGTGGCATTTATTTAGGCGTTTTTGCGGCATGTGAATTTAAAGTTTTTACTTGAAAGAGTTTTTAGTGCTTAACATGAAATTTTTATTTTTAATTCAATTTTTAATTGTTGGGGTAAGTGGAAAAAAATTCAACAACTATTTACAGCGAAGGTTGAGTGTATAGCTATTTCACGAAAAACCATTTTCGATCATCAGCACTCTTTTCGGAAGTGGATGCACCGGGGATTGAACCCCAACAATTAAAAATTGAATTAAAAATAAAAATTTCGTGCTAAGCACTAAAAACTTTTTCAAGTAAAATTGTTAACGTTGTTTGGTATATACATAAAATAAATACCAACAACAATGTTCATTGCGAACTGCCTACAACAAAAATTCAGCACGTTTGTGGAGAATATATGCAAAAGCATATACACACTAACGTTAATGTTGAAAATGAAAAAGGCAAAAGTGGGGAAAAATCCAACAGCTTGCACAGAGTCTCAATGGCCGAGTGTGTTTATCCGTTGGGTCATTGCGGCTGAAGTTGGAATGGACTCGGGTTCAATCCCCGGTGCATCCACTTCCGAAAAGAGTGCTGATGATCGAAAATGGTTTTTCGTGAAATAGCTATACACTCAACCTTCGCTGTAAATAGTTGTTGAATTTTTTTAAAGTTTTTAAATTTGTATTCTTTTGGGCAAGACCAAGGGAGTTGTGAAAAAACAAAAGCTGCTACAAAAGCAAGTCAAACCGATACGTTCGTTCGTTGAAGTAATTAGACCACTTTAATGAGTAGCTGGCATACTCCCTAAAGGTCCCTATTATTGTATGAAAACTGTCCACTAAGGGAGCAGAATCATGATTCAGAGAATAAGAATTCGGTGCCTGTGTTTTGCTTAGGTGAAGATATTCTGGCCTTGAAAATATTTCCGTTGACGCCCACTGGTGGTAGCACAGGAAGAGGCAGGACACCGCTGGCTTGCAAAAAATTATCTAATTGGAGCCAGTTATCACGAAGCAGAAATGACTGACGCGATCTATTGAGCTGGGTCAAAATGGGTTAGAAGAAAAAGAGGAAGAAGAAGAAAAAAGAATATAGAATATCAGCGTCATTGTCTGGGGGCTAAATGACTCCAACCTAATATGGATGTTTTTACTGCTTTTTGACTCGGTTTTTCTAGCGGATAATAAAGAAGTACATGATACCTACATTAGACCGCATCGCAAAAAATTAAGTTCGCCGTACGCCCCTTTGAGCGCAAATGCTTTCTTAACCAGCAAACTTTATTGCAAAAATTTAAATGCGATCGTCGAAGTTATAACCAATTTTTCATTAGACCTTTTGCCAGATTCGGTTTTGAATACACATCAGCCGTGGGTGGTGACCGTATTTTTTCCCATAGGTTAGGTTAGGTTGCAGTACACTTAGGCCCCGAAGGTGCCATTGTGATACCAAGTGGAACTGAACGCCGCCCTACTCGAATCATTGTGTGGATTCCACCAATCCTAGATGTTTACTAAATTCCACTTTAGCTAGATACCCTAGTGCCCCAAATTGGTAGGCTACCAAATGCTTCAGTCGCCTCCTACCCAGTGCTGAACAGTCGCACAGAAGGTGTTTTACTGTTTCGAGCTCCTCTTCGTTCGCACAAGCGCCAGAGTAATAATAATATGGAGCATTCATCCTTTCTGCATGCTTCCCAAGTATTATATATACATATGACCTGTTATTAGCCCAATCATTAGTGCAAGCTCGGACCTGTCGAGTGCGAATGGACGCTTTGTCAGTCCGGCGTTCCAGTGAGACCACAAGAGCTTAGTATGGTTGCAATTACTCAGATCTTGCCACCTGCCATTTACTTCTTCGAAGTACAACCTCTTCAGAGTGAGCTTGCTGGTAGATAGTGAGCGGCAAACTGATCAGCCATCTCATTCCGATATCTGAGGCAATTTTACACAGTTTGGGATTTACATATGACCGTGCACAACCGTGTAAACATTTTTAAATTCGCTTTTCCTAGCTTTCAATGACTCAATCGCCTCCTGTATCGCTGCTAGCTCCGCCTGGAAGACACTGCAATGATCAGGTAAGGTTTTTTGTTCTATGTTTTTGTTGAAATATTTTTCTATTAATCTCCTTTTTAAATTTACTTATGCACTGTGTAATTGCTGCTCATATTTTTTGTATGCGATTAGCATAAAGCTTTAAAAATTTTTCGTTTTTTATTTCATAAATAAGTTGGCTGATGATTTAGTAAAGAGACAAATGGAGTGCTTAGGGACGGTATTTGTTATTTTTTTTTTATTTTTTTTTTTTTATTTTATTTTTTTTACAACATTTTTATTTAAATTCTCGCTATGGACGGCTAAGGATATATTTTTTTTTTATATTTTGCTACACTTTGCTTGTTTTCGCCTGTTTTTTTTTTTTTAATATTTTTTACTCTTTTTTTAACGATAGTAATTTTGATTTAGGTTTGCTTTCTCTGTAAGCCGTTGTTAAGGTCATTCTTTATTGTATATTTTGTGTTCTATGGGTGACTGCCTTACCTTTATTCGTTTCTTTATTATAAATTCTTTCTCAATATAAGCTTTTTAGACAGTGTAATGTTTGCTTAAATTAAATACTGAAAGGCAACGTAATTAAAAGTAAATTGACATCTTAACCTTTTTAATTAAATTTTATTTTAATCCAATTTTGAAAATATTTTTTTTTATAAATGCACAATTCACTTTTCATTTGCTCACTTTCTTAATCCTCATGTTGTACATATATGTACATATGTATGCATTTTCAATAAATATGTGTAAGTATGCATCATATATGCAATTAATAAATCGGTATTAGCTACAACGCCCCCTCAAAACCGACGGTCGCCCACCGCTCAAAACATTTCCGTTTAACCGAAATATTTACCGCTCTAACAAAAATACGCAACTGTCCTCAAGTTCAAAAATCCACCGAACCATCGCGGCGATGCAACGGCATTTAACAAAGGCCTTGAGTTAACTGAAAGTTTATGTTGATAAAAGAGAAGAAAAAAACAAAACAAAAACGCAATCAAGAAAAAACTGAGGGAAAGTGAAAACAATTGCGACACTGTCCGTTTAATACAACACGCTACACGCTTCTTCTTCTTCTTCTTCTTCTTCTGCTTTACAATTTACTCTATTAATTTATTGCCATTTTCTTTTATTTTTGTTTTTATTTTGCTGTAATAAAGACATCTAAGGTGAGTATGCGTTGTTTGTTTGTTTGTATGGTATCAAGTTGCCATTGTTGCTGTATTAATCGCTTAGTCAATGTAGCAGCAAAACGATAGGGAAATGTACATAGGTATAGAGAAAGAAGTTGACTTGACAGCAGAAAATTATAGCAACAACAACAACAACAACAACAACGATGATCAATTAGAGCAGGGGAAATGCAAACAAAAAAAGCAAACAATTAAAGCACGAAAAATGTAGCGAAAGGGGAAGCATTGGCACGCATTTAAACACATATTATATATCCGCCCACCAAAAAATATGCGCCTTATTTTAGGTTTATTCCAGAAGATTTAAAGGCTTAAAAAATAACGCCTGAAATTCCTAAGTGAACAAACATTCTATGGGCAAAGGCTTAAAATAAGGCTGATTTTCTGTGTTGATGTCATCAGGCTGTAAGAAATACTCCCTCTCTCTTAGAGGAAACCCTATTCCGAAGGCTTACCCGCCGTGGAAATAAGGCTTTGTGTCTATATACCTTATAATAAGGCTGATTTACCATGGAAAATAAAGCTTAAATAACACTGGATCACAAAATGAAATTTGTTGTCTGTACTTTGGACGAGACTATCCTATCTATATGTAAAATCGGTCCCTGATTCCGAAAATCGGGTTCATTTTTAATCCTATGGGAAGGTTTTTGAGATACCGGCAATTTACCGTTATTTGGCCAATGGCTCCACTTAATCCTGTATATTTCTTTAACGCAGTAAGCTATCTTCCTTGGGGTGACAACAAACGAAAGAAAATTAAATGGCTCCTATAACATTTTTCTCTAACTCTTATAGTTTCTGAAGCATTGACGACTCAATTTGAATTTTTTCGATTTTTTACGATTTTTTGAAGAACAAATTTACTTTGTCAGGCAATACCTTTAAAACCAATGTTTTCACCTACGGTCTTACTCATTTACGTGAAGCTCTATTCTATTGGGAAAAAGATAAGTTATCAAAGATGAAAATCCATGGTAAAATGGAAAAGTTATAGGCGATAAAATAAACAGCCAAGTCGCGAAATGCTACTACACGGGTAAATTTTATGGTCGCGTTTAGAGCAGTGTAATTACTGATAAGAGCAGTGTAATTACTGATAATAAGGTATGCCGTTGTACTTAAATGCCTTATAATAAGGGATATCATAAAGGCGTTTTTTGTTTAGATGCATTATTTCATATTTTTTTTGCTACGCATTGCGCTCTGTTTGCCCACGTTTGCTCATAAAACTTAATTCCCTCTCTCTTTCTCTATTTGAGATATGAGTGGATAACACAAATTTAAGTATTAAAACGTTGGGTGCAGAGCGAATGAGCGCATAACAGTAAGCAGCGTTGCCAGCGTATTCCAGTTTTAACAGATTAGGCTTCAGCTTATGCTTATGAATCTTTTTGCAGGGCAGTTTTAGGTTTATTATACACTCGTTGCAGGGTAAAGGTGTTTAGAAACTTTAAGGACGGCTTCCAAAGCCACCTTACTGCTTTTTTCGAAGTATTGAATTGTCTCTAAAAGTCTGAAGTACCACCGGGGTATCTATAATCTAGATTCTACATGAATATCTATAAAAAGCGCTTGCGATCCCTGTCTGTCTGTCAATAACTAGTGAGCCAAATTTCTAGTTCCGAACTAGCGAAAAGGTGTCAAAAGGGAACTAGATCAATTGTAGTTAGACCCTCCCCAGTTCAGAAGGAGTGAATTGAGTGACCATTATAAGACACACTTTGATTTGTATGCAATTTGGAAATGACAAAAATTCTATGAAAAATTTTCGTTCGTTCAATTGCCGTCGGCTTTGCACATTTCTGCAATTCTCAGATGTTTAGTAAAGCATTTTATATAAAGAGTTTTCTATTTCCATCTTGTATGAAATGAAATGTTCCCCTAATTATGCTTTTCCGATCCCTCAGGCTTATTTTTAATTTTTTTTTATTTTATTACTTTTTAAATATTATTGTAATTTTTTATTAAACAAATAAATAATAAATATTAGTTAAAGAAAAAAATTAAAAAAAAAAATATCATCCACATTGACACCGACAGGATTCGAACCCGCGCCCCTCAGATTGAAAGGCACATGCGTTACCCAGTCGGCCATCGCGCCACTTGCATGAAGTGTGTCAAATGCTGCACTTAAGCGACAGATGTAAAACTGTAGAATTTATAGGTAATTTTAGCTAGTTCAGAACTATCGAAATTGTGCCAATAAACGAACTAGTGTAAACTGTAGAATTTGGTACTAGTTCGGAACTATCGAAAATGTAGTGCAGAGAGTGACAATTGACACCGCCTAGGACATCGCCCTGTTAAATTCGCCAGTTGATAACATGCAAAAGAGATTTAGCTCGCACAAGTAGTGGCGAAAAATGCACTAGAAGCGACCTAGTTCGGAACTAGAGATTTTCCCTACAGGGATGATACTTCGCTAGCAAAATACACACACGCAAATATTCACTTAACGATGATGACAACGTCGCTGCTTTGCGCGCGCAAAACAAAAACAAAAACACTTAGCTTTTACTACATATATTTAATGGTTGGTCGTCGATTCTGTGTGTGACTTTGTTATCCTGTCAGTGTACATATGTACATATTCTCTAGATAATCTATATATATATAAAAATCAAGCCCATTTCTTTGTCGCCGGCTTTCGCCCAAACGCGTGGAGGGATTTTGACCAAATTTACACACCAGCTTAGTACCTTGGCCTAGATGGTTTATATACATATTTTTTTCAAATCCGGAAGGCAGTTCCCGAGATATAGGTCAAAAGGTCAAAACAAGGATCCGGCTTTCCCCTGAATATTTTTGCACGATATTGGTATCAAATGAAAGGTATTGATCAGAGAATTTACATAGAATAGCACGCATTTTGATTCCTAGGTCGGGTCTCCATATATGGGTCAAAACGTGGACCCGGATGACCCTCGAATGTTTCTGAGCGATATTGTTATCAAATGAAAAGTCTTGATGAGGACTTCAGCACAGTACTATTATAATTGTGATGCCTAGCCCGGGTCTCCAGATATAGGTCACAACGTGGACCCGGATGACCCTCGGATGTTTTTGAGCGATATTGGTATCAAAGGAAAGGTCTTGATGAGGACTTAAACATAGAACTATTTTATTTGTGATGCTTAGGATGGGTTCCCAAATATGGGTCAAAACGTGGACCCGGATGAGCCCGGAAAATTTCTCAGTGATATTGGTGTCAATTTAAAGGCAGAGCTTTTACATAGAGATGAACTCATTATGATTCCTAGGTCAGGTCCCCAGATGTGGGTCAAAATGTGGATCCGGATGGCCCCGGATAATTTCTCAGTGATATTGTTAATTAATCACGGCGCATGATGATTCCTAGGTGGGATCCCAAGGTATGGGTCAATATGTGGACCCGGATAACACCGGGATATATCTTAAGGATATTGGTACCAAATGAAAGGTGTTGAGCGGACTCCCATGTAGGGCCGTACCCATTACGATTTCTTGGTCAAGTCTCCAGATACCGTACCCATTATGGTTCCTAGGTCAAGCTCCCAGATGTGGGTCAATAAGTGGACCCGGATGAGCCCGGGATGCTTCTGAGCAATACTGATATAAAATGGAAGTGTTGACCGGGTCTGCTATATATATATGAAGAGGATGGGGAGAGAGAGAATAAGACAGGGAATTAGAGAAGGAATAACAGGGGGGATAAAGACAGAAAAGGAGAGGTAAGAGAGAGCGGTAGTGAACGGGAAGCGGAAATGTGATCGGAAGGAAAAAGAAAACGGAAATGAAAGGAAAGATAAATGGAAAGGGAAAGAGAAAGAAAAAAGTAGAGGGAAAGGCAGTTGGAGACTAATACGAAGAAAAATGGGATAAGAACATGAAGTGGGTAAACTTTTGAAAATATAAATTTTTTCCTTCACTTTTTTAAACTTATCTGAATTGTGTTGAGCTCTGGAGCCCGAGGTAATTTCGGTTTCTAGATACTTCCAACATATTTCAAAGTGTGCCGTTTTTCGCTTCAAGTACCTATAATAGGAAGTGGGCCAAAGCAAAGCTTGGCCAGGTATAGCTAGTATTTAATTATTTGTTTTGTCAATTTGGGTGGAGCAGTGAGAGTTGCCGCTAAAGAGCTTCTTAAAATAAAAAGCATGGAAACAGTTGGATTTATTTTCTGACTTTCGCCTTTCATACACACACACAGTGAAATTTTGTGCCTGTTTGCTTCTGCTGCTGCCCTGTAGGGAAAATCTCTAGTTCCGAACTAGGTCGCTTCTAGTGCATTTTTCGACACTACTAGTGCGAGGTAAATCTCTTTTGCATGTTATCAACTGGCGAATTTAACACGGCGATGTCCTAGGCGGTGTCAATTGTCACTCTCTGCACTTTTCGATAGTTCTGAACTAGTACTAAATTCTACAGTTTACACTAGTTCGTTTATTGGCACAATTTCGATAGTTCTGAACTAGCTACAAGTACCTACAAATTCTACAGTTTTACATCTGCCGCTTAAGTGCAGCATTTGGCACACTTCATGCAAGTGGCGCGATGGCCGACTGGCTAACGCATGTGCCTTTCAATCTGAGGGGCGCGGGTTCGAATCCTGTCGGTGTCAAAGTGGATGATAATTTTTTTTTTATTTTTTTTTTTTAACTAATATTTTTTATTTAATAAAAATTTACAATAATATTTAAAAAGTAATAAAATAAATAAAAATTAAAAATAAGCCTGAGGGATCGGAAAAGCATAATTAGGGGAACATTTCATTTTATACAAGATGCAAATAGAAAACTCTTTATATAAAATGCTTCACTAAACATCTGAGAATTGCAGAAATGTACAAAGCCGACGGCAATTGAACGAACGAAAAATTTTCATAGAATTTTTTTCACTTCGAAATTGCATACAAATCAAAGTGTGTCTTATAATGGTAACTCAATTCACTTCTTCTGAACTGGCGAGGGTCTAACTACAATTGATCTAGTTCCCTTTTGACACCTTTTCGCTAGTTCGGAACTAGAAATTTGGCTCACTAGTTTTTGAGTTCCCTGCAGGGTGGTTGTTTATGTGTCTGTCTGCGTGTACGGCTATTTGCTATGGCACAAACTATAATGGCGGGTCAGCAAACTAATAAATTTCAAAAGACAAAACGCACAAAAACTAATAAAAAGGGAAGAAAGGGGAATACATAGAGCAGCAAAATACACAGTAGCAAAGAAGGGAAAAATGAAATAAAAAATAATATTCAATAATTACAAGAGTGTCATTGTAAAGGAAAAGGATGTAGATAGATAGATAAGCGACAACACCATGACAGGCTTTTGAGCGTAAGTGTGCAGATGTTTAAATATATATGTATCTATGTACATATGTATATGTATATGTATGTATACTTAGTACATATGTACATAGTAAAACAGAAGCAAAAAGCAATGAAAAAGTATATCTAAAATTAGTCAGTTCACTGAATATCGATTACTTCGATGATTTTGCAAAGTGCTTCATACACGGTGGGCAGGACGCGACGATAGGTTGCATGAAAATGTCGACAAAAAAGGAAAGTGGGGTTGTGTTATGTGATGTTTATAGATGAAACAACCGTCGAAATTAAAATCCGAGCTGCTCCTTTTTCAAGGATATCCACATTTTTTTTTTTTTTTTGAAAGGATCAAATATTGACGAAATCGAAAATTCGCCAAAGTTCAAATTTTTCCGATTTCAATACATTATCTGGTAGCTAAAGGATACAAAAAAAGGTATTAACAAGTAAAGAAGCCTAAGTTCGAGTGGAATCGAACATTAGATACTCAGCTGTATGCTTTCATTGTTTGTTTGCGTCTGATAGAATCACGGTGTATTTTATATAAAGCCAGTGCTGCGTAAAGTGGGCGTAGCCACGCCCATTTTCAACATTTGGTGGTCATAACCGATTTCAATAAATTTTTGCGTGTCTATTGACACAAGTTATAAAAGTGTATAAACCAAGTTTCTTCATAATATCTCAATTATTTGTCGAGTTATAGGCTAAGAAATCTCGTATATTCTTTGTCTGAAAAGAGGCGGTGCCACGCCCATTTTCCGAAATTTTTCTATTCTTTGTTTCCGATCTATTGTAGAACTCGTGCCACAAAATTTCTATGAATTATCTTTATATTTGACAAAGATATCGCTTAAAATGTTTTTATTAGGCCACTTTATAGTTCCCATGTATAAAAGTGGGCGTGGTCGTCAAACCGATTTCGCTAAAATTTTGAACATGTATTACCACAAGTAATAAAAGTGTGCACACCAAGTTTCATGATTATATATAAATTATTTGTCGAGTTATGGCCTCAGAAATCTCGTATATTCCTGTTTCTAAAAAGAGGCGGTGCCACGCCCATTTTCCAAAATTTTTGTGTTTTTCGTTTTATGTCCGCAGTTGGACTCCTGCTATAAAATTTCAATGATATATCTTTATATTTGACAGAGATATCGCTTAAAATGTTTTTATTAGGTCATTTTATAAGACCCATATATAAAAGTGGGCGTGGTCGTCAACCGATTTCGACAATTTTTCGTCCAAACATTTGCCTGAGTAAGTAAATCACGCGTACCAAATTTCATCGATATATCTGCTACGGTTTCTGAGTTATGGCTTATACAACTTTCAATGTTTGGCCCTTAATAAGTGGGCGTGGCACCGCCCATTTTTCAAAATTTCACCAAATTTCTTCCTAATGGCCTACACGTGGGTGAAATTTTGTCATCCTAGCTCCTAGGGCTAGTGACTGAGATACCAAATTTCCAATTTTTACTATATAGGGGAGGTGGGCGTGGTCATGGTCCGATTTCGCCCATTTTCAATGCCATCCGTTCCTGTCTTGATACCAACTTGCATTCCAAATTTCATCAAAATATTTCAATTTTTGCGCGAGTTATCGTGCGTACAGGCGGACGGACGGACAGACGGACAGACGGACGGACATGGCTCAATCGATTTCTCTTTTCACCCTGATCATTTTGATATATATAAGTCTATATATATCTCGATTATTTCGTTCTGTTACAATCTACCGTTAGGAAAAAAAGAAAACAGGACATCTGTAGTGGAAAAATTCAATGTGATCAGGACCTAAAGGATAACCACTGAAATATAAAATAACACAAAAAGGAAACACTTTAATTTGCGTATAACTCCTAAAATATTAACTCTAAGTGAAAATTCCTTATGATATGTTTCATTCCGAATAAATAAAGCAATATTTCTTTAATATACAATTTTGATGTACCTGCAGTGCTTAATGTACTTTGGTGCATCTAAAGTCAAAATTTCAAAAAAAGTACGTTTTTTATGGTGCTATTTTAAGTTCAAAATTTGATTTCGTCAATATTTGATCCTTTCAAAAAAAAACAAAAAAGTGGATATCCTTGAAAAAGGAGCAGCTCGGATTTTAATTTCAACGGATGTTTCATCTATAAACATCACATAACACAACCCCACTTTCCTTTTTTGTCGACATTTTCATGCAACCTATCGGCGCTTCCTGCCCACCGTGCATACATACATTAATATTTATTCGTATTTGCATTTTATATAATTGATGACTTAATAACCGCCTTTCATATTATTATAGAAAATAAATTTGAAATACATACATATTATGTACAGTAAAGAAAACTTTCCCACCAGGCCAATTTTTATCGTGCTGCGTGTTTTTTTCATGCCAGGATACTTGCTTGTGTTAGATATACCGCAGTTAATCCTAAAGTATGTTCAACAGCACGAACCAAAGATAACTAGATACGAAACTCTTGAATTCGTGAGAGCGCTGTCAAAATGCGCATTTTTTATAACATTTTTCATCGGTGCCACTTTGTCGAAAACAGAAAATGGGTATTTTACATATTGATTCTGGGAATTTTTAGGCTTCCATATGTTATTGAAGACTAGCCGCTTTCGATTAACAATTTCTATGCTGGTTATAAATTTCCTTCTGTCTAATTTATATGTGAATGATAGCGAGCAGAGGGAAATTTTTATCGACCAGTTAGCGAGTATGGCTACTACTCATTATGGATTCAAACATTTTTGTTCGATCCGACCTCGCTTGTGTGATGGCGAATCGAAATATCGAATAATAAAATTTTGTTTATGCCAAATTAAGATAAGGATATAACCACAAAAGTGATACACAATATAGTATGATTTTCCCACATTCCGAATATTCTCAGACAATTTAAGCATAACGCACAAAAAGTGGTGGACGATAATACATGTAGTTGGGTGGTATTTTTTAAGAAATATTCTAATCTATTTTGCAATGTGAATATATTAGAACTGAAATATAATAATTTTTAACCGGATATATACATATATAAATCTAGTGAAGAACCGTTGCCTGCGTTCCATCTCATTAACATATTTTTTATAATTTTAACTGAAACACAATTTTTTCCAGTTGAAACAATAAACTTCACTGCATATTACACACAAGAAATACAATTACCTCTGTATCTATATATATAAAAATGGTGTAAAAAATGTTACTAACCTCATCAGATGAGAACGGCTGGGCCGATTTCTGTAAAATTTTTTGTCAGTTGTTCGTATTCTCGAGGAGATGGTTCGTACGCAAGAAAATTTTGGAAAATCCCTCCGGAAAAGTCCGAAAATTGGAAAAATCGGTGTGTATGTGTGTATGTGTGCATCTGTGGATGTGTGTCCTTTATAAACTCCCAAAGTAACCAACCGTTCTTTATGAAATTTTCACAGTAGATTCATGTGGTGTTAGTGCACATAGTAGGGTATATAGAATTTCGAAAAAAGGAAGCTTCCCGGAATACAGGCCTAAATGAGGACCCAGATCGATCCAGCAAGTCTTCGAGCAATATTGGTATCAAATGAAAGAAGTTGAACAGGCCTTCAACATAAAGTTACTTTCATTGCGATACCTAGGCCGGGTTCCCAGATATGGGTTAAAACGTGGGACCGAGTGACCCTGGAAAGTTTCTGAGCGATATTGGTATCAAATGAAAGCTGTTGAGGAGGACTTCAACAAAGAGCTTTTTAAATAGTGATTCCTAGGCCGGGTTCCAAGATTTGGGTCAAAGCGTGGACTCGGATAACCCCTGAATGTTTTCGAGCAATATTGGTAGCAAATGAAAAGCGTTGAGCAGGCTTCCACATACATACAGTTATTGTCATTGTGATTTCTAAGGCTGTTTCCCAGAGATGGCTAAAGTAGTGGGCCCGGATGGTGATGGACGGTCCCAATAAGGTAAAGGTAGGTAGCTATAGGGATAGGGGTAGGGATAGGGATAGGGATAGGGATAGGGATAGGGATAGGGATAGGGATAGGGATAGGGATAGGGATAGGGATAGGGATAGGGATAGGGATAAGGATAGGGATAGGGATAGTGATAGGGATAGATATAGGGATAGGGATAGGGATAGGGATAGGGATAGGGATAGGGATAGGGATAGGGATAGGGATAGGGATAGGGATAGGGATAGGGATAGGGATAGAGATAGAGGTAGAGGTAGAGATAGGGATAAGGATAGCGATAGCGATAGGGATAGGGATAGGGAGAGGGAGAGGGAGAGGGAGAGGGATAGGAATAGGGATAGGGATAGGGATAGGGATAGGGATAGGGATAGGGATAGGGATAGGGATAGGGATAGTGATAGAGATAGAGATAGAGATAGAGATAGAGATAGAGATAGTGATAGAGATAGAGATAGAGATAGAGATAGATATAGATATAGATATAGAGATAGAGATAGAGATAGAGATAGAGATAGAGATAGAGATAGAGATAGAGATAGAGATAGAGATAGAGATAGAGATAGAGATAGAGATAGAGATAGAGATAGAGATAGAGATAGAGACAGAGATAGAGATAGAGATAGAGATAGAGATAGAGATAGGGATAGTGATAGGGATGGGGTATTGGGATAGGGATAGGGATAGGGATAGGGATAGGGATGGGGATAGGGATAGGGATGGTGATAGGGATAAAGATTGAGATTGAGATTAAGATTGAGATTTAGACCGAAATAGAGATAGGGATTGAGATAGGGATCGGGGGAAGTAGGTTTGTCTCGGCGAATATAACTATAACTTTTATTCAGAGAATAGACAAGAAATGGTTAGCAATACGGTAATCAAAGACTTCTTTAGGCTTCATAGGAATAAATTTTAGCAGAACAACGTCTGCCGGGTCATCTAGTTTTTTATAATTCTTTATTATTTCAACAAAATTGGGCACATAAAACAAAACATCAAAATCCACCGAAAGTGACAATTTATTTTGGCGCGTTTTCCTTTCTGGCACCTGCAATTTGCACAAATCGGCCGGGTTTTATGTTGTGTTGATGCTGGCAACAAAGCCACATTAGAGCCGTGGGCAAATCGTAAAAGTGAGAGAGTAAAAAGGAGTTTCGTATTAAGTCATCTTTGGCACGAACAAGCTGAGCACAGATCATTTCTTCACTGACTAAATTAGCAGTTAAGAAGAGTGAACCCAAACAGAAAAATTTACATGAATGTAGTGCATAACAAAGTTATGTGTTAGGCAGCTGTATATGCAGCACAACTATACTGCTACCATTCATGCTGAATACCTAACTGGAGAATAATAACGACCATATGAAAAAAGCATGCGGTTTGGAATGAAAGCCCGACGCTTTCGCTTTATTGCTTTTTTTACTATACAAAGTCATGGAGCATAGTCATGAAAGTTGTTATCTTCCCTAAAGGAAATGTGAGGAGGAAAGTATTGATGACTTGTAGTAGCTTTGGGCCTGCTGGGTTTAGTTGAAAGTCTTATATTGAATTTATCTATATATTTAAACAACACTGCAGCTATTGAAAAAAAATAAATAAAAGTAATAAAAACCAATTCCTAAAAACAAATTTCATAGCAACCAAAGGATTATGTCAATTGCTTTGACAACTGCTGATATGACATGAAAAGCAAGCACAGAGTGAAATAATAACAAGTTGGAGCATCACTGTGCTTGACTCTGAGATGAAGACAATTATTTCTGAACTGTTAATATTTTATTTACAACGACGCAAGATGTAGTTATACATACATACTTTCATAAAATGAAAAATTCAAATTTTTGTATTTGTTTGTATCCCAAGACAGTAAGAAAGAGCAAAATTGTAGATCTATTGGCCATTTCAATGCAAAGTGCTGCCTGCAAGCCAAAATTGGCGCTGATAACTCAAATTCCTTATGCCTTGAGTTTGACAGATGTCTTTGGCAAGACAATGTTGTTTTTAGGGTATACTTTATTTGACGTCTATGCATACATACATCTCTTCTGCATCATACGGAATTACTCGTTACTGTCTTAACATAATTACCCTGCAGGGAACTCAATAACTAGTGAGCAAAAAAAAAATTTCTTGTTCCGAACTTGCGAAAAGGTGTCAAAAATGGACCTAGCTCCATTGTAGTTAGACGCTCGCCAGTTCAGAAGCAGAAGAAGAAGCATGACCACACACAAGTGAAGGGGTAATCGAACGCCTCCAAATAAACACTTCATTTCAATTCAGAAACTCGCTCTACATAACCCTATCACTATAAGTAGGATACGTGTCTCAAGCGCATGCCACAGCTAAAGAAAAGTAAGATTAACCAGAACAACAACTACACCAACAAAAAAAAATAAGCATAAGTAAGTCTGCTTTGCATGACTGCTCATGGCAAAACCAAACGGATATTAAAACGTAAACTGATATTGGCATTAATGGAACCCAGCTCAACTAAATTGCTTCGATTTGACATAAATTCTATTGTTTTTGCTTTTTTATTTAGATTTTTTTTGTATTAGCATATTGATAGCTTCTGAAGTTTCAAGTTGCTTTCAAGAATTGCGTTTCAACGACGCGTCGTGCGTGTGCAGGCAACATTCACGCTCGTCTATTTGTTTGTGTTTGTTTAAAGGTCAAGTTTGTTACGCTGCTGCTTCTGCTTATAATAAGTATTGCCATGCCTCCCGCATTCCCCCTTGCATGCTAGGAATTTGCATGTAAGCCGTTCGTGCAACAATTAAGAAGCAAAGTGTTTTACGCGGCAGTCAGCCTGTGGTTGATACACTTAGCAATTGTGCTAAGGGTTTACTTACCTCCTTTTGCCTCGAATTGTACCTTGAGATGCGTGCAATATCAATGTCACCACAAAGTATAGCATATTGACCTTCAACTGCGTGCCATTTCATTTCCGTGCACGACTTCATATTCGACCTTTTTTACGCAATTAAAGTGGTGAGAGATATCTCATTATATTACTAAGCAATTAGCTTGTATCTTGTTCAATGTCGTTCATTGAATTCCAATTTCTTAGCTTTTCTACGTAATAAAATATTTGAACCCGCATTTTTATTGCGAATAAATTGTTTATTTTATTTTCTGCAATGGCGTTAGCATATGGCTTTAGCAGCTGGTGTATTTTTATAGCTTGCAGCGGAAATGAGCGACAAGTTTAATAGATAGAAATGCGTAATTTCATTACCCACACACCACAAAAAATATTCGTATTCGTATTCGCATTCGTATTCCTATTCCTATTTCTATTCCTATTCCTATTCCTATTCCTATTCCTATTCCTATTCCTATTCCTATTCCTATTCCTATTCCTATTCCTATTCCTATTCGTATTCGTATTCATAATTGTATTCGCATTCGTATTCGTATTTGTATTCGTATTCGTATTTGTATTCGTATTTGTATTCGTATTCGTATTCGTATTCGTATTTGTATTTGTATTCGTATTCGTATTTGTATTCGTATTTGTATTCGTATTTGTATTCGTATTCGTTTTCGTATCCGTATTCGTATTCGTATTTGTATTCGTATTCGTATTCGTATTCTTATTCGTTATCGCATTCGTATTTCGTATTAATATTCGCATTCGATATGTATTTTCTATACAAATTAAGACCTTCTCTCGGCAACATTTGCTTTCAAATCCATTGAAATAACCCCTCAAATGAGCAGCACAGAAATCCTCTTATAAACTCAACCTCATTCGACTCAATCCTTTACATGTTCGCCTTCACTTAAGCGTATTACTTTTTACACGCACTTCTATGTTTGTTTGCCATTTATTTAGTTGTACTTTTTGAATGGAATGCACGTCGAATGTCCTTCCGCTCGCGTGCATTTGAACATCTTCATTATTCACTTCATAGAAAATTGCTCAACAACCTTTACCTTCCACTTCTAATACCGATCTCTTGCCGTAAATTTTTTTTCTTTTTTATTGGCATACGTCATTCATCCATGCAGTTCAGCTTCAGGTGTTGTTGCTCAGGTGTTATGCAAACAATTAAGTTCCATTCTTTATGCTGGTAATTTTAGCCAAAAGCCACTTAATTAACATTTTATGGCTCTTAACTCAAATGCCATAGTGTTTGGAATTAATATTTATGTGAGTGCAGCTGCAGCTAAATTAATCCAGCATTTCATGCAAATAAAAGTTCAAATTGCTTAGGTATTAACAAGGGTTCAATAATTTTATGATATTTCTTGTTTATCTGAACACTTTATGGAATGTCTGTGACTGAACGTATCGCTCAGAGAAGAGCTTAGGCATATTGCTCGCCATCTATCAGCTCATTCTAAAATGCCTCCTACCCTAGCAAGCAACTGATAGAAAGAAAAATTACAGCATTAGCTCTCACATAAGTAAAACTGAAGAGACTTAAGTTGGACGAAAGATGGTCAAGTCAAAGTGGCTTATCTGCTGGATAAGAAGGATCTACTACCGATTGTTCTCGGTTTCTCGGTCCCGAACTGATAACTGATATACATACATACATACGAAATGGAATCTGTAAAACTTCTGTGTTTTCCAAAAGCTTCTCCGAAACCACATTAGTTCCCACCTATACATACTCCAATATGCATACATACTTATATCCATTAAAATGTTCTAAATATTCACTTCCACTTCGCCATAGTCGCGCAGCTAATCAACAACGCATTTAATACTAAATTCCTTTGCGTCACGTAAGCCAATCTTAATTAACGGCACTTGAAGGGATTTTAATGCACATAAATATATATTCCTCCTATGGCTGTTTGTTTGGCTGCTGGCTGTTGTCGTTCTTGTTGTTGTTGTTGTTGCTATGACTGCTCTATAAATTGCCATGTGCGTCAAATTAGCTTTTGCATAGCATTCTTTTTCAGGCAATCGAAACCAAACTGTCAACGGATTCACCAACTAACATAATTCACCACAAAGGTCTCAACTTTCTAAGGGTACTGCTATGTATAGATATATTTGTTTGTTTGTGTGCATATGTATGTACATATGAGCGCTCTTGTAGTTTTTCATTGTATTCGTTTGTTCTCGAAGAATATTTTATTATCAATGTTCTTTCGCCTTCATGCCTTGGCTATTGGCCTTGTTAATGCATATTTATTATTATGTTAGCCATTGGATTGAATTACGATTAGCTGCTTGTAATCGACCTTAAGCAAATTGTCAACTAAACATGTGTGTTTGTAGTGTTACTTTGGCGACACAGAGTTAAAAAGGAAATATGTATATATGTACATTAACCCTACGCTTGCCAAACTTTGTTGTATAAAGTTTTTAGAGACACTTTAAAGAAGAAAACTATGTAAAAATTTAGTTGAAATAAAAATCTATCTTCGAAAATCAAATATGATAATATGATAATATGACTATATGACTATATGACTATATGACTATATGACTATATGACTGTATGACTATGTGACCATATGACTCTATGACTATATGACTATATGACTATGCGACTATGCGACTATATGACTATATGGCTATATGACTATATGACTATATGATTTTATGACTATGTGACTATATGACTATATGACTATATGACTATATGACTATATGACTATATGACTATATGACTATATGACTATATGACTATATGACTATATGACTATATGACTATATGACTATATGACTATATGACTATGTGACTATATAACTATATGACAATATTACTATATGACTATATGACTATATGACTATATGACTATATGACTATATGACTATATGACTATATCACTATATGAGTATATGACTATATGACTATATGACTATTTGACTATATGACTATTTAACTATATGACAATATTACTATATGACTATATGACTATATGACTATATGACTATATGACTATATGACTATACGACTATATGACTATATGACTATATGACTATATGACTATATGATTATATGACTATATGACTATATGACTATATGACTATATGACTATATGACTATATGACTATATGACTATATGACTATATGACTATATGACTATATGACTATATGACTATATGACAATATGACTATATGACTATATGACTATATGACTATATGACTATATGACTATATGACTATATGACTATATGACTATATGACTATATGACTATATGACTATATGACTATATGACTATATGACTATATGACTATATGACTATATGACTATATGACTATATGACTATATGACTATATGACTATATGATTATATGACTATATGACTATATGACTATATGACTATATGACTATATGACAATATGACTATATGACTATATGACTATATGACTATATGACTATATGACTATATGACTATATGACTATATGACTATATGACTATATGACTATATGACTATATGACTATATGACTATATGACTATATGACTATATGACTGTATGACTATATGACCATATGACTATATGACAACATGAAATATGAAATAAGAAAAAAGTCGACATGAAATAATTTTGAAATTTTTAAATTTTGAAATTTTTTTGTTTTTTATCTTTTTCCCTGGCTTTGAAATTTCAAAAATTTAATTTTATCTTTTAAAAGTGACAAAAGGTCTCAGATGATACACAAAGGTTAAGCAATCACGTGAGTGTGTCATTAAATGCTCGCTATAGTACTCAAGCCCTTCATTACAATCGAGAAAAACACTTCTGATATCATCTTAGTTATTATACTGTCCGCAGTTATTTATAGTGGATTCTCGGCATTTGTCCTACGAGATATACATATTTACATACATAAGTAAATACGTTTCCATGTACACGTGCATATGTATTGAAATAAATTTCCATGAAATTCATAGTCTACCATAATCGCCAATTGCACGACGAGGAACGTGTATTGCAAAAAAAAAGAACCCAGAAATATCAATGGCGAATTGAGAATGTTTTTCATTGGAAATGCAGGAAATTGAAGGCTTTGTTGAAAGAATCTTAATTTACTTGCGATGAATAAATAACTACAGAAATGCCTTATATTGGTTGCCCTTCCAAAACAAGCTAAATTATCTCCAACTGTTGCTATGAGCCATTTCTTCAAACTCGCACGTAGATATGTACGTACATAGAGGCATACTTGCAAATATATATATATATATGTTTAGCCTGAAGGATATTCCCAATAGTGTAATTAAGCGCTGCACGAGTGACCATTTTATTTAAGATACTTTTATTTGCCTTTTTCGTGCTTAGCAACGCAGCATATGAAGACAGTTAGAAATAAATTACACAATTTATTTGCTAGCTAATTATAGGTAAATGGGATTGCACGCGCATATTGTGAATATAAGAGTGATTTAGAATCGCTTTTAATTAACATAGTTACTTGCCTGTGAAATAAAGTGAATTTTAAATTATTCGTGAATTTTTTTCCAAATTCACGCGCTTGTGAACTGAAATGAAACCGTAACACGCGCAAACAACTAACTAAGAAGCCTGCCTTTCTTTCTGAAAAGTTTAAAAAATAAGATGCACGCGCCAACATAACTAAGACCATTTCTAAGTTATCTAGAAAACTTTGAACTCTTTAAATGCTTCACACCACTTTAACACCGTGAACTTACAAGCAAGCAAAAGATATGGTTACGATTGCTTACATGCGCATATGCATATACTTGGGGACAATAAATAGCATATAGTCATGTACATATTCTTACAGTTATGTGAAGTGAGTCAAAATAAAAAGTGACAGCTGTAAAATGCCCTTAAGGTTTGAGAGGAGACAAGTGCAACTTTGCGTATAGCACTTAACCACATGAGCACG
Organism: Urophora cardui; assembly: GCA_960531455.1. NCBI lineage: Eukaryota > Metazoa > Arthropoda > Insecta > Diptera > Tephritidae > Urophora > Urophora cardui. The sequence continues at coordinate 151,779,400 of OY482670.1, forward strand.
CACACGCCCACACACAGCACAGCTAAAACGGCACTAGCAAAAAAAAAAAAAAACAAACAAATTGTGACTTTAACTCAAAGGCATATGCTAGACTGTCAATATGAATCGCGATATTTGAATCGCGATTCATATTGATGGTTTGATGGATCGCAAACTGGTGCTACACGTTCAATATGAATATTGGGATATTTTTCTCGCTCTGAGATTCAAAATATTTTACTTCCGTCCTTCTCCCACTTTCACTTTCAATTCGTTTATTGCAATATTGCGATCCAGATCACAGATTTCAAAATTTCTAAAAAGACATGCATTTTCATGGATCGCAAAATTTGCATGCTATACAGTCAATCCGTATTGTCAATATTGCGATCCGGATCGCGGATTTCAAAATTTCTAAAAATACATGCATTTTGATGGATCGCAAAATTTTCATGCTACACAGTCAATCCATATTGTCAATATTGCGATCCGGATCGCGGATCGCAAAATTTCTAAAAATTCGCGATCCAGGATCGCGATCCATCAATACTCGATGCTACACTGTCAATATGAATCGCGATCCACGGATTTCGTCAATATATATTGATGATGTAGCATCTGCCAAAAAGAAAAGTAGTGTTGATGAGCAGCGAGCAGAGTTATGCAATGCTAGCTTTTAACCACCATCCAACAACAACTGACTGACGGAATGACTGCTCCACTCAACTCAGCACATCTCAGTTCTACACGGCTCAACTGCACAACTCAAATGTTCAACTGCTTGCCACTAATCACTGACTGTTTAAGCATCCGCAGCATCTTCTCTTCTCTCTCTAGAATGGCGCTTGTTAGCACTTCACCTCAAGTTACAAAATAGTTTGCTTTTTGGTCGCCTTTTCTTGCTTGCTTGTGCTTATTTAATGTTTAAGCTTGCTGCTGGCATTGCATTTTTTAGGAACTGCTTGTTTTATAACCAGCAGAGAGATCTATGTAAACAAATTTAGCTGAAATTAAAATTTATCTTCGACGATGGAATATGCACATATGACTATATGACTATATGACTATATGACTATATGACTATATGACTATATGACTATATGACTATATGACTATATGACTGTATGACTATATGACTATATGATTATATGACTATATGACTATATGACTATATGACTATATGACTATATGATTATATGACTATATGACTATATGACTATATGACTATATGACTATATGACTATATGACTATATGACTATATGACTGTATGACTATATGACTATATGATTATATGACTATATGACTATATGACTATATGACTATATGACTATATGACTATATGACTATATGACTATATGACTATATGACTATATGTATATATGACTGTATGACTATATGACTATATGACTGTATGACTATGTGACCATATGAATCAATGACTATATGATTATATGATAATATGACTATATGACTATATGACTATATGACTATATGACTATATGACTATATGACTATATGACTATATGACTATATGACTATATGACTATATGACTATATGACTATATGACTATATGACTATATGACTATATGACTATATAACTATATGACTATATGACTATATGACTATATGACTATATGACTATATGACTATATGACTGTATGACTATGTGACCATATGACTCTATGACTATATGACAACATGACTATATAACTATATGAATATATGACTATATGACTATGCGACTATATGACTATATGACTATATGACTATATGACTATATGACTATATGACTATATGACTATATGACTATATGACTATATGACTATATGACTATATGACTATATGACTATATGACTATATGACTATATGACTATATGACTATATGACTATATGACTATATGACTATATGACTATATGACTATATGACTGTATGACTATATGACTATATGATTATATGACTATATGACTATATGACTATATGACTATATGACTGTATGACTATATGTTGTTTCCGGTCTATTGTAGAAATCATACCACAAAATTTCAATGAATTATCTTTACATTTGGCAAAGATATCGTTTAAAATGTTTTTATTAGGTCACTTTATAATACCCATATATAAAAGTGGGCGTGGTCGTCAACCGATTTCGCTAAAATTTTCAACATGTATTACCACAAGTAATAAAAGTGTACACACCAAGTTTAGTCATTATATATAAATCATTTGTCGAGTTATGGGCTCAGAAATCTCGTATATTCCTGTTTATAAAAAGGGGCGGTGCCACGCCCATTTTCCAAAATTTTTGTGTTTTTCGTTGTATGTCCGCAGTTGGACTCCTGCTATAAAATTTCAATGATAATCTTTATATTTGACAGAGATATCGCTTAAAATGTTTTTATTAGGTCACTTTATAAGACCCATATATAAAAGTGGGCGTGGCCCTCAACCGATTTCGGAAATTTTTCTTCCAAATATTTGACTAAGTAAGTATATCACGCGTACCAAATTTCATCGCTATATCTTCAACGGTTTCTGAGTTATAACATATAAAACTTGCAAGGTTTGACCCTTAATAAGTGGGCGTGGCACCACCCATTTTCCAAAATGTCATCAAATTTCTGCCTAGGGGCCTGAGCTCAACACGTGGATAAAATTTCATCGCTCCAGCTGTATTAGTGACTGAGATACCAAATTTCCGATTTTTTCTATATAGGAAAAGTGGGCGTGGTCATGGTCCGATTTCGCCCATTTTCAATACCAACCGTCCCAGTGTCGATACCAACTTGCATTTCAAATTTCATCAAAATATCTCAATTTTTGCGCGAGTTAGAGTGTTTAAAGACGGACGGACAGACGGACGGACGGACGGACAGACGGACGGACGGACGGACGGACGGACGGACGGACATGGCTCAATCGATTTCTCTTTTCACCCTGATCATTTTGATATATATAAGTCTATATCTATCTCGATTATTTCACTCTGTTACAATCCACCGTTATGTGATTAAAACTATAATACTCTGTGTACTAGTACAGCTGAGTATAAAAATTACCTAACACACGTGAAAGTTACCAAGTAAACAACCACGAAAAAATAACCTCTTTTGTTAATCAATAACCAAGTTCGGCAACCCTGAACAAAACCAAAATCGATTAACAATGTTGCGTATACGCCGTGTGTCACAGTTGCAAACAGCAAATTGCATTGGCAAAGCAAGTGTTGTTTTTCATTGGGGTTTTTATATTTTATTTTTTTGCTTTGTGTTTAGAAATTCACAGCCATTATACATGTAGTAAAATCCCAAACCATTTTGCTGCCTGAGGTGTAATTTTTTGTTGCCATTTCAAATTTGCGAAATTTTTTGAGAGTGATTTTTAAATAAATTAAAAAAAGGGTTAAAATGCATATCGTAGAGAAATATGTTGTTAGGAAACATGCAGTAAAATCGCACGGGCTTTAATTTCGTAGAATACTTTAACCCGATAAAACCTCCACGAAGAAATCATTTTGACCGCTTTTTTAGAAAGTACAAAAAATTGGTATTTTGAAAGCCGTTAGAGGGTTGAAATGTTCTAGAAAATTATTCATCATAAAATTTCACTAGCTGTCTTCTCAGACAGAATCTTTGTATAAAGAAACTAAAAGACTGCAGAAAGCAAAAAACATGCATATATTCTTGAAAGACCTCAGGGAGCAAAACGTTGCCAGCTCCATTTAGCGTGTAAAATGCCTTGCTTAACTAGCTTTCTCTCATAACGTTTAATTTTCTGCAGCACACACTTTCAACTTTCGACCCCAATCCAGCCGCCAAAGCATGTTGTCATCCAAGTAATACTTTAATTATTCACCCACCTATGTCATCTTTGACACTTTGTGACACACGCTTGCCAGGGCGGTGGTGCAAAATGATAGCCTTAACAAGTTAATTAATTAATAATGAATATACATATGTACATATGTAGGTGTGTATGTATATGCGTATAGCTGTCTACTTATACATTTTTATGTGTTTTTAAGGCTGTACATAATTAAATGAGTAGCGGAAGCGCTTTTCCATCAACGGTTATGCAAATGATAGCACATGCCGTGCATGTGAGTGATATCGTCACGGCCAACAATAACAATGAGCGTCGCATTAATATGAAGGGCTGGCAACAAACAATTAAATTATAATTGTGGATAATAAAGGTGGGTTTTAATTTGCGGTGAGTGCAAAGTGGTGGTGGTGATGGTGCTGACGATGATGATGGCACTGTTGACTTTGCTGTTGCGGAATATGGAAATAGCCGCAGGCAGTGAAAGCATAATCGCCCACGTAAACATTTTTATGACGCTCATGGGTAAGTAAGCAAACTAGCAGTGTTTGTTTTTGTTTTTGTTTTTGTTTTTGTTTTTCTTACGTTTTTGTTTTGGTTTTTTTTTAGTTTTTACTTTTGTTTTTGTTTTAATTTTAGCTTTTTTTTTAATTTAAATTTTTGCTTTTGTTTTTGTTTTGTTTTTGCTGCACTGTGCTTTTTGCTGTTTATTATGCCTTTTTAATATTGTTTTTTTGCAGTGTATCTATTTTGCCACTGTTGGCTGACATGTTTGTTTGTTTTGATACGCCCATATAAATTAACACATTTAAATGAATTGGCAGTGTTGTTGTGCAGGCGGAAATGTTTGTTATTATATCAGCACACATTTGCATGAATGTACATATGTATGTAAATTTCAATGCTTGCATGTGTAAGTTTGTTGTTGTTGTTGTTTCACGGTAATCATTTAATATTTCAATCCACTACGTTATTGTCGCATGAAATGTCAAGGCAAGTTGATGGGTTGGCGTTGGCGTTGACTTATTGTGTTTGTAGGAAGCGAAGCGTGTGCTTGTGGCAGAAAGAGCAAGAAAAATACCTATACATAGCATACCACATGGCACATGCATTTGCGTACATATTTATTTAATTTTAAATGATTATGATGGAGTGCTTGAAAAGTAAAGTAAAGTTAGAAGAAGAAATATAAGAGCGTATACTCGTACAATTTTTTGTTCAGCAGTCAATTAGTTAAGTGAGTTGTTTTCACATAAAAAATGTAGGGTTAGAGGCAGAGTCGCAAAATTTTCATTTTAATATTTAACTGAATAAAGCAAAAAATATTACTTTTAAACAAAAATAAACTTTCTTTACACAAATTCTTCACTTAGTAATCACAAATTATTTAGACATTTTCTTCTAGCCAACTTAATAACAATTTGACTTTGGCTTTTTGAAATCAAAATGGTAGCCTGGCTAACATAATAATATAATACATAATATAATTGCGCTATCTGACGACTTTTATGGCCGAGCTTCTCTCCCAATGCGAGATGTGCTCCTTTTGTTTTTCCTACTAATTGGGTGGACCTACAGTTTTATGCCGGCTCCGAACGGCGAATGCATTTTTTGTGAGAAGCTTTTTCATGGCAGAAATACACTCGAAGGGTATGCCGCCCACTGCCGAGAGGTGACCGCTGCTCTTAAAAACCCAATAATTGGATTTTTATTAATTAGAAAAATTTTTCTGGTGGTTTCTCGTACTGGGGTTTGAACCCGAAACCTTTGGTATAACAGGCTAGCACTCTACCCACTGCACCACAGCGGCCACAGCCTGGCTAACATAGCATTATTTAATTACAAGCAAGCATCTTCCAAGCAATTATATTATGCTATCGGAATAATAGGAAAATAAAAAAAAAAACAGAAAAAAGAGAAAACCTTATGGCCCCATAAACGAAACGCATAAAATTATAAATAGCCAAATTAGTCAAGCAAAAATAAACCATGGCAATATGCGAAGATGAAAAAATTTATTCTTATAAGAATAATAATAATAATAATGTTTAACACATACATACATAGAAAAATATGCACACACCCTACAAAAAATCTACGCCTTATTTAAGAATTATTCCTGAAGATTTAAAGGCTAATGAAATAAGGCCTGAAAATGCTAAGCAAACAAAATTTGTATGGTCAAAGGCTAAAAATAAGACTGATTTTGATTTTTTTATATCATCAGGCACTAAGGACAACTCTCTCTCTCTCTCTCTAGAAGGAAAACTTATTCCAAAGACTTGTCCGCTATGGAAATAAGGCTTAGTTATATTCTCATAACCAGGCCTTATGTGGTGTCCCTTATAATAAGGCTTATTCGCCATGGGAAATAAGGCATAGCTAATTCTTGACAATCAGGCCTTCTGCGGTGATTAAATGCCTTATGTAAGGAATAGTAAAATAGTGTTTTTTGCTTAGCTGCATAATTCACTTAAGCGTTGCGCCTATTTAATAATAAAAAATATATTGTGCTAGGGGTTAAACGTAATTATTCAAACATTTATATACATAACCGTATATGTACTCTGAAAAAAAAAAAACGTTGTAAATCTAAAGACTTTCGCTGTTAAATCAACTACTTTCCGCAGTTGAAATGTGCTCAACAACGCTCCGTTGTTGTTTCAAAGGTGCGAGCGTTGTTGATTTATGTCAAAATGAATTTTTGTTTGCATTTTACTCTTCATCTTCTCTCCGCCCGGGTCCCAACTGCAAATATGGAGGCTCCGCTTGTTCTCCTATTCTTCTCCCCTTCTTATCATTCACTGGTTGCTATCTTTATTTCTTATTCTGATTTTTCTTCTTTATTTTATATTCTCCTCCAGATTCGAACCATGACATCAACCTGAATTTCTATCCAATCATCACATACTGGAACATTCAACATTATATTGAATTTTAGTAACCTATTTATACTTCCATTTCCTAAAAAGGAATCCATGAATTATTTGAATCATGGTAAAAACAAAATTTAAAAAAATTTGTTCTCATTAGTTTTGTTTACAACGGAAACTGTTGGGTCAAATACTTTTGCCTTTAAATCAACAACGGAGAGAAAATTGTTGCTAAAAATAAACTTTCGTTTGGATTTTTCTCTTCATCTTCTCTCCATCATTATTTTTTTTGTTGGTTTTCTCACAAAAAAATATTTTCTCACAAAAATTTTTTTAAAAGCACGCAAGTTTTTGAAACAACAACGACCGTTTTTGAATAAATTGTTGGATCAAAAACTTTGCTGTAAAAACAAATACTTTTGCTGTTGAATCAAAGACGGAGATTCAACAGCCGAAAGTTGTTGGTTTAACTACGGATATTTTTTTCAGAATATATATCGAAATGAGATAAATGTGAGCATTTGACCAACTACTTTCTTGCATGTCAGTTGAAAATACACTGAATATGTATTTTTTCTAAGCGGCAATCTTTCCTTCGACAATACGCAATTTCTTACGCTCGCCACTCATTGTGCTCTCTTTGCCCATGCTTGCTCATATAACTCAATTCCCTCTCTCTCCCTATTTGAAATATGAGCGCATAACAGAAAAGAAGTATTAAAACATTTGGAACAGAGCGAATGAGCGCATAACAGTAAGCAGCGCTGTCAGCGTATTCCAGTTTAAACAGCTTAGGCTTATCAATCTTTTTTGCAGGGTATGTATACATACATACATACATACATACATACATACATATGTATGTACATAAATAGGTCAACATTAATATTAACACAATTATGTTGTATGCAATTTCATTTCTATGGTCGTTACCCACCAGCCGAAAAACGCATGATTTATTACGAAAACTGCCACCTTTTTCTCCAGTCACATATACAGCTCGTATGCGAATGCTTAAGTTAGATAAATTATAAGAATATTCATCAAACGCCATGTATGACTAATTTCAAGCTATTAATTGTGTGTTAATTTAAGAAGCAGCAACTTTTTGTGCAAATGAAAATGGCATTATTTCATTTTCATAAATTCGTTTGCTGCAATTTTGTTTTTGTTTTGTGCACGGCAATGGGGAGAATGGCAATGTGACTTACGCTTTGGTATTCCCTAATCCAATTAACTTTGTGCGCAAATGGTAACGCAACGAAATTAAGGTTTTCTTTTTTTAAAATACACATAGATTGTTGCCCTGAATTCATAGTAAAGAAATAATAAATTTTGTGCTAAGAGTAAAATATTTGCATTTGATTTTTGAAAAAAAGTGCCTTTATGGAATAAATTTAAATATCTTATCTAAAATTGCCTTTACAAACACCACTCTGTAATATCAAAGTAACAAAGAACGTTCATGAATGAAATTAAAATTTTTTTATTTTCTCAATTTACCGTGTTTATTAACTCGTTATTGGAAAACTTGTGAGTACGACAAAGGCTTCCATGTACCTACACATAAAACAAATTAACAAGAAAAACTAGTCTACACATAACACTACCCGACAAAAAAAATATCGTCGACATTTGATACATGATTCCTATGTAGAATTTTCTGCTGATTCCAAATATGTAATCAGATGGTTCAAAAGTAGAACAGTTTTCGAGATATTTTGAAATTTCTGTTTTTGAGCTAAGAAAAAAAGTATGATTACTCATCTGTCAATATCTCAGCCATTACCGTCTCTTGGTTTTTTCGTTATTTAATTTTGTTTTGAGAGGATGAAATACCCTTTCCAGCAAAGCAAAAATAATTAAAATCGCCGTTAAAGTGACGGAGTTATGGTGAACAAAAGCTTTTTCTATGAAAATTTTCAGGTTTTTTTCGAAATTCATCTTCTATTTTGTAATTTTTTTTTAAGAAATATTAAATATCCTCCTGGTTTCACAATTTGAGTCAATAACCTATTTCTTAGTGAACATTTTGGCACTTTCCGGATTATAATCTGTGGAAAAATGGCAAAATTATAAGAGATTAAGTGAAGAAACCTATATTTATATTTTCATTGAACTTCCAAATCTGGCAAATGTAAACCACTATAACATTAACACTAGTTTACAGCAAAAAAATACCAAGAAATCGGGGTATAGGGAAAAATTGGCATGGGCCCCGTGAGCTCAAAACTATTTAGTTTTATTTTTTGCACGGTTAGGCTTTTGAGATAACGGTAATTTTGTGTTTTTTGGTTATCACTTCATTCAAAAATATTTTTCGCTAAAGTTAAATGTGCGATAACAGCTAACAGTACCTCGTTCTAAACGTAATTAAAATACGCTTTTAACGACATACAACTTGTGGTGGTTGAGTAAAAACTCACTGAGCCAAAGCTGGTCAAAGTCAAAATTTTGTGGATTTTTTGCAATTTTTTTTTAATTTTGATTTTGAAAATAGGTTTTTTATAAGAAGTTGGGAAAATCAGCAAAAGATTTATTTTTAGAAATTAGCCTATTAAATTGCAAACACTTTAAGCGTAATGTTACCAAGATCCCATTAGTACTTTATTTTTAGCGATTTTTTCAGGTGAAATGAAAAGGATATTTTACAGACGAAAAACTTGGTTAGGTGACCCAACTATGTGAAAACGACTTCATAGCTCAAAAGGACATTAAAGCGATATATAGAACTCCACCAGACTAAAATAATGACATATCAATTTTACAAATCGAATGTCAAATAAAAAAGTTGCAAAAAAAAATTTTTTTTCGCGGTATTTCGTGGTGTAAAAAAAAATTGTCCCGAAACCCTCTTAACATAATCTTCATATATGTGATGACTTTTACAACGGTGAGCGTTCTCCCGGAGAAATAAAAAAAAAAACATGGGATTGCGATTCCAAAGCCATTGGAATGTCAGGGACATTGAATGATGAGCCATTTTTGCTGGTTCCTTCTTCGAGAAGAACAAAATGTACCAAAGCGGCGAAAACTATCAACATTTAAACACTTTTAATATACATAAAAATTAAAAAAATTGAGGTTAAGTACAAGATTGTGATAAAAAATAAACATAGGTTTGTTCATTAAATCTCTTATAGCATTGTAATTTTTCTACGGATTATAATCCGGAAAGTGCCAAAATGTTCACTAAGAAATAGGCTGTTGACTCAAAGTGTGAAACCAGGAGGATATTTAATATTTCTTTAAAAAAATTACAAAAAAGTATATGAATGTCGGAAAAAAACTGAAAACTTTCATAAAAAAAAATCTATTGATCGCTATAACTCCGTCAATTTCACGTCAATTTTAATTATTTTGGCTTTGTTGGAAAGGGTATTTCATCCTCTCAAAACAAAATTAAATAACGTAAAAATCGAGACGGTTATGGCGGAGATATTGACTAAAAAGTAATCCTACTTTTTTTTCTTATCTCAAAAACTGAAATTTCAAAATATCTCGAAAACTGTTCTACTTTTGAACCATTTGATTACATATTTGGAATCAGCAGAAAATTCTACATATGAATCAGCGGGTTCATAAAATGTGAACATATTTTCTAGGGAAAATGCATGTAACAATTAGTTGCAAAACCTCCTACGCACCTGTACACAAATACACGTATACGTAGTGGGAAAAAAAAAAGTCAGTCGTTTCAGGGACTACAATGTGGCCAGATTAAATTTAAACAGTTAAAATTGAAACTGTTGTAAATCAAATTTTAAAAAACACGGTTTTTGGAAACCCAGTTTTTCAAAATATGTTTTTATAGACCAGTTTTATAAAATCCATTTTTTCTAAAACCGGTTGTTCAGATACCGGGTTTTGATACCCTTTCTTAGATACCCAGTTTTTGAAACCCATTTCTTCTAAAACCATTTTTTAAGTTAATTTTTTTCTAAAAAGGGATTTCAGATCCTGGCATTCGATACCCTTTTTTTTTTGAAACCCAGTTTTTGAAAACAGTTTTATGAAATCCATTTTTTCTAAAACCGGTTGTTCAGATCCAGTTTTTGATACCTTTTTTTTACCCAGTTTTTGAAACCCAGTTTGAAACCCATTTCTTTTAAAACCATTTTTGAAGCTAATTTTTTTCTAAAAAGGGTTTTCAGATCCTGGCATTTGATACCCTTTTTTTTGAAACCCAGTTAAAAACCCATCTTTTCTAAAACCGGTTTTCAGATCACAGGTTATTGACACCCCTTTTTTTGATACCTGTATTTTTTAACCCAGTTTTTGAAAATCCAGTTTGAAACGTATTTCTTTTAAACCAGTTTTTTATAACCCATTTCCTAAAACCGGTTTTTCAGATCACGGTTTTTATACCCGTTTTTTAAACCCGGTTTTTTTAAAACTGTTTGAAATTCATTTCTTCTAACACTAGTTTTTAGCACATTTTTTTCTAAAACCGGTTTTTGATACCGTTTTTTTATTCCCATTTTTTTTGAAACCAGTTTTTTAAAACTCATTTTCTCTAAAACCGGTTTTCATATCCCCCTTTTTTAAACCCGTTTTTTAAAACAGTTTCAAACGCATCTTTTCTAAACCAGTTTTTTAAACGCCATATTTTCTAAACCCGGGTTTCAGTTACCGATTTTTGATACGCGTTTGTTTTTTAAACCCGTTATTTAAACAACAGTTCGAAACCCCTATTTTCTAAAACCAGTTTTTAAAACCCCTTTTTTTAAACCGCTTTATCAGATCCCGGTTATTGATAGCCAGTTGTTTTAAACTCGGATTTTAAAACCCAGCTTTTCAAAAAATGATTTTTTAAAACCATTTTTGTTCTTAGCGTTTGGCGGAAAACTGCTAGATTTAAAAAAAAACCCGGTAAGACACCGAAACTGGGATTTTATGTATGCGAAAATCATTTTCTTATATATGTTTTGAGAGCGCAATTCATTTGACCATTTATATGTGAGCAGTCTGTTTTATGGAAGCTATATCTCTCCTTATGGTGCTTACGACAACCGGTTTTTTTGATCCAAATTTTTCATACCATTTCGTGTTCATGAAAGTTAAAAAAAAGTATACTGTGACAAGATTAATGTTGCAAATGTTGCGCACCCCCTTTAAACCTTCTTCTAAGTATATCTGTCTGCTTTCTAATTAATTGTTTATAATACTTATAATTAAATTTGCTTTTTTAAGCATCATCACCTACCCAATTTCGCTGGCATTAAATCACCAGCATTTGTAAAACTCATTAATTATTCGTCATGCAAAATTTTCACTAATTAACTAAGCAAGCAAGCAAACCCAAATCAATGGCCGGCCGCACACAGTGAGTTATTTTGTAGTAGATATGTAATTTGATTACAAGTGATTATATTACTCATTCATTTAAATTTCGGCATACAACTCGGTTAACTTACCGCTGCTTTTTTATGTAAATTAAAATGCGAAATCTAAATTGATTTAAAGTTTAATGCGATTCAATTAATTAGCAGATATTGCTGCTATATTCCACTTTGAGAGAGCAAAAAATATGTAAATGAAAGGTTCAATATACTCGTATAAACCAATTAGCACTCGATGAGCAAAATAGTTTCATTTTATTTCAATTATTAATTCAAAAGTGCAAAATTCACTTAAGCGCAAAAGGTTTCTGGTAACTTTTACCTTTCACTGCCAACCAACTAAAGTGGTGGTTTATTATTAATTTTTTTTTATATTTAATCCTTCCTTCATCCCATTGCCATTCAGTTATGAAACTACTAACTAAAGCTAAAGCTGTTATCATATTTTGTTTTTAAACTTGCAGCTATGCAACCAACGGCTGCACGGCTTCGGTAACGGTGTTTGCGTATTAGCAAGTATTTGTAAGTTTAGTTTGCACTTCGTGCCACTTAAAGTCTTTCTCTTCTTCTTCTATTTTAACTTCGTTTCGCTAAATGCAAATGAGTTTTGCGTTACGTGTGCGGCGAGAGAGCACTTCAAGTTGCATTTAGTTAATATTTTTTGCTACTTTTCGATTAATATTTTGTATTTCGAACTTTATTGCTTCGACAGACATTTTGCTTATTCTTTGATGGAAAGAAATAGAAAACATTAAGTTACAGTTAAGATGACGATTACTATGTTCATTTATAAAGTGCTCTTTTAGCAGCAGACTCCTAGCTGAAAAGAATACTTTTATGGTTTTGATAAAGATAAGTATGTAGAATTTGCTTGCCATAAATTACTCAATTCAAAAATAGTTGCAGATCAAAGTTGATATGATTAATTTCCTAGTACAAACAGCAGTGACCACAAATTGGGGTAGTATAAACATGAAAGTCAAAATTTTAGAATTTTTTCCTATTTAAAGAAATCAGGATTTTAAATCCGGGTTTTGAAACCCGGTTTCTTTGAAACCCGAATTTTTGCAACGCGGTTTTCAATAACCGAATTTTTTAAAACTTTTCCTTAATTTTGATTTTTCGGAAAGAACCGGTTTCGAAAACCCGATCTAAGAAAACGGTGTTTTGCATTTCGGTATATTGAAATCCCCGTTTTTAGACTCGTTTTTTTGGAAACCATTTTCGTATTTAGCAATTGGCGTAAAACCGCAGGAGATGCAAGAAAACGGTTTCTGAAAAAAACATCGTAACCGGTTTTTTAATGCGAAAAGTATTTTTTTCTTCCATGCGAAATCCCTATATTCGAAATCCGGGTTTTAAATCCGCTTTTTTGAAATTCGGTTTTTCGAAGCTCGGTTTTTTGTAATCCCCGTTTTTCAAGAACCGAATTATTCAAAAATATATTTGCTTAATTTCGATTTTTCGAAAATAACTGGTTTCTAAAACCCGATTTAAAAAGAAATCGGTGTTTTGAATTTCGTTTTATTGAAACCCACGTTTTTGGACTCGGTTTTTTGCTAACCCATTTTCCTATTTAGTGATTGGCGGAGATAAAAGAAAGCGGTTTCTGAAAAAAAAAAAAACGAAACCCGTTTTTTAAATATGTTTTATAACGTTTAGAGTTTTTTCAAAAACCGGATTTTCAGATCTCCGCATTTTGAAACCCGTTTTTTTTAATACCAGTTTTAAACCCATTTTTTCCAAAACTAGTTTTTAAAACCCATATTTTCTAAACTCGGTTTTTCATATCCCGGGTTTTGATAACAGCCTTTTTAACCCGGTTCTTCAAAACCCAGCTTTTCGGCATTTTGTTTTAAAGCGTTTAGAGTTTTTCAAAAACCGGATTTTCAGATCTCGGCATTTTGAAGCCCGGATTTTTGAATAACAGTTTTAAACCCATTTTTTCCAAAACCAGTTTTTAAAAACCCATTTTTTCTAAACTCGGGTTTTCAGATTCCGGTTTTTGATACCCGTTGTTTTTAACCCGGTTTTTTTGGTGTAAAACCGTTAGATTTTTCGGGTAAGGAAGTGTAATTTGCCATGCCATATAACAATTGCTAAGCTCAAAGTGCACTCTGGCGTATACGCGATTTCTCAGCTGATTGCGCACTGGAATGCAGTAATTACCTACAGCTGCAATTTTGGGCCCAAGCGCTATTAAGCATGTACTAGCAATTCGAGAAAAAGTGTTTTTGTATGAAACTAACTGTGCGCTGGTGAAAACGAAAATCCCCCAAGAAGACGAAAAGAAAACCCTTATCCAAAATGCATCAATCAATTTGAAACGTCGCTGCAGCAGCGGGGCACAGCAGAGGGGAGCAGAGGAGCCTGCCCACAAATTTACTGCAAAACACTTTTACGATTGTAATGACCACTTTTGTGTGGTTTTGCACATTGTACCATTGCGCGAATGCACTTGTGCACTTATAAGTTTTGTGTAATCTTTTTGGGATCTTTCTGCAGATTTTATTGCTATGCTTCTTCTTCTTTTTCTTTGCTTTTTTGTAGTAAATTAACAAATTTCTCACTGCTGCATTGCTGCAACAAAAAAAAAAAATAAAAAATAAATCAAAAAAGCGTATTTCATTAGACATTTTCAGCGCAATTTTGCTTTTACGATTCTCAATGTGATTGAAATAACTGCGGCACTGCTGGGGTGTGGTTAGCCAAAAATTTTTTATACCGCAATTTCATTTTGGCATGCAATTTTGAAATTTTGATGAAGCGAAAAAATAACCTTAAGCTACTGTATATATATATTTGTATGTAGACAATAGATAATAATACAAGTAAAGCGAATTTGCCGGAAATTGCATTCCGAAGCATAGAATAGACAACAATATAAACGTTAAAGATGTAGAAGAAATGCCGCAATTTTAAAAGTAATCATATCCAGTGTAAGTGTACGATTTTACGATAAACAAAAGTATGAAATACAAGTAAAAAAGAAGTAGGAAGTGTAGTAGTTCTAATGACAGTTGTTGCTGATAGCCAGCTGCGCGTTTTTTAAAAACAAAAATTTTCTATTGAAATTGATTCTTTGATTGAAGTGCTTAAACAGCATTAAGAGGCCTAACAATGCAAAGCTTAGTTTTCCAAATTTCATAGTGCACACACTTGTAATCAAATGACAACCATATGTTACTATAGCTACCAGAGAAAAATTCGTCTTTTAAGGCAACCATTCTATATGTACCTTATTAAATTGCCCTTGGAGATTGTGCTGTATGCCAAACTCATAACGTAGGGAAATCCACTTTAAAAGAAGTGAAATTAGAACGAAACAAAATACTGAAGATGGCACATCGCCGAAACCAGTTTATAACCAAATCAAACTTGACAAGGGATAATGAAAATTCGTTCGACAATACAAAAAAGTTTCAATTATGTTGGAAAATCACTTTGTACTCGAATTCAATTTCATTACCGAAGGAAATTTCCAACCGATATCTAACAGAGCACAAGTGGTTATACCTAACAACAGCTGCACTTTCGCGCTGGATTTTATTATTGTTTTATCGAATTTTTTAGTTTGATGTTTTGTGTTCTATTTTTTGAGTGTTTTGGTTCCTTCTTCTTCTTCTTCTTCTTCTTCTTCTTCTCCTTTTTTAGCATCACTTTATTTTTTTTTTTGATCCAATTGCGTTTTTTTGCCATTTCTAAAAGCGCAATTTGGTGTGAGTTTCTTGCGGTATAATATTTTTGGCAGCTGACTATTGCTTAAGTATTTTCTGCTAAACTATATGTATATATCTGTGGTCACAAGCAATAACCGCCTAAGTCGACTTAGAAAGAATTCGAGTTATATATACCACGTTATTCTCCATTTAAGACTCTATATTTCTGTAAAACTCCCATGCTTATAAATTAATTCAATCGAAAGATATAAATAAAAACATTTAAGCTTAACTTACAATAGAGGTATATTAAATTTGCTATAACAGCCAAAGTAGATGTATATATGCACTTAATCAAATTTATTCATGACATTTTGTTTTATTTACAAAATTTGATGATAACATTGTGGATGGCTCACTGATTTTGGGTCTATAGTTTTTAGTCGACTTTTATGATTTGTTAAGAAACGCCTTCGAATATAAAAATCAATTTATCTCGAAATCATATTTTTCGACTTAAGCTATTATAGCAAATTGCCACAGATATACATACTTGTTTTTCAGCCCATAGTTTTGCGAACTTTTCTTCAGAATCGGTGGAAGATTAAATTTTTGCTGCTGTGCTTTATGATTTTCACTAATAACTATGAATAAATACCATTGTATGCCTCCAGTTTACAAAGCTTCAAAGCAAAATATGTACAAAAAAATATGTATCGTCCGTAGTCGAAGAGTCGTCCAATCAGACTGTGCTTCGGCGTAAGAAGTTCGTTTTGTTTTTATCTGCCAATCTAATACAAAATATTTTATTACTTGACTAAGAGACTTTCGCTTAAAAATGCAGAATATAAATATATATCAATCGGTTTTGAGCCCATAGTATCTTATTAATAAAATATAAAATAAAGCATATAGTTACTGATTATTTTGTACGGGGAGACGCAGTGTGAAATTTTATGTCGAATAATTTTATAGAATATTTTAACCCTTTAGCGAACTCATAGCTATAATTTTTCGGACTCCTCTTTCTCTTTCCGGTTTCCTTTCTCTTTTTCCCCTTTACCTTTTATTTGCGTTTCCTTTTCACCTCTATCCTTTTTATATTCCGTACACTTTCCTGTTACCTTTCCCCTATCGTTTCCTATTCCTTCCCCATTTCTGTCCCTTTCACTTTCCTCTTTCTTTTCTTTTCTTTTCTTTTCTTTTCTTTTCTTTTCTTTTCTTTTCTTTTCTTTTCTTTTCTTTCCTTTCCTTTTCCTTTCCTTTCCTTTCCTTTCCTTTACTTTCCTTTCTTTCTTATAGTGAAAAAATTTCAAGAAAGCTTTTAAATAGATGGCAACCCTTTTTATAAAACTTTAATTATACTAGCCATCTACAGTCCAAGTCCTTTCATATAACAACTCAGATTTGAAAATCAAGCAAAATATAGCGTTACATTTTATTTTTGACCAGGTGGCAACCCCTTTTATAAAAATTGTAATTAATTACTAATTTTCAGGCCAAACCCATTCATATGACAGCTCAAATTTAAAAATCAAACTAAATATAGCGTAAAATTTTATTTTTGAACAGGTGGCAACTCTTTTTTGTAAAAATTAAAATACATTACTTATTTTTAGGGCAAGCCCTTTCATATGCTAAGGCAAAGCGCTTTTCAAGTGGCACCTCAAATTTAAACCCCAAACAAAATATAGCGTAAAAATGCATTTTTGAACAGGTGGCAACCCTTCTTGTGAAAATTATAATTAATTACTAATTTTCAGGCCAATAATTTTCATATGATACCTCAAATTTAAAGACCTAACAAAATATAGCGTACAAATTAATTTTTGAACAGGTGGCAACCCTTTTTCGTAAAAATTAAAATAAATTACTTACTTTTAAGCTGATTCCACATAAAACTTTTTTCGCTTTGCGATACGCCGCTTTCTATGTCAAACAACGCAAAACTGAAAAACTATGCCACAATGAACGCTGCAACATCACTCAAAAAATATTTGTTTTCTGAAAAATCTTTCATTCTCCGTTTTATTTACAAAAAAGTAAATAGGAAAATAAAAATCTATTAAATTATTTTTCAATTGTGTGAAATTTAAATTTGTTTATTTACATTTGAATTAAAGTGAAACTGAAAAAAATTTCAACGCCCCCAAAAGTTGAAATTTGGGCAACTTTGTGCTTTACGTAACTTCGGCGTTGCGTTACTTTTTGTTATGTGAGAAACCTCATATAGATACATGTATTTTAATCTCAGCTGTCACGCAGAAAGTGTCACGTAGCGCAACACAAAGTTCTATGTGGAATCAGCTTTAGGTCAAGCCCTTTCTTATGTTCAGGCAGAGGCCTTTTCACGTGACACTTTAAATTTAAAAACCAAACAAAACATAGTGAAAAAAAATTTTTGAACGGGTGGCAAATCTCTTTTGTAAAAATTAAAATAAATTAAATATTTTTAGGCAAAGCCCTTTCATAAGTTCAGGCAAACCCTTTTCCAGTGACTTTTGAATTTTTGAACAGGTAGCAACCCTTTTTGTGAAAATTATAATAAATTCGCATGTATGTATAAGTTATTCATATGATAAATAAACTAATTCATTACATACATACATAAATATCTACACAGTCATCTAATTGAGCTTTAGTTCTATGGCAAACTCTTTAAAAGCCGAGCACGTGGCGAGTGAGCTTAGAAAAATTAAAAATGAATTAAGCATGAAAATTTCAGTCAAGTTAAAATAACAGCCAAATCTCTCGCCCTAAAATTTGAATTCTCCGAGAGCGTGATTTGCATAATTTCCACGTGTTCACGTATAACTATCTATGTACATATGTACACAATCTCGCACGCTCACGGTTTTAGCCACAAACATTTTTGTTCGCTTTATCTTTTAAATACACACATACATGCATACAAGCAAATAAATAACAAAGTGACACAAAACAAATCCTACCTCTGACATCCGTTTGCCACTCTCCAATTCCAAATAATCCTCTGCCACGCTATCATCATCGGCACTGCTACCCGCCGCAACGCCAACATCATCAGCATTTGTGCCCCTCCGCCTCGCAGTACTGCCACCGCTGGCACACGTGGCTGCCGCATCACCGGATGTTTGGTGTTTTGTATCACGTGTTTTAGTGGCGCGAAAAAATCCTCGACCACCACCACCAGCACCACCTTCGTCATCGTCATCATCCTCCTCCTCGCTGCCACTAATATCGCGCCCGTGTGCACCGCCGCCGCCGCCCGTATCGTCACCGTCTTCACGCATCATCTCGCCCACATGATTGGCAATTAGACGTTTACGTGCCGTTTTCGCTTTTGCTCCCTTATACACAAATATATGGGTGTCCTTGTCGACGGCCGTTGTCAAGGGTGTGCAGGGCGAGAGTGGCGAAAAGAGGCTGGTGCCATCCTCGTCTATCGATGCGGTTGCATGTGCTGCTATGTGGTGGTGTTGCTGCCTCTTGTGGTAGCTATTGTAGGAGGGCAGTCGCTGCAGTGATGACGGACTGACTGTGGAAGCGGCGCTGGTGCTGGCACTTGGCCAGTTGTCGCTCGCATTAATGCTACTGCGTTGATGTGATTCATAGTAGGGTGCTGTTGTTGTTGCGCCAGCGGTTGTTGTTGCTGTTGTGTGCGATGTCGAAGTGTAGGCGTATGTCGCGGGCGGAAATGAAGAGCTTGTCGAGTGCAATGGCAGCACATTGTGGCGGGCGGTCGTCGTCGAGCGATATGGCATTGAGCGGCCGAAGCTGTGTTTGGGGAGGGAGGGAAAGTGAGAGAGTGAGTTAGAAGGAGAATGAGTGTGTGTGTGTGTGTGTTATACATAAAGAGCAAGATAAAAAAGAATGAGAGAGAAGCAGAAAATGCGATTATATGACATTGATTCAACGGCTATTATATGTACACCCAACTGCGGATTCAACAGACTTTTAGTTTAGTTGATTTTTTTAATATTTCACTGGTTAGAATCTCCTTTGTTTACTTAAGATGTTACAACAACTGTGTATCTATATATACTGTAATTCAATGCGCCTAACCGCGTCTGGTTATAAAAAATTTATGTTTGAAAGATAAGTAGTGACTTTTCAAACAATTCTTATCTGACTGCCTAAAAGTATGTCATGTAAAAATACATACATAACAGTGGCGGACGTTTCATACAAGCCGAAAAGCCCGGCTTGCGTAAATATTTTCGTTCATTTTGTTTAATGAATTTCAATAGCAACTATATTTAATGAATTTCTTTAAAATCTGGCTATTTTACGCTTGAAATGTGCTTACTATTTATGTATGTTCTTCAATATGTTTACTACTTAAGTTATCATTTCGCGTTAGCCCAGCAACAACATTCACATTGTAAGTTAGCATTACAGTAATACAGCCCGCACTGTAACATCAGACAGCTTTCGCCTAGAAGCACTACAAATACATCCCCAACTGCCCTCATAATGCGCATTTTGTTTGTGCAGTCAATCACAGCTTAACCTGGTTTAGTTAGCATGCTTTAACAGTTCCACACATGGGCTTTTATGAGGCTTTCAAAACAGAATAACATAGCTTGTTTTCTCGCTTTCTCTAAGGAGAAGTCAATTGCTTATTTTCATAGTTAATGCCCATATGACAATACGTTTTTTTTCTGGTATTCTACCAGGTTTTTTGTGTGAAGGAGATGGTCAAATACAGTTTTGCGTTGGTGCAAGCGAGCAAGCTATATTGAAAAAAAAACCAAACAAAATACCATCTAGGCGGTTAAAAACCAACGAGCCAGCTTGTATTTCGTTAGGTTTTTTGGCATTCGGCCGTTTTTTCTGACAATTGTTTCAATTTGACAACCAGAAAATAAATTATATTTAAAATAAACAAGTAAAAGCGCAGCTGTCTTCGGCCGTAGCGAAGACTTCATACCTTTCATGAGTGGGGAAATGAAAAGTTACCTATGTATGTACATAGCCGGATTAAGTTTAATTTATAATTTTAATTCTGTGGGCTATTTATGGAAAGATTTATTAGAAAAAATGGTGTCTTGGCTATTTAAATGGAGGAGTTATACACCAAAATGTCCATATCTGAACAATCGGTTGTATGGGAGCTATATGTTATAATGGTCCGATCTTGACAATTTTCGGTAGCCCCGTTTGGGCCAATATGGGTACAAATACTTCAAAATTTCACACCGTTAGCTGTTAAAATGGAGGAGTTATACACCAAAATGTCCATATCTGAACAATCGGTTGTAGGGGAGCTATATGTTATAGTGGTCCGATCTTGACAATTTTCGGTAACCCTGTTTGGGCCCATATGGGTACAAATACTTCAAAATTTCACGCCGTTAGCTGTTAAAATGGAGGAGTTATACACCAAGATGTGTATATCTGAACAATCGGTTGTAGGGGAGCTATAGGTTATAGTGGTCCGATCTTAGCAATTTTCGGCAATCCCGTTTGGGTCCATATGGGTACAAATACTTCAAAATTTCAGGCCGTTAGCTGTTAAAATGGAGGAGTTATACACCAAAATGTGTATATCTGAATAATCGGATGTTGTGGAACTATATGTTATAGTGGTCCGATCTTGACAATTTTCGGTAACCTTGTTTGGGCCAAAATGGGCACGTCTACTTCAAAGTTTCATGTCCTTAGCTGTTTAAATGGGGAAGTTATGCACAAATTACATCCAAAAATTTCATGTATATCTGAATAATCGGTTGTTTTCTATATGTTATAGTGGTCCGATTCGGCCGGTTCCGACAAATGATAAGCTGCATATAACAACATACCTGTATTCCGAATTTCATTCAGATATCTCAAAAACTGAGGGACTAGTTTGCGTTCACACAGACGGACGGACGGACAGACGGGCATGGCTTAATCGATTCAGCTCGTGATTCTGATCATATCGGTATATATTTTGGTGGGTCCCCCACGCTTCCTTCTGGTACTTTCGACAAAAATTTGTTGGCACTAAGTTATAATACCATTTCATTCTCATGAAAGGTATAAAAATATATGGAAATACAAATTTTAAATTTGCCTCTTGTAAGCTTCTGCTTTGGCCGTAAGGGTAAAGAAGAAATACGGAAGAAAAATTATATTGCGTACTGGCTTCGCTTCATAACTTTTTTATTTCAGTAATTTAAATAAAATCAAATTTCCAAAAAAATTAATTTTTGAAATTTAATAGGCTAACATTTTTCCCATACAAACAATTGCCAGGCTGTTTTGCACATTTAACATACTCATATCCACATAAAATTTATATGGATGAGTTCGTATGAGTCAGGAGCAGTGCATAGGCATATAATTTTTTCTATAAATTATTTAATTTGTTTATAATTAATAAATAAAATTTTTAGTTAAGAGAAATAGATATCGTAAACGTGTTTACAAATATCGTATACACAGTTGAAGAGTCGCTTTAATTTAAAATCGCTCTCTCTATTTTATATGCATTGGCCCAGTTTACGCTCAGATCAAAGTCAACGCGGCCAAATATCTCCTATTGCTTTTCCATTAAAGCGAAAAATGAGAGAGAGGGCGGGAGAGCTCACTGAGTAATTTTAATTTTGACCAAGGCATATCTAACAGGTAGGCTCAGCGGCGAAAAGCGATTGAAAAACTTCTTTTTTTATTTACAAATGTAGAGTGTAATGTCAAAATCAAAGCGAATTCACATCATGGCCAATAGGAATGGACGAGCCCCAAGCGAATTCAGATTTTAACTACGGCGAAATATCATTTCGACATTACACTCTACCAATTACAATAACAAAATAAATGAGAAATTTCTGAATTCGCCACCGGGCCTACCTTCCTAGATCTTCCTCGATTTTGACCATGATTTCGCTTCGGACCGTGATCAAAAGGGCAAATCAGTGTTGCGGTACAACTGGAATTTGGAAAGTGTTGCTTATCTCCGCGAAAAGGAATAATTTTTATACCAATACAAAGTTGAAAAAATAAATTGCATGGTCGAATTTCGAGCACCGGCGATACTAGTAAATATTATTTTCATTTAGTTTGAAGTTTAATGTCATTCAAATAGTTTTTGAGGGAGTATTTTTGTCTTGTCAACCTACAGAAGAATTGTTTTTGTATTTTGATTTTCGGTGTGTTTTTCAAACCAAAAATACCAGAGAAAAAACGTAGTGTCATATGGGCATAAGGTAGCAAACCAATTTTTTTTTAATTTTCACATCAAATTTGTATGACTTTCAGTTAGTGCAGCAAAGAAATTACACAAATGGCTACGCTTCATACATAGGCTTACCCAGCCAATTTATGCTAGCGCCGCCACTGATACATACTGATAAATATTAGATATATTCTTGTGCCACTTACTTGTAACCATATTTTGGTGATTCACTCTCATTGCGACGCCGCGATGCGGACATCATCATATTCGACCGTTCTCCACGGCTTGCTGCCATCATATACGTCCACATGGTGATGAATCATGGCATTCGGAAGCGCTTAACGTAGAAACTAAATTTATTATATGTCCTTTTTTTGGTTTGTTTGTTTGTTTTTTTTTTTTCGTTTGTGTGCTAGTTTTGTATGATGATAAAAAAGCAATTTTCGGTCAGAGGTCTTTTCAAGACTCCGTTTTGCTTTTTAGTCTTTATCCTTTTTGGCTTTATTTGGCTTTTTTATATTTGGCACTCACAAGCAACCCACCAACACAAAAATAAAAGACAACAAAAAAAAAAGCTCGATGATCGATGATTTCAGGCGCTGAAAGCGTAGTTGATAAGTGACAGAGAATTACAAAAATTAGCAGCGAGTTTGTCACAGCATATTACCAGTAAGTGGGTACATACATAAGTACGTATGCGAACAAAAAGTCAATCTTTAGTTAGGCAACAGCAGCAGCAGCAGTTGCGTTGCGCCTAAAATGCCACCAACTAATCGCTCACTCATTTGACAAACGATTATTTTCTGCGTTAAACCAAGCGATTCCACTCGTTTTGGTTATAAACTTTTCTTTCTTTTCTGTCACTCTGTTCTTTTCTTTATTTTTATGCGCAATTTCTTTCACTTTTACTGCATCACTTTTAAGTTTATATTTAATCCTTTTTTTTTTTTAATATTTTTTCTGTTATGGCTTTGCGCTTCGCTGAATTTGCCGTTGACGGTTGATTTGCCGTTATGGCCCGTTTGACGGTTGTTTTTAAACTGGTTTCTGATTAGCTTTGCTTGCCTATCTTATGGCTTAGTTTTATTCACATACTTGAATTATTTATTTATTAGATTTTGCTATTATCACACCATTTGCACCCACATGTGGTGGTGGTATCTACGTTCTTTTGGCTTTGTTTTTAATTTCATTTAAGTTCACTTTTATGTTTATGTTATTAGGTTTTCCTTATCTGCTTAGAGTCGGCTGGTTGACACTGCATTCATTGCCCTTTTTATTATTATCGCACATTTCCGCATAAAACAATGTCAATTAAGTAGCGCTGCAAATAAAATAAAGAAAATAAATGTTGATTAGCTTTAATGACCATTAAAGTAAAAATAGATAGAAGGGGTTTTTGTTGTTGTTTTGCAAATTAAAATTAATTATACATACTACATACTTCAATGTCATTTCAGTTTAATCGCTTATGCAAAATTTAAATAAGTTCATTGTTACATACAATGAGTTCAAAGTCTTTGAAGGTTCAAGCAGGTTTACACGCTAAATGAGGGCCATGACATTTGTTTAGCGAATTGATAACGCAAAATATGAACAAACACTTTTTATATTCAATAACCTGTAACGCTTGTTCACACACTCAATAAATTAAAAAAAAAAATTAAAAAAATAAGCAAAGCAGATAAACGAAAGCAACTCAAAAGCAATCTTCTTTTTTATATGGCTTTTCTTATAGTCAATCAATATAAGTTGTTGTGTTGCCGTTTTGGTTTAGTTTTATCAAAGATACGGCGATACTTTTTATTTTGGCTTAGAACAAATTTGATAGATACCTTTTCAATCGGCATCAAATAATATTAATGAAATTTAATACAATTTAATCCATGTCAAAGAATATTAATGTATTAATTTTAATATTTTCTTGAAAATTCTAACAACCTGTGAATGCCACGAAAAATATGTTTTCCGAAAAGTGTTTGAAAAAAAATACCAAAAATGGGTAAATCGTAATTGCGCAACGTTTTATCAAACTTTTAGTAGGCATCACTGGCCTCGGCAGGCATTTTGACTTGGAGGAGGAATTTGTGTCGTAAGAGGCGACTAAAATTCACCGGCCTAGAAGGTTGATAATGCTCAAAAAAATCGTTCACACAATAATCGGGCTAGTGTCAGAAGGGACTAATACCCGAGCGCACCGGATTTATACGGCAAAGGATTGTCACTTCCCTTACGTTGCACAAAACCTTCGGGTAGTGTCTTGGTAGCAACAACAACAGCAACAACTTGGAGCAGGGTAGCGCAACAAATATTAAAGTACTGATTCAATGACTCCAATTCAATTCAAGAATCAGCTCTGGTAACTAGCTCTACTAGAAATGAAAGGTATAAAAAAAATTCGAAGAAACACAAAAATTTAATTTGACTAACGAAACTTTCTTGAGCAGTTCTTACGTGTTTTTTATATGAAATTTTTGTAATTTTTTTATGCTTCTCATTATTTTAATACCTTTTATGATTCTCTTGTATTAAATTGAGTTTATTTGACAGAAGGCAGCGAAAAATTAAAAATGATAATTAAGTATTCATATGAATTTGCATGTAAAATGTAAGCTGCAATTCATTATCTTTATATTTTTAAATTGTTAAATGTAATAAAAAAATAAAGATATTATTGTTAAAAGTCCGAAATCAGCTCATTTTATTAATTTAATTTTTTTTCAAACATTTTTCAGTGCTACGAAAAAATCACGAAATTATTAATTGGTGATACCAGATTTTTCGAGGCTGCGGAAATACTGGTTGTAGCATATTTTAAGGCGAAAATCATGTAATATGGCTATAATGATACTTGTTTAGTTTTCGCACTTTTTATTGATCGCATATTTTTAAGTATTTTGTTAGTTGTGCAAAATTAATATGCAAAATGCATAAATCAAAAAAAAAAAACTTTAAAAGTGAACGTTTTCTCGTTTTCAACAAAAAAAAAACCAGCTATGTCGCCTGAAAATATACCACAACTTTTTATACTTAAACTTATTAGCCAATCACTTTGCATTGGTTCGCATTTTGAAGGGGAATAACACATGCTTATTTTGTTGTTTTTTTGTTAAGATTTTACTGTCACTTTGTTTCACAAATACATATGTCCCCTCAAAATATACTACATTTTTTATGCTTTCTTTAATAAGCATTCACTTCTCATTAGTACTTACTTTGAGGGGCTAAATAAATTACTTATTTTTGACATTTATGGCCCTTGAATGACAGTTTTAGCACAGAAATTCTTCGTGAAATTGAACTAAGTTCTTTCAAAACAGCATAAAGATGTTGCTAGATGGAGTTGTAATGTACTAAAAGCTTCTTATAAGTCCATAGCCCTCGAAACTGAACTGAATACAGAGAAGTATGTACTAACAAGTCATCAAGAAGTCAAGGAGTTATCATTATCTTGGAAAATGCACTAGGTACTTGATAGAGAAGCACTACTTGATGGAGGGACACAAACAGCGTTTTTATGAGATTTTATTACGGGTAGCAAAGCCCAAACGATACGAGTAAATCTCGCTTCTAATATTTCTTTTTTGTTGTTTGTTTTTCCGATGGGGTAGAAATATGATGTATAGCGGAAAGATTTTCTAATAATCTGTGTATACATATGTCTGTATTTTTTATTTCGCTACTGAAAGTTTGTGCGGTGCAGAAAATTTCTATATCCATTCTAAATAAAATACAGCACAGCAAATAAATCAACAAAAAAAATATTTAGCAATAAAAACCACAAGCAAAACTTAAATTAAATTCGACGCGCACACTCGGCTTAACTCAATTTGACTTTGCATCTATACTCAAATTCAAGTGCATGACACAACTACAATTGACATTTGGCAAACTTCAGACTTTTATCAGCAAAAATGCAGGCGACAAGCAAGAAGCAGCATAGCGGAACACAAATATGCATATAATTGTGGTGCCTTACACTTCCATTATTATTCATTACTATACAGTTATATGTAAATACATGTCCATACTTATTTATGTGTATGTATGTTTTTATACAAGTTCATTCAAATATTTGAAATTCACAGAGCTTTGCTTGGATCTTGTCTTCATTTCGCTTGGTTCAACATTTGTTGACGGCACATTAGCTGTGCAAATGCTGTGTTTACTGTGCAACTCAACAACTACTGCCAATGTGCACAGTGCACTGCTACTAAATATGTACATATTTATGTGCTGTAAATATGTACAACAACAATCACAACAACAACCAAATAAACATTTTATGCAGCAAAGTTTACAACAACTGCAACTACTCTCACCCGCGTAACGTGCTAATGCTTGCATTTAGTTGAATTGTGTATTGTATGTATGTATGTATGTATCAGTGGCGGATGCTGCATACAAGCCACAAAGCCCGCCTTGCCTAAATATTTTCGTTCATTTCATTTTATGAATTTCCTTAAAGTCTAGTTATTTTACGCCTGAAATGTGTTTACTATTTTTGTTCTTCAATGTGTTTACCACTTAAGTACTCATAGCGCATTAGTACAATATCAAAATCAGGCAAAAGCGTTAGTTTAAAACGCGACGAAAATGAAAATCAAATAAAATAAAACATTTCACGACTTTTGCTAATTCAACTTCACTTTTCCAAACACTGCTTAAATGTTAAGCTAAAGCACCCATTTTTTTATATTCTCTTATACATAGTGCTATAATAAGCAAATTCCCTACTGCTGAAATTGCCATCGTTATAAGGAAACTAAAAATAGCTCTGCGTTTTAGTGTGAGTTTCAGATAGACCACTGTGGTGCAGTGGGTAGAGTGCTCGCCTGCTATGCCAGAGGTCTCGGGTTCAAACCCCAGTCCGAGCAAGAACCAAAAAAATTTTCTAATTAGTAAAAATCCAATTATTGGGTTTTTTAAGAGCAGTGGTCACCTCTCGGCAGTGGGCGGCATACCCTCCGAGTGTATTTCTGCAATGAAAAAGCTTCTCACAAAAAATGCATTCGCCGTTCGCAGCCGGCATAAAACTGTAGGTCCACCCAATTAGTAGGAAAAAACAAAAGGAGCACACATCGAATTGGGAGAGAAGCTCGGCCATAAAACTAGTCAGCGCCATTGTATTATTATTATATATTCAGATATTTCTATATAAGTTTGGTGCCAGCAATCAATCCAGTTGAATTCTTCTCAAATGATTCTAATAATAACTTCTCTTCTTGTTTTGTAGATAATTCACATTCTGCTGGTGAATAACTTGAATTTACTTTCGACTTAGGCACGCATAAATGTCTTGACCAAGCGGGTTAGGTGGCTTAGAATATACCCGTGGTAAGGAATGATTGTCGTAAGAGGCGACTAATAGCATTGACAGACGGCAGCGATAATCCGGAATATCTAGCTAATTCAGACTTAACTTGAGAATTAACTGGAGGTAATCCGGAATATCTCTTGAGTTAATCCTCAAAATTTTACCGGATTAGAGCACTTTGTAATGACATCCCTGGTGAAAAATGTCTATTGTGAATGAAAGGGAAGAAAAAGAAGAACCCAAGGAAGATCTAGGAAGGTAGGCGCATAAGCGAATTTAGAAATTTTGAATGTAATTTGTTAGTGTAATGGGTAGTGTAATGTCAAAATGATATTTTGCCTTGGTTGAAATCTGAACTCGTTTGGGACTCGCCCATTCCTATTAACCATGATGTGATTTCGTTTTGATTTTGACAAAACCCTACCTTTGGAAATAAAACAAGAAGTTTTTGAATTCGCCGCTGCGCCTACCTTCCTTCAGCTGTTTTGTTAATCCGCAATACTTGCCGTCTGTCAGGGTAAAATTTTAATCGAATTAAGTGTTGCGGTAATCGAGATTATCGCTGCCGTCTGTCAATGCTATAAGATCCAACGGCCTAGAAGGCTGATAATGGCCAAAAAAAGTCGACAGTCGGGCTAGTGTCAGAAGGGACTAGTACCCAAGCCTATCGGATTTATTCGGCAAAGGACGGTTACTTCCCCTACACTCAGCAAAACCTTCGGGGAGTGGCTTAGTGTCTACAACAACAACAACAACAACAACAACAACATAAAGTCTAATTGCTAGGCTTCATACAGAGGCTTGTCCAGCCAGTGCTTGCTAGCACCTCCACTGGCATGTATGTATGTGAGTGTATGCTCTGTATATATGTGTGCGCGTTTAGCTATGGAACACGAAGTCAGCGCCTTGTTATGCTAAATTCCGCATTCACTCCCGTAAGCAAACAAAAACAGCTGCTCTGCTTACTACAGCTTTAGTACATACATACATACACGCTTTTCATGCCCTTCTTTGTCCACATGCCTCCTTCGCCCCTTTTCCTACATTCCTTTCTTCACTTGCCACCATTAGCTGCCTCTTACACTTTCATTTTTATTTTTATTCATTTTTACTCATTTTTATTCAGATTTTTATTTTCTCGAGCGTATGCTACTTTCTCGATTTTCTTTTCCCAATCCCTTTTCTACTTCCCTTTCCACTGGGCGCCTTGTATCTCTGCCATCACTCTACGCTACTTACTATCGCTTAATGTGTCGCTGTTGCTGCTGCTGTAGTATCTTCTTTGTATGTTTTGTGAGGAGACGTCGCGACTTTGTGGCGCTGCCAACATTCATTTTCTACCGTTTTATTACAGTGAATTAAAAAAGTAGACGTCTAATTTCAGTTTTGTTACTTTTATTATCGAAAATTTGTAATTCAATTGCATTACGGTTTATTTGCTGTTTGCTCGCGTCGTTTTCGCTGAGTTGCATTTTGAAATTGTTGTATTTGTATGTATGTATGTGTGTATATATGTACATCTGTATGTAAGCATGTATTTATGCACGTTTTTATGTAGCTTAAATTACTTATCTTCCAAAAAATTCTTTAATGAGCTGAATTTGCCAATAAGTTAAGAAGCAGTTTGCAAAAGAGCGATCAAGAGAGACAACGACAGTAAATGGAAGAAAAACTGAAATCGATTTTCATTTGCTTTAAAATACGAAATGAAGTAAGAAAGTTTTAAGTATGTTTTGAACTTTATATGAAAAAAGTTGCAGCAGATTGGTTTGCACCTTTGTTGGGTACGCCAACTATTCAACCTCCTTACTGCTACTCATTTCTCTCATATTAAAATCCGTTTGGTATGAATCTTCGTCTTCTTAATTTGTGGTTAACCGTTTAGAGTCTAGACGATTCTCGTCGAGTCCAAAAAAGCGCGTCAGTCGTTTCTGTTTCGCGCTGCCTGGCGCCAATTGGAAATGTCAAGAGAGGACGAGTCAGTCTGCACCTGATCTTCCCAATAAAGTGGAGATCTCCCTTTTCTTCTGTCAGAAATACTTTCTGGGACCAACGTAGCCTCTGAATCTTTATTCAGCAATGTCGATGTCTGCATAAAGCAACGAAATGATGAAGAGACTTTCCCACTCCAAAGCTGAGTCTAAGGGAAGTTTCTGCTCTCAATTTGGGAAGTCATATTTTTTATAGCGCTTTTTTCGCGCATTTTTTCTAACGAATAACTTCAGACCGATTGCGAGAGGCTGGATATTCTACCTTCACAGTCTAGAATTCTGTAGATAACGTTTCTTGTTTTACAATTCAGGCCTTAGATTTTGTGCGAAGTTACCATAAATGCCTTTTTGGTTCTTTGCTTTTCCGACAGGGTAGGTAGGTATTACCATAAATGCCCTTGCCTATCAAATATCAAAGGTTAGGTTAAGTTAGGTTACGTTGGCCGAGATTCAGTGATACCTCACATAGACCACATATCGTCCTTGGTATTGGAGGCGTTATAATAAACTCGGAATGCAAGACTTCGCAAGTTTTATTATTTTCTGTAGTTCCTGATGCCTTCTAAAGGTGAGAAGTGTGCATAACCAAGGCAACTAAGTCGGAGTCTGCCAAAAGCTGGATATTGACAGAGAAGATGTTACAAAGTGCTAACAGTATCGGGTTCGTTGCATGCCGTGCACACCTGACTCTGAACCATTCCCATTTTGAACGCATGAGCTGGTGTGAGACTTTAGTATGCCGACCGCCAATCTGCAGTCTGCTTTAGGAAGTGTGAGTAGATAATTTGGGGGGTTTTGCGTTGTATGACCAAAACATGATTTTGGCGATCCAGCGGGATGGCAGCGGTTTCAACTGTGAATCGCCTTTGCGTATCTGTGTCTGATCTATTTGAGCTGTATGGTAATTTAGAGAGGGGAAAATGTTTTCCACATTAATTTGCGCTGATGATGTCCCAGAGTTGGCTAACACGTCTGCCCTCTTATTTCCCACGATTCCCTAGTGTCTGGGGATCGTAATGCGTCTATTCACGCAGAGTTCATGTAATTTGGCCCTGCATTGATTTACGTACATAGAAGTATACAAGATATTTCACATAGAAAAAATGACGAATAGGAATGGATTTTAAAATTAATAATAATATAATACAATGGCGCTATTATAACTCTGACGAGTTTTATGGCCGAGCTTCTCTCCCAATTCGAGGTGTGCTCCTTTTTGTTTTTCCTACTAATTGGGTGGACCTACAGTTTTATACCGGCTCCGAACGGCGAATGCATTTTTTATGAGAAGCTTTTTCATGGCAGAAATACACTCGGAGGGTATGCCGCCCACTGCCGAGAGGTGACCGCTGCTCTTAAAAAACCCAATAATTGGATTTTTACTAATTAGAAAAATTGTTTTGGTGTTTGGCTTGGACCGTGGTTTGAACCCGAGACCTCTGGCATAGCAGGCGAGCACTCTACCCACTGCGCCACAGCGGCCATTTTAAAATTAACGCCCCTAAAGTTAAATGTGTAACGCGCTGATGAGGTTCAATTAGGAATTAACTTATTAATAAATAGCTTGACCTACCAAAGAGTTATAAAAGAGTTAAAAAAAAAAAATAATGATGTAAATTCTATTTTCCCTTGTAATTGAATAATTGAATGGACTTTCGCTTGTAATTCAATGAAAGTGCTTTTTATCATGTTTGTTGTAAGTAATAATTAATTTAAGTGCATTACATAACATTTCTAAGAAGCACTTTCTCTTCCTCTACCCGCTGCTGCTCCTTTTTTTCTGCTGTCATTCGCTTATGCATTAAACTAATTCCTTTCAGCACTTGAAACAGTTACAACGTAGATTAATATTAGTTAGACAAAACAAATTAGTGCGATGAATTCAACATAAGACGCACATTTTCGTAATTGATACTCTCTCTCTCTCTCTCTCTCGCTCTCTCTCTCTTTTCTAACTGTACTATAATTTCTATTTTCTCTTTTGCATTCTATTAAATAGTTGATTGTGGTTATACTTAAGTTCTCTAACCACATCTATTATGAAGAATACCTACACTCAGGGAAAAACAGCATTTTGAAATCAAAAATAAAATTTTTGTTTTCATAATGCACGTCTTAAACCAAACCAGTTTTATTTTAATAATGAAAATTTTCAAATTAAAAATGAAATTTTTGAATTAAGAATAAAATTTTTGAAGTAAAAATGCATTTTGGATTTAAAAAGAAACATACCTTAATTAAAAATGGAAATGAATGTTGATTCAAAAACTCGCTCTTTGTTGAAAATTTTTTTGTGAGAAAATATTTTTTTGTGTGAAATCCAACAAAAACAATTATGAGAATCGATTTTTTTTAATTTTGTTTTTACAATGATTCATATAATTCTTGGATTCTTTTTTAGGAAAAGGAAAGTATAAATAGGTTACTACAATTCAATATAATGTTTAATGTTCCGCTATGTGATGGCGTTGGATTGAATTTCAGGTTAATGTCATAGTTCGAATACGGAGGAGAATATAAAATAAAGAAGAATAAGGAGAATAAGGAGAATAAGAAATAAAGATAGCAAACAGTTAAGGCAAAATAGAAAAGAAGAGGAGAACAAGCGAAGGCTATATTTTTGTAGTTGGGACTCGGATTGAGAGAAGATGAAGAGAATGCCGTTGGATACAATTTCGAACCCGGAAGAGAAAATGATATTGTGAACACTGCAGCGTTTTTTTCTCATAGTGTTTAAAATAAAAATAAACATTTTTAAATTTAAAATGTTTTTTCTTGATTTAAAAATTTTACAATGAACATTTTTAAAATAAAAATTTTGGTATTACGTCACTTTTAAGCACGTTTTCATATGTTTTTATAATTCTTTTTCCCTGAGTGTGCCAGTGGGTTTTTAATTCCCTTTGATTTGACACAACAGATAACACTGTTCAACAGCACTTTTCGGGGGCGAAATAATTTCTACACAGAGCGAAAGATCACTATCCATATAGCAAAAAACTCAAACCGTTTTCATCCCTGAGGTAATTACTTTTTTGTATTGCCATTTTAAATTTGCGAAATTTCGTCTGAGTGATTTGTAAATGAATGAAAAAAGGCTTAAAAACATATCGTGTAAGAATATGTTGTTAGGAAACATATAGTAAAATTGTACTAACTTTAATTTCGTGGAATACTTTAACCTAACACCTCCACGAAGAGGTCGTTTTGACCACTTTTTTTAAAATTCGAAAAAAATAGTTCTTTAAAGGTCGTTAGAGGGTTCGAATGTTCTAGAAAATTACTCGCCATAAAATTTTACTAGGGGTACCCTCAGACAAATTCTTTGTACAAAGAACCTAAGTATACTATTTTTTATTTAACTCCCTAAAAAAGGCACCAAAAACGACCTCTTTTTGGAGGTGTTAGTTATTTTTTTTTTAAGAAATAGACCAGTTCTTATTCATTAGTAATAATTTTAATTATATTTTCTTTCTAAGCTCTAAAAATTTGGTTCTGTTAAATTATCCTAAATATCCTCAATTCTTAAGCAATCGCAAGATGTATGTAATAATTATAACGGTGCCGTGATTTAATCCCAAGTGGCATAACCCCAATTTTAAAATTAATCCCAATTTTTTTACTTGGGATTATGTCAACTATGTGGGAGTGACATAATCCCAAATAAAAGGGAGCCAGAATACCAAATCACTCGAGTAGGTACTAGTGCGAAGCAAAATCGCGATTTTTGCTTCCAAATTTTTATTTTTTATAGACATATGTACATATTTATATACCTATGCTTCTATTAAAAAAAAAGCGCCGCAGGGGAAAATTTGGAATCAAAATCGCGCGATTTTTTCTTCCAAATTTTCATCTTTTTATAGACATATATACAATGTACACAAATATTTATATACCTATCGTTTTATTGAAAAAAGTCTGTATATATGTAAATATATTTAATTTTAATGTATTTTTTTAGTTTTAAAGTAATTTTTTGAGAACATGTGTATTTAAGTACATACATATACTCAATGTATTATTGTATAACAACATTAACTTTATTGTCAGCTTTAATTTTTTTGCTTAATGTAATAAAATCTAAGAAAAAATCTGAAATGTTTTTTGCGCTTGAAAATGACATTATCCCAATTGGGATTATGTCACTACGTCTGGGGTGACATAAGCCCAAGTAAAAAAGTTGGGATTATGTCACCCTAGGGGGAGTGACATAATCCCAAATAAAAAATTTGGGATTATGCCCCTTGGGATTATGTCAGGGTACCATTATAACTCGATATCGCATGCTTCAAGCGACTTTCAAAAGCTTTTCGCAAAACTTTCCCTCTTTAAGATCGAATGAATTTTAAATAATTCACAAAAAGCGCCTTTGGCACACTTCAAATGAATTTCACGGTCATTCCCACTTAGTCAACAAAAACAGACGCCAACGAAGCTGGCTCAAAAGTGGCACAACCGCCCACACACAGGCAGGCAGGCAGGCGGACAAGTAGGACAGGCCAGGCTATACGGATACACGCATTTAACTGCATACATATTTACATACATATTTGCATAAGTGCGGTTTTGCGGAAATACACACAAGAAAACAAAAAAAAACAAAAAAAAAATTAAAGCGTGAACAACGGGTATTCATGAATATTGATGTGTAAACTGTTTCGAAATCGGATATTTATTCCCTTTTCCTTATTCCTTTTTTCCTGGCTTTCTATGGATTAAAAGGCGACTATCGTTTTTGTAATTTTTTGTTGTCATTGTGACTGCTACTATTTTGTTGTTTTTGTTTGTTTTGGTTTTTGGTTTTTGACTTTTGATTTTTTATGTTGTTTTGTTTTGTATTGCTCAGAAACATGCAAGATCATCCGAGTCCACGTTTGACCCATATCTGGAGACCCGGCCTAGGGGTCACAATGAAAAGAGCTTCATATCGAAGTCCTGCTCAAAACCTTTCATTTGATACCAATATTGCCAGAAACATTCAAGGATCATCCGGGTCCTCCTTTTGACCCATATCTTGAGACCCGGCCTAGGGGTCACAATGAAAAGAGCTTCATATCGAAGTCCTGCTCAAAACCTTTCATTTGATACCAATATTGCATAGAAAATTAGATAGGTAGATGTAGGTATGCATATCCACACATTTGCATACATGTTCAAACAGGTTGGTCCTTTTTATTTTTCCTATTTGTCGAATTGTTGCAGAAAACAATAACAACAACTTCACTTCACTTCGCTGCTGTTGTTGTTGATATTTGTATTTGCACGGCTATGCATGCAAGCATTTGTCAGTACATGTCTATCTACCTACCTACCACTGACAATGCCAAGCGATTCACACGGACGCAGCAGTGCACTAACACAAAGGTTATTAACGTTTACGCGTAAACTTTACCTGTTTTTCGAAATCACTCGTAGCTACAGCAAAGATGTTTACACATCAAAATATATATTAAGGGTATTCATTTAACCTTATAAATGCCTCGTAAAGTGTGTAAACTTGTAAATTTATAAAGTTTGTAAACGAACTGTCAAATTTTGTATGGAAAATCATTTACGCATGGTTGAGAAATTTACGCGCACATTTCAGTGTGTAAACGCTGTAAACTTGAAAAAAGCAACCTTGCGCAACAGAAACCTCTAGCATCAGTAAGTCATTTACAAAAATTTCCTTGTAAAGTCGTTTTAATTTGGATTTCTCATTTATTTTTGGCATATTTTAATATATGTCTTTAATATATGTAGATATAGTTTTAAATAAATTTTGACAATAGCACAGCTGATGACAAGTTTACGAAAAAAAATTATTAGGTGCGTTCATATAACAGTGTGTGTAAACTGATAGAAATTTACACTTTATAAACTTCTACTCTTAAATGAATACCCTTATTACCGAGAATTGCTCGGAAATGTTCTTTGGCTGCTTTTGCTTCTGTAGGCATGAAATGCACTCGATACGCCACCACACAGTTTAATTATGCCACATTTATATATTTACATATTTACATATGTACGTATGTACACGTACATATATACACAGTTAAAATAATATACTTGACAGCCTTAGCAGAAGGGTTACACGCGTGGAGAAAGGGCAACAGAGATTCAAAGTAAGAGGAAACCACAGTGGAAGCTGAGCTGAGTGTTGTTCCAATGGCCAGAGCGTATACATATGCATGTATATCCAACTGTCGGCTTTAATATAATAAAATGCACAAGTTGATCACTATTATTGTTTTCATATGGTAGAGTGTAATTATGTGCATATCTCTACGTGCGCAATTGTGCTCTCAAGTGCGCGCCACAGGCAACTCGCACGCATTTCCATGCAACCGCCATGGGGTGATTGGATGGGGGACAGTGACTGAATTGGTTTGGTGTACGTGGTCAGCTGCTGATTCGTATTACTACTAAAGTGAAGTGTGGCAAATCCTTTAATATGCTCATGAAAATTAAAGCACACTTTCGCTATAATTGAATCTGTTGATATAATTTTTATTTGTCGTACTTTTATTGCATGTAGCGGAGATTGTGAAGTGGTATGTGGAAATGTAGGAAGCATTTAATTTAAATGTTTTTATTATCAATTCGCGCCTCTTGTTTATACATATGTATATATTTTTTGTGGAATCTTTTAAGAGACTTTACACGGAGATCAAGCTGTACTGAGGACTGTCAAATGCGATACGAATGGTATGCATGCAATAGATGGCGCCTTTGATATGGCAAACAAAACATATGTACATTTTCAAGGATAAATTTTGTGCATATTTGAAACTAAAATAGAAAAAATTAGGTCACCATTGCCATCAAAAAGAAAAAAAGAAATAAATAACTGATGGCTTAGGAAAACTGGCTGAGTTTGCAGAGGGAATGAACTATGTATGTTAAACTATGTTTCAAAAACCAAATTATCAATTATTCAATGTGTTATAGAATACAAATTCATTACTGAATAAGAAACATGGATTGAAAGTAAAAATATTGGCGTCTGATGGCGCTTGATCCAATTGGTTTAAGAGAATCAACTCTGCAATGCACAAAGTGTTACAATAATACAGCCCCCACTGCAACATCCAACAACTTGCGCCTAAAATCCCACTAGGAAAATAGGGTAAATACACCACTAACAAAAACCGGTAATTCGTTGCCTACCAATAGCAAGCACAGTAATTCTCAACCGTTTCAGCACTAAGGGTATATAAAAGGGCCCAAGTGTCCAGTTTGAATCAGTCGCCGTAGTTAATTCGGCCTTATGTATAAACTTGGCATTTACTCTAGTAGTCCATGCCGGTTTTGCGACATGAAGGATGAGACTGCGAAGCATATGCTCCTCGAATGCACCGCAATATCTAGAAGGAGACAGAGAACACTCGGCTCATATCAGCTGGAGAGCAACCACATACCAAACCTAGGACCGTCCTCAATTATCAAGTTCTTGAATGAGATTGGATTTGGAGAGGTTATGCGATGAGGTGGAGGGCACAATAGACCTTAAGGTCGCATTACAGTATTTCCTCCTAGTATCTATCTATCTAAGTCGTCGGGAGTGTACGCCTGTAAGGCATATTAATCCTCCCGCTAGTTGGCTTGGTGTATGAGGTGGTCCTGGCGGTAGTCAACCATGGTTTAGCAAGGACAATGGAGCGGAGACTTTTTGACATTTTTCCTACCGTCACCTTGACTGAGTGATGGCGGCCACGCAGCCTTAACTACAGTCTAAGGCTGGTACAGCTACACGCTCCATTAAGCACCTTTCAGTAGTGTGCAACCATGGGGGTGAGGGTGTCCAGCACGAGAGCCGATATATTAACCGCAGTCTGCGTAATTTCTCCGTAGCTTATAACCTAGTGATGTGCGAGTCCGAGATGTTTAGACAATCGAGAGAATCGCCATCGGTGCAAAATCATAATCGAGTCAAAAGTTGACTCGCTCCTCGACTACACAATCGAGATGTTTTTGCGATTATTCCGAGTCGGCGGGCCGGCTGTTGTTTTGATGATATGTTTTAGTTGATAAAATAAACTGAATGAGGTTTGTTGATAAAGAAAGTAGGATTTTTAATGGAAGTGAGGCAAATACATAAATAAATGAACCAAATTGAAAAATATGCTATACATAGACGCTGCATTATTGCAATCACAACTAAAGAGTGTCGTGCATAATAATAATAATTAATTATTTAAATATTTATAAATTTTCTGAAGTGAGACGCTTATGAAACAAATGAATTTTACGTGTAGCACCAACGGCAATAGATTTGTACCACTAAGTATGTTTTTTAAAGCAATTTTAATATTCAAGCGGCAACAAAAAATATTATGCATTTTTTGCAGCGAGTCCGAGATGTTGTAGGGTTGCTTTGAAAACTAGAGGAATCGTTGGCGAGTCCGAGATGTTTTAGCGATTGTTTCGACTGACGGCCATTACGACCTGACTCGAATACGAATGAAAATCATCGAGAGCATTCGAGATGTTTCAACAATCGAGAGAATCGAATAAAACATCTCGGACTCGCCCATCACTATTATAACCGCAGTCTATAGGAGTTCCGCTGTCATCAACCCCACCTCTCCGCTGCCATATGGCGAGTACCAAGCTCTTCTCTCATACACGTAAAGTCACCCTCTGCTCCTACGACCGCTGGCCGCTATGAGATCCCTGTATCCATTGCTGCTCAACCTCCGATTCCGATTCAATTTCCGATACCAGCCGCTGCTAGCGGCCTCTAAGCCTCTCTTCTCACCATCTCACTATCTTGTTACGTAAAGCTGCACTACGAAATGCGGTGCTTCTATTCAGTGGGGGTTTGTGTGAACCCTACTCGACCTGAGCCGGACTAAGCGCTACCTCAACCTTCGACAAAAAAAAAAAAAATTTCAGAAAGTCTTATGCGAATTAATGAAGTTCCTCACGCCATCCATGACCAATTCAAATTTTGCATCGACTAGACTTTATTGCTTTGTTTGCTTCATTAATCGGTTCGCACTCAAAATTAACTTTTTAATTGTTGCATTACTTTTTTATACTACTCTTTATTTCTCCTCATATTCTTTATTCCAATTTGTTTTCAGTTAAAGGTGCTTCTTCATACAATCAGTTTCAAGTATCACATACTCAATTGCTCAATTTTTCTTCTTATTCTTTCAGTCACTTGACTTTAGTCATTATTTAAGTACTTGTTTGTTTGTTTGTTTGTTTGTTTGTTTGTTTTTATACCTTTCATGAGAATGAAATGGTATTATAACTTAGTGCCAACAAATTTTTGTCGAAAGTACCAGAAGGAAGCGTGGGGAACCCACCAAAATATATACCGATATGGTCAGAATCACGAGCTGAGTCGATTAAGCCAAGTCCGTCTGTCCGTCCGTCCGTCTGTGTGAACGCAAACTAGTCCCTCAGTTTTTGAGATATCTGAATGAAATTCGGAATACAGGTATGTTGTTATATGCAGCTGATCATTTGTCGGAACCGGCCGAATCGGACCACTATAACATATAGAAAACAACCGATTATTCAGATATACATGAAATTTTTGGATGTACTTTGTGCATAACTTCCCAATTTAAACAGCTAAGGACGTGAAACTTTGAAGTAGACGTACCCATTTTGGCCCAAACAAGGTTACCGAAAATTGTCAAGATCGGACCACCATAACATATAGTTCGACAACATCCGATTAATCAGGTATACACATTTTGGTGTATAACTCCTCCATTTTAACAGCTAACGGCCTGAAATTTTGTATTTGTACCCATATGGACCCAAACGGGATTGCCGAAAATTGCTAAGATCGGACCACTATAACCTATAGCTCCCCTACAACCGATTGTTCAGATATACACATCTTGGTGTATAACTCCTCCATTTGAACAGCTAACGGCGTGAAATTTTGAAGTATTTGTACCCATATGGGCCCAAACAGGGTTACCGAAAATTATCAAGATCGGACCACCATAACATATAGCTCCCCTACAACCGATTGTTCAGATATGGACATTTTGGTGTATAACTCCTCCATTTAAATAGCCAATACACCATTTGTTCTAATAAATCTTTCCATAAATAACCCACAGAATTAAAATTATAAATTAAACTTAATCCGGCTATGTACATACATAGGTAACTTTTCATTTCCCCACTCATGAAAGGTATGAAGTCTTCGGTACGGCCGAAGACAGCCGCGCTTTTACTTTTTTAAGCTATAAACAACAAAAATCTACAACAAAAAATAATGCATAATAAGTTATTTTGTGTTAAAATCAACAAATTATATTTCTTTATACAAAATGCCACTGCAAATACTTGAACGTCACATCATGGCGCTGGAGAATAATCACAAAATGTCTCTAAGCCAAATATATTTGTATCGATAGAAATTGTTGTTGTACTTTCATATATGTCTGCATGTAGATGCGTGTACGTCATTTATGTATGTATATGTATTTATGTATGTCTGCATTTTGATGGTTTTCGGTTGCATGTGCGAAAACCACCAGCGACACCATTCGCAGTCACTCTAAAAGCTTTTCAATGCGCCGCATAACCACAAGCACGTGGCTATTTAGTATGTAAGTAACAGTGAAAGTGAGTGCATGTGTACTCAGCGGCGGTAAGACTTAAAGTATTTACTACATGTATTTAAGAATATTTGCAGACCTTACTATAGGCTATACATTTTTTTAAACTTCAAATTTTCAACTCAAAATAATTGCGAATTTTATTTAAAGTCAACAATTACATTTTAGCTGCTCACCAAAGTAGTCACTGGGTATAGTTTACACGCATATGTAGCTTTATATCTCTACATCCTTATATATATATATGCATCCTTTGCGATACACGTCCCAAAACACCGTGTCACGCAGTCAAAGCATATCACTAAACAGCACCGGATTCCATTTCGACAAATTTTACACTTGCACAAACAAACATACGCGCACAGCCAAAAAATACGTACATACATTATACAGCAACAAAAAGAGCAACGTGTACAGCAACAAAATGAACAACAACAAAGGTCAATACCAAACGAAACAACATACATACACACAAAATTTTATAACTAAATTCCACGGAATGCGCGCTTCCATTTTGATACGCTCTTTTTAACTCCTTTAACTGCATTACGTATACGCCACGGCGCGCCGGGCAATGCATTCATTCGTACTTTCATTTTGTTTAGCTTTGTGCATTGGCTTTTGTGTGCAAATACGAATGCGCTGCTAAGCCAACGTACTTGCCGCCACTTCTCTGCACTTGTTTTAATTAAATAAAATTAAATTTCTTGCTTTTGCTTGTTTGTGTGTGGTTATACATATGTATGTATATAAGCCAACCATGACAACAGCAGCCGTCTGAGTGTCTGTGATGCAATTTTATGCATCCATTGACTTTGTAGTATGTTTGTGCCAGACATGGGCGCTAAGAATTACAATTACATTTTGATTACTTTTAAAATTACTGTTCGGAAGTGCTTCCTTTTGAATATGAATCCTTAAGAACGCGTTCCAAATTTCTGCAGAGGGGCATAAATTCCACTTCGTAGGACATCGCTGTGTTAAAAAAGACCGTTGAAATCATTGAGTCGGGATAGAAAGAAAACCAACCTTGTCTTTTTTTTGAACTAGTTCCGCACCAGGCTGGAGCTAGAGCGATTTACTGCAGGCTACACACAAGCGTACAAGCAAACATCCCTGCAAAAATTCCGAGTACTCCATTCGCTAATCCATGCTTGCTCGCTATGGACCAACCGATTACTCCATAACTTGTCACATTTCATACAAAAAATATGGTCTATTTAACATTGTATGAAATTGCAATGGAGTATATACTCCAGTCTCGCATAACAATGAAATTAATCCATGGAGTACCTACATTAGATTAATTGATGGAGTATCTAACAGTTAGCCGAACATAACCAAAAAAACCAAATGTTTATCGTGACGACCACGAATGACGTGTATACATTCAAACATATGTACATATGTATGTAGTTATGTATGCATAAATATATCGTTGTCGTCACGATAAAAATTTGGTTTTTGTTATGTTCGACTAACTACGAGCCTATGCAGATACATGAATCAGTCGTTTGGGCTATGTTAGTGGTCACTTTGAAAGTACTCCAACCTACCACAAATGGAGCATATAACACCGGTCGACAAAATTTCAACAAATTTTTGTTACAGAAATAAAATTCTACTTTTCTAAAGGATTTCGGTGCGCTGAATCCGAATCTGAA
Source organism: Urophora cardui (assembly GCA_960531455.1). Taxonomy (NCBI): domain Eukaryota; kingdom Metazoa; phylum Arthropoda; class Insecta; order Diptera; family Tephritidae; genus Urophora; species Urophora cardui. The sequence continues at coordinate 151,821,765 of OY482670.1, forward strand.
GTCAGATTTTCTGTATTACGTGCAGATTTTTAGATATTCATGCCCAAATGGGCGAAAAACACGTTTTTTGCCTATTTTCACTCCTAAATATCTTTTAAATTACTTACTTATTTTAAAAATTGATTAAAGCTATTGAAAGCTCGGCCATTTCCCTTGAAGACAACGTTTTAATTTTTCGGATATCTAATTTAGGTATGTAGTAATATATGTTTTTGTACAACAAGGTAGCATTTTATAGGCGCAATCAAATTTTGTAGTTGCTCAGCAGAACAATTTTTTTACGAAGCTACTTACATACGTCCATAATATAATAAACTGCCTAAAAGCATGCTTCAAAATTTTTAATTATTTTTGTATGGAGAAAATATTGCAAAACTAATGAAGCTTAATATGCAATATTGCAAGTTACAAGAAAGATATATGAAATATTAAAACGGTTTCTTCAAGAGAAATGTCCGCGTTTTCAATAGCTTTAATCAATTTTTAAAATAAGTAAGAAATTTAAAAGATATTGAGGAGTGAATATAGCCAAAAATCGCGTTTTTGGCCTCTTTACACATGAATATCTCAAAAACTGTACGTATTAGCGAAAATCTGACTTCAGATTCGGATTCAGCGCACCGAAATCCTTTAGAAAAGTAGAATTTTATTTCTGTAACAAAAACTTGTCGACCAGTGTAATCCAATGACTTTTGCAGGGATACAGTGAAATGCACTACGTATACATACGTAACTGATTTACATACATACATACATAGAGGTGAAAAGTGTTCTAAAAAAGTATTATTCCGATTTCTGTAGATGCAAATCCGCGAAACAACCCAGTTTAATAGAAGTTCACAACAATTTTATTACTTCTTTAACTTTGAATTGATAAAACTTACGATTCTATTAAAAACTAGCAAAAACCCCTCCCGCTTCGCTGCACCAAATCACACTATACTACTAGTTTACTTACCACTCTCCATCTCACGTTCCTTCTATTGCTCAGAAACATTGGCCATCTGGTTCCATATATTGGCCTATATCGCGGGAAGGGTGGCGATATCAGAATTAAATATGATCTAAATTCTCTAGCAGGTTAATTTTTTGTAGTTCTCCAAGTTATTTATTACATAAGAAACAGATATGATAAAATTAAGAAAAACGCACTGTATTTAGGAAAAATGTGCATATTAGGCCGCCTCGCCTTATGTGGACCAAAAAGAAAATCTGTTTAGAAAACATTTACGTGAAAAAATTTATTTTATTTTTGCACGCCGCTAGATGTCGCTAAAATATATTTTTTTCATATCTGCGGTATTTACAGTTCGATCTCCAAGTTAATACAGCAATATCCTAAGACTGAGAGTGAGGTTTCGACTATATAATCGCGTTAACCTTATGTTCGCCACCTTGGCGTACCTTTTTTTTGCCTGCACGTTAAACGCCTTCAAAAATCATAAATCTTTTGCAAAAAAGTATTTCGATCGCTTGATTCAACCCCGAAATAAAACACATATCACATTCTAAGGAATATATGCATGTACGTTATTCGCTTCCCGTGATCTTTTAAGTTCATTTTGCAAAGATTTGTTCTGAGGAGATCCCAACTGAAATTTTATGGCAAATAATTTTCTAAAACATTTTTACCCTCGCATCGATCTAGGGGGGGAGAATTTGTCTCCACATACTTGGGGACCACCTTAATGTACAATGTACACACATATGTACCTAATAGACATACGATCATTCATTCACAAATAAAATATAAGCGTTCTTAACGCGCATATAATTATATTGATTAAAAGCTTTAATTAAAGTTTGTGCTAATTAGTTTTATTGGGCATTTAAGTATGCCGTATTACATACATACATATTTCTTAATCATTTATTTAACAAATTAACAATTTGGTTTACATTTTAATCAATTTAATGGCATTCAACCGATTTGTATAGCATTAAATAAGTAGATATATACATATGCACATTCATATATACATACATATATACATAAATACATACATATGTACATATCTACATAAGCGTACAAATCTCACAGCTGTTGTGCATACATATTTATGTGTGATAAAAAATATGATGAAATCTTAGTTAGACAAAAAAAGTTAAATGAACATTAGTTTAGCTTTCTGCATAAACATACTTAAATATGTATATCTTACGGACATTAACGCGGTTGTCTCAAATACACAACTGCATTTCTGGCCTTCTTTGCATTTATAAGTTTAGTAGGTATAATATAATATAAATGTGGCCGCTGTGGTGCAGTGGGTAGAGTGCTCGCCTGCTATGCCAGAGGTCTCGGGTTCAAACCACCAATGGCGCTATTATAACTCTGACGAGTTTTATGGCCGAGCTTCCCTCCCAATTCGAGGTGTGCTCCTTTTTTTTTCCTACTAATTGGGTGGACCTACAGTTTTATGCCGGCTCCGAACGGCGAATGCATTTTTTGTGAGAAGCTTTTTCATGGCAGAAATACACTCGGAGGGTATGCCGCCCACTGCCGAGAGGTGACCGCTGCTCTTAAGAAAACCCAATAATTGGATTTTTACTAATTAGAAAAATTGTTTTGGTGTTTTGCTCGGACCGTGATTTGAACCCGAGACCTCTGGCATAGCAGGCGAGCACTCTACCCACTGCACCACAGCGGCCACACCCACAGTATAAAGACACAATAACATTCTTATCTTGATTGATAAATTAAACTGGGACAATGTAAAATCAAATAGCGCAGATATAACAGTAATAAAAAATCAAATCATAATGCATTGGAATGTAATCGGTTTACTACCGTAATAAACATACATACTTACATACACAACAGTTATTTTAGAATTCAATTAAACCGCTGTACTTGCCCACTATAAATATGTATAATCTACAGTTTACATGAATGCGATAGAAGTGCGAATTATCACAATAAAAATTGACTAAAGCAAATAACAAAATAAAGCAAAATTAATTATAGTTAGCTACATATGTTTGTATGTATGCATATGTACTCTCACGCGCATGCATACATTAAATACTAAAAGCCCACGCTTTTTTTGCGAACACAACAAAAAAACTATATTTCAAAAAAAAAAAAAACCAAAGTAAAAACCGTTTTGCACTCAAGTAGGCACAAACATATGTATGTACGTCTGGATATATATACATTAGACCGTGTCATCAGCTGTGCCAATTTTATTATACTTTCCATGAAAATGAAATGTTGCTATAAATTTGGTCAAAAACATGATTCTTGTTAGTACCAAAAGGAGTGCTTATTGATCACTAAAACAGGTATATATTGTCCCCTCAATATAACAATAGCGTATAATTTTTTTTGGGTTATGAGAAAATCGAGCTTAAAGTTTTTGTCAAATCAGATATCTATAAATTTTTTTTTTTTTTTAGCATCCAATATATTTTGCCAACTGTATAAATAAAATACATCTAACAATTTTGTGGTTCGTTAAAAGTAATTAGTAATTGATAATAACTTGATAAACATGGTGGGCATGTGTGGATTGCTCTCAGTAGCGCATCCATTTATTGTAGTGCATCAATAAAGATCTGTAAATGATTTTCTTTTGAGGCGTACGAAATTAATTGGTTTTGCCGTTAGGGCTAGAACGAGTGGGTTGGGGTGAGCTAATAATCTCATTTGGTATGATGCAGCATACTTTCTGAATTTTTGAGCGATAGTAGGTATCTTTAGGTCACGATGTAGTTGGTCGTTCGTGACGTAGTAGGGCGCATTTACAATCATTCTAATGGTTTTCGATTGGAATCTTTGGAGAATCTCTATATTTGAGTTTGCTGCGGTTCCCCACAGCTGTATGCCATAAGTCCAAATGGGTTTTAAGATAGCTGAGTAGAGCAGGAGTTTGTTGTCGATTGATAGTTGGGAGTTTCGATTCATGAGCCAATAAAGATTTCTCAGTTTTATACCAAGAGCTTTTCGTTTGGTGAATATGTGTGTTCTCCATGTTAGTTTTCTGCCGAGGTGCACACCCAGGTACTTTGTTACGTCACTTTGCGGTATATCAATACCATTGAGTTTTACGGGTGGGCAAGTGTTACGTCTAGTGGTAAACGTCACTTGGACAGATTTTGATTCATTTGACTTTATCCGCCAGTCTTTCAGCCAATGGGTAATTTTATTTAAACTTCTTTGAAGCTTGAGTGAGGCCACGTTTGGGTTGAGGTCTGCAGCCAGTACGGCAGTGTCATCGGCAAAAGTGCCGATAGTGACTCCTTCTGCTGTTGGGCTATCGTGGGTCTGAAGTAAAACTTTAACTTCAAGTAAGTGTTTTGATAGGCCATTGGCATTCCAAATAATAATATTCAACGGGTTGAAAATGCACAATTTTTAATTTTTAAATTTTTGAACAAGAAATTATACACCATTTTTATACTCAGCTGTACTAGTACACAGAGTATTATAGTTTTAATCACATAACGGTGGATTGTAACAGAATGAAATAATCGAGATAGATATAGACTTATATATATCAAAATGATCAGGGTGAAAAGAGAAATCGATTGAGCCATGTCCGTCCGTCCGTCCGTCCGTCCGTCCGTCCGTCCGTCCGTCCGTCTGTCCGTCCGTCCGTCCGTCCGTCCGTCTGTAAACACTCTAACTCGCGCAAAAATTGAGATATTTTGATGAAATTTGGAACGCAAGTTGGTATCGAGACTGGGACGGTTGGTATTGAAAATGGGCGAAATCGGACCATGACCACGCCCACTTTTCCTATATAGAAAAAATCGGAAATTTGGTATCTCAGCCACTAATATAGCTAGAGTTTTAAAATTTTACCCACGTATTGAGCTCGGGCCCTTATGAAGAAATTTGATGAAGTTTTGGAAAATGGGCGGTGCCACGCCCACTTATTAAGGGTCAAACATTGAAAGTTTTATATGTCATAACTCAGAAACCGTTGAAGATATATCGATGAAATTTGGTACGCGTAATTTGCTTACATAGACAAATGTTTTGACGAAAAATTATCAAAATCGGTTTACGGCCACGCCCACTTTTATATATGTGTATTATAAAGTGACCTAATAAAACCATTTTAAGCGATATCTCTGTCAAATATAAAGATCTATCATTGAAATTTTGTCGCATGAGTCCAACTATGGACATAAAACAAAAAACACAAAAATTTTGGAATATGGGCGGTGCCACGCCCACTTATTAAGGGGCAGACATTGAAAGTTTTATGAGTCATAACTCAGAAACCGTTGAAGATATATCGATGAAATTCGGTACGCGTAATATAATTACTTAGTCAAATGTTTTGGCGAAAAATTATCAAAATCGGTTGACGGCCACGCCCACTTTTATATATAGGAAATATAAGGGGGCCTAATAAAAACATTTTAAGCGATATCTCTGTCAAATATAAAGATCAATCACTGAGATTTTGTGGCAGGAGTCCAACTATGGACATAAAACAAAAACTACAAAAATTTTGGAAAATGGGCGGTGCCACGCCCACTTATTAAGGAGCGAATATTGAAAGTTTAATAAGCCATAACTCAGAAACCGTTAAAGATATATCGATGAAATCTGGTACGCGTGATATATTTACTTAGCCAAATGTGTGGACGAAAAATTACCAAAATCGGTTGACGACCGCGCCCACTTTTATATATGTGTATTATAAAGTGACCTAATAAAACCATTTTAAGCGATATCTATGTGAAATATAAAGATAATTCATTGAAATTTTGTGACATGAGTTTTACAATAGACCGGAAACAAAAAATAAAAAAGTTTGGAAAATGGGCGTGGCACCGCCTCTTTTTAGACAAAGGGATATATGAGATTTCTTAGCCTTTAACTCGACAAATAATTGAGATATTATGACGAAACTTGGTTTATACACTTTTATAACATGTGTTAATAGACACGCAAAAATGTATTGAAATCGGTTTATGACCACGCCTACTTTTTAACAAAGATATTTCTGGAACACCCTTTTGGAATTTGTAACGTGAAGTCTTTGTAACTAAAAGTCATAGAGGGATGAAATTTTGCACTAACAATAATATTTGTATGCTTATTTGGATGATTGATATAAATTTTGAAAATGGGCGTGGCTGCGCCCTGTTTATGCAGCACTCGTTTCATATAAAATACACCCTATATCGAACAAACGCAAACAAACAATGAAAGCATACAGCTGAGTATCTAATGTTCGATTGCACTCGAACTTAGGCTTCCTTACTTGTTTCCAATGACATTTTGACCCACTTTGTGGAAGTAGAATTTGACGAAATTTTGACCAGACATAGAATCAATGATGGAGATTCTAAATATGCAATAAAAACAAGTAAGGAAGCCTAAGTTCGAGTGGAATCGAACATTAGATACTCAGCTGTATGTTTTCATTGTTTGTTTGCGTTTGATGGAAATACGGTGTATTTTATATAAAGCGAGTACTGCATAAAGTGAGCGTAGCCACGCCCTTTTTCAAAATTTTTGTCAGTGAGCCAACTAAGCATATGAATATTATTCTTTGTGCGAAATTTCATTCCTTTATGACTTCTAGTTGCAAAGATGTCACGTTACAAATTCCCAAAGGATGTTCCAGAAATATCTTTGTTAAAAAGTAGCCGTGGTCATAAACCGATTTCAATAAATTTTTGCGTGTCTATTAACACAAGTTATAAAAGTGTATAAACCAAGTTTCGTCATAATATCTCAATTATTTGTCGAGTTATAGGCTTTGTCTAAAAAGAGGTGGTGCCACGCCCATTTTCCAAAATTTGTCTATTTTTTGTTTCCGGTCTATTGTGGAACTCTTTCCACAAAATTTCAATGAATTATCTTTATATTTGACAAAGATATCGCTTAAAATGTTTTTATTAGGCCACTTTATAATACCCATATATAAAAGTGGGCGTGGTCGTCAACCGATTTCGCTAAAATTTTCAACATGTATTACCACAAGTAATAAAAGTGTACACACCAAGTTTCGTCATTATATATCAATTATTTGTCGAGTTATGGGCTCAGAAATCTCGTATATTCCAGCTTCTAAAAAGAGGCGGTGCCACGCCCATTTACCAAAATTTTTGTGTTTTTCCTTGTATGTCCGCAGGTGGACTTCTGGCATAAAATTTCAATGATATATATTTATATTTGACAGAGATATCGCTTAAAATGTTTTTATTAGGTCACTTTATAATACCCATATATAAAAGTGGGCGTGGCCGTCAACCGATTTTGACAATTTTTCATCGATATATCTCCAACAGTTTCTGAGTTATGACTCATAAAGCTTTCAATGTTTGCTCCTTAATAAGTGGGCGTGGCACCGCCCATTTTCCAAAATTCCATCAAATTTCTGCTTAGGGGCCTGAGCTCAACACGTGGGTAAAATTTCATCACTGTAGCTATATTAGTGGCTGAGATACCAAATTTCCGATTTTTTCTATATATGAAAAGTGGGCGTGGTCATGGTCCGATTTCGCCCATTTTCAATACCAACCGTCCCAGTGTCGATACCAAATTGCATTTCAAATTTCATCAAAATATCTCAATTTTTGCGCGAGTTAGAGTGTTTACAGACGGACGGACGGACAGACGGACGGACGGACGGACATGGCTCAAACGATTTCTCTTTTCACCCTGATCATTTTGATATATATAAGTCTATATCTATCTCGATTATTTCATTCTGTTACAATCCACCGTTATGTGATTAAAACTATAATACTCTGTGTACTAGTACAGCTGAGTATAAATAATGGCGTATGAGCACATACGCTATTGTTATATTGAGGGGACGATATATACTGATATGATCCCTCCTCCGTATGTCTGTCAGTCTGTCTCTCTGTCCATGTATTTGCATTTAATAAATTAGTGCCTCAGTTTTTGCATTTAGGCCATTATACTTACATATATCATATACAATCTATTGTCAAGAGACAATTTGATGTATAACTCTTCCATTTGGACTTTGAAAAAGTTCCTCCATAAATTCGTCAGGTCAAGGAAAGTCGCAATTTTTTTTTGGTTATTTTTTTTTGTTAATTTAGTTGATATTTATAATTTGAGCTAGAGTGTTTTATATGTATTTATTTTGTTTTTTCTTCTCGCATGGTCTAGTCTAGTATATTTATATGTAGGTGCATATGTACATACAGACCCTGCAGCTAATATTAGGACAATCCTGAAAAACAACAGTCTAGAACTAGAGAGTTAACAACTAGCTCTGAACTCGCTCCAAAGTGATGCAGAGCGGGACAGTTTATTATTGTGACACGGGGTAGGAAGAAACTTAGAGTATGTGTGAGTGAGTGAGGTTTGATTTTCTCAGTCATCTAGAAGGCAGAGTGAGTTTGTATCACACACTTTGAATGAGCGAGGTAGGTAGGTGTCAGGGATGGGCATTATTCAAAATTTGAATAATTCAATAACGAAAAAATAAAAATAAATTTTTATTCTTCATTCTCATACCCTTGAAGAAAGAATAAATTTTTATTCTTCATTCCGGCGCCCTTGAATAAAGAATAATTTTTTATTCTTCATTCTGATACCCTTGAATAAAGAATAAAAATTTATTCTTCATTCTGATACCCTTGAATAAAAAATAAATTTTTATTCTTCATTCTGGTGCCCTTGAATAAAGAATAATTTTTTATTCTTCATTTTGATACCCTCGAATAAGAAATAAAAATTTATTCTTCATTCTGATACCCTTGAATTAAAAATAAATTTTTATTCTTCATTCTGACGCCCTTGAATGAAGAATAATTTTTTATTCTTCATCCAAAATTGGTTGAATAGAAAATAAAATTTTATTTGTCATTCAGATAATTTTGAATAAAGAATAAATTTTTATTCACGTTATTCAAATTATTCTTGGAAGTCAGACAAGTAAATGATTTTGCGAATATTTTTCTGAATACGAACCAAGTATTTTTCCGAGCCCCAACCGAATATTTTCCGAATCCGAACCCAAATACTCAACCGAATATTTTTCTGAATCCGAACCGAATATTTTACCGAATACTTTCCCGAATCCGAACCGAATACTTTTCCGGGTCGGAACCCGGTAAAGTAATCGGTACGAACTCGGAAAAGTATTCGGTTCAGACTCGGGAAAGTATTTGGTTCGGTCCCGGAAAAGTATTCGGTTCAGACACGGGAAAGTATTCGGTTCGGAATCGGGAAAGTATTCGATTTCGGAATTAGGAAAATATTCGGTTCGGATTCGGGAAAGTATTCGATTTCGGAATTGGGAAAATATTCGGTTCGGATTCGGGAAAGTATTCGGTAAAATATTCGGTTCGGATTCAGAAAAATATTCGGTTAAATATTTGGGTTCGGATTCGGGAAAGTATTCGGAAAAATATTCGGTTGTGACTCGGGAAAATACTTGGTTCGTATTCGGAAAAATATTCGCAAAATCATTTACTTGTCTGACCTCCAAGAATAATTTGAATAACGTGAATAAAAATTTATTCTTTATTCAAAATTATCTGAATGACAAATAAAATTTTATTTTTTATTCAACCAATTTTGGATGAAGAATAAAAAATTATTCTTCATTCAAGGGCGTCAGAATGAAGAATAAAAATTTATTTCTTATTCGAGGGTATCAAAATGAAGAATAAAAAATTATTCTTTATTCAAGGGCACCAGAATGAAGAATAAAAATTTATTTTTTATTCAAGGGTATCAGAATGAAGAATACATTTTTATTATTTATTCAAGGGTATCAGAATGAAGAAAAAAAAATATTCTTTATTCAAGGGCGCCGGAATGAAGAATAAAAATTCATTTTTTATTTGAATAAAAATTTATTCAAAATCGCCCATCCCTGGTAGGTGCCGCTCACTATGCCTGTGAGATGAGCTGCCGTCAGTTTCTCCTTCTCTTGATGTAATGCGTGTGAGTGAATGAGTGGGTAATGACGCTGCGCAGAAAATCAGTCAATAATACAAACATTTGAATACGTGAAGCTGGACTCTCTTCAACGCACTATGGTTCAAAACCGAAATATTGAGGAATTAAACCCAATTATCGACTTTTGCTTTTCCCGAAAAAAATAATTACCTTTTATTACACATTACTGAAGTAAATAAAAAATATAAAAAATAATGGGTACATTCAGAAGGCGCAACGGTGGAGCACAACTGTTGTGTAGATATCAGTAATCGGAAAGTGATACAATTTTCGCCTTCTGAACGAGCTGATACATTAAATAAACAAATTAGTATTTTAATTATCCCCAACGTAATTGCCAATAATTTCGCGGCTTTGAAACATTTTTATTACATTCCAAAATTCATAAACACTATTTATATTATTGTACATATGTCAAAATCGTAAGCTCAACATGTTGTGTAAAGTGAGCGTAAAAAATTTATGATGGAAAAAAGTCTCCAAAATCACAACATGTTGTGTTGATCAGAAATACTCAACGTTGCGTTCAGAAGATAAAACACAACAGTTGCGCAACTGTTGTGCCACGGTTGCGCCTTCTGAACGTAGCCAATGTCAGCTGGCTATCACTTGTTTGTCAGAAAGCTTTCAAAGTCTTGGTTTCGATTTTTGTGTTCCTAAAAAATATTTTACTCAAATTATATAAAAATCTCAAGTGGTCATAAGAAGCTAACGAATTTGAATAAAATGTGTTTATAAAATGGAAAATATTAATAAAGGTATGTAAAATAAAGAACAACAAACTTTTTTCTGAAACCGTGTTGTGTTTTGATTTTTGTGAGTTTTTTCTATGTTAAATAGAATATAAATAAGTTAGATCAAACAGGATCAATACAAATTATATACGTAGTTACAGCTAATAGTGTCCTCTTTAATGCAAATGTTATTTTATCTGCGGGAGTTTGCAAGCGAGGCTACAATTTCACTTTTTTCAGAGCAAAGTAAACTTCGAAAATTGCGATACTTTACAATTTTATATATATAATAATAAAAATATAAAACTCATTTATATATAGGGTTTAAAAACCTAATAATTTCCCTTGAAAATAACGTTACACTTTTTCGGATATCTTCTTTAGTACCTGAGATATTGTTATTTTAATTTCACTAACTTGCTAAAAAAAATAAAAAAAACTTTAAAATTTCCTATCGCAAAGTTAATAAATTTAAAATAGCAATATCACGTAGCATCGAAAATCTGACTTCAGATTCAGATTCAGCGTATCGGAAACCTTTAGAAAAGTAAAGCTTTATCTCTATTTGAAATTCAACCTAAATTTACAGTTTCCACTATGAATGGCAGCAGCAGCGAAAAATGGGCGTGGCTTGCCCATTTTCGTCATGAGACATTACTTTTACCTTCAAATACCCTATGAAAAGTTTTAGACCGATATCTTAACTCTAACTATTTTATTCCTCAAAAACTGAATTTTGAACCATAGTGCAACGGATCGAAAATTCAATATGCAAAAATGAATATGTACTACATTTATGTGCTAATTTCGTCCAACAACCATTTTTTTTATTAAAAAAAAATTAATTTCAAATTTGGGGTAAATTTATATAAAATTTAATAAGCCTAAATGAACGCCATTATAACTAACTGTCATTTACTAAAAATAATTTTTTTGTTTTTTTACTTTTGAAGACTTTTTTTTTAAATTTCTTCATACTGCACACTACAGACGTTTGGCTGCCTCATCGCCATGCTGTGAGGCCTCGCTCATGTTCCTCACTCACTCAGAGTAACATATGAGGCGTAGCTGAGGAGAGGAAGCGTGTTGATGGCTTGCCACCTCTTGTTGGGCACTCTGCTGCCACTGATGCAGAGTGCTCGCGCTATTGGGTAGCACTTTTCAACAACGTCCCATTTTAATACCTTTTTGTGGCTAGTACCAAAAGGAACTGGGTCAGAATATTTAAAATCGATCAAAAAAAAAGTTAGCTGCGATTTTTGCGAATCCAGCATAAATCGATAGCCGCACGACTTCTAAGATTTTCTGTATACTTAGTTTAAAAAATTTTTTTTTTTTTAAGTTTATATATTAAGTTAAAATTTGATGTGATTTTTGGGTAAAATCTTAATATCTCGGGAACTATAAGTCGTATTTGACTGATTTAAAAGGCATTAGAACCAGAAAATTCCAGGCTATTATAAAATGGTATCATTTTGCTACATTTTATATTGGAAGCATAAAAACAAGATTGTGAGGTTGTAATTCGCGGTGTTCTCCTACTCAGAAAATTAGCAATTTAATACCACAAAGAGACCTATCAATCAAGAACCAAAGCCCACTTTCGGATTTTTGGGACAGGCATGATTAAAGAAACTACAGCGATGAATGTTACTCTATGTTCAGCAATACTTGCACTTCTATCAATAAAATATACCACTATGAGTAAAGCTAGCGGTAGGCTTTGCTTTTTATCAGATATCTTACCTTCGTACCAATATAAGAAGAAGCTCGTTTTCCTATTTTTACTTCGTTTCGATCATTTTTATCCACGGATTTAAAAAAAATTATGTTTAGTTAAGTTTATTCAATTTTATGTTTAACAAATTTATTTAAAAATGAAATTTCACTACATGAAATATGTCCGGGATCTTGAGGTACAAATGCATGGTACTTTCGAGTGTTTTTGACACCTCTCGCTAATTTGAACCAAGGTTTCAGCGTATTTCTTTTGCTTTTCTTTTGGGTGTTTTAATTTGCTAAATGTTTACAGCATACTTACCCGTATAGACAATGGTTTTTAAGTCTAATATGTATTGATTAATATGGTATAAATATTCTATGCTCGTATACATATCTATTATTAACAAGTAAGGAATCCCAAGTTCGAGTGGAATCGAAAATTAGATACTCATCTGCTTTCATTGGTTGTTTGCGTTTGACCGAAACACTGTGTATTTTATATAAGCGGGTTGCCGCATAAAGTGGGCGTAGTCACGCCCATTTTCAAAATTTTTATCAATGATCCGACTAAGCGTATACATAAATATACTCGTTAGTGAAAAATTGTATCAATGTGTTACTTTTAGTTACAAAAATGTCGCGTTACAAATTTCTGAAGAGCATTCTAGAAACATCTTTGTTAAAAAGAAGGCGGGGTCATAAACCGATTTCGAACGTGTTTTACAAGTAAACAAGTGACAAAAGTGTATACACCAAGCTTAGTCATTTATTTGCAACATCCCATGGAAAAGGTCCATGTGATGGATTGGGTGGCACAGTTAACGACACGCTTCTCGAGTCAGCGCACAGAGACCACTTGTGAACCACACTAAGGAACTAAGGAACTGTAGGAAAGGTGGCAGGGTTTTTCAAAAATATTTCTTTTGGATACGGTAAAGATGGAGATTACAACAATGAAGATAGTTTTCTAAAACCCCGTTTCAAATTAGCGAAAGATATCAAAAAAATACTCGGGAGTACCATGTATATGTACTTGAAGATCCCCGACATATTTTATGTAATGAAATTTCATTTTTAAAAGAATTTGTTAAACATAAAGTTTACTAAACTTAACTAAACATTAATTTTTTAAATCCGTGGATAAAAATGATCGAAACGAAGTAAAAATAGGAAAACGAGCTTCTTCTTATATTGGTACGAAGGTAAGATATCTGATAAAAAGCAAAGCCTACCGCTAGCTTTACTCATAGTGGTATATTTTATTGATGGAAGTGCAAGTATTGCTGAACATAGAGTAACATTCATCGCTGTAGTTTCTTTAATCATGCCTGTCCCAAAAATCCGAAAGTGGGCTTTGGTTCTTGATTGATAGGTCTCTTTGTGGTATTAAATTGCAAATTTTCTGAGTAGGAGAACACCGCGAATTACAACCTCACAATCTTGTTTTTATGCTTCCAATATAAAATGTAGCAAAATGATACCATTTTATAATAGCCTGGAATTTTCTGGTTCTAATGCCTTTTAAATCAGTCAAATACGACTTATAGTTCCCGAGATATTAAGATTTTACCCAAAAATCACATCAAATTTTAACTTAATATATAAACTTAAAAAAAAATAAATTTTTAAAACTAAGTATACAGAAAATCTTAGAAGTCGTGCGGCTATCGATTTATGCTGGATTCGCAAAAATCGCAGCTAACTTTTTTTTTTTGATCGATTTTAAATATTCTGACCCAACTTGGTTAAAAGTACGCGCATATACACAACGTAATATTACTTGGTATTTGTAGGTGAATGGGGATAATTTCAGCTTTTGTATGGTTGTTTCAGATACTATTTTATAATAGGTATAATTCCGCATTTATTTTCAGTATGTTAAGAGTTCTGCCGGCTGAGAATTATTTTTTCTAAAGCGCGGTCAAAGAGCGCCCATTTTTGAACTACTTTGTTCTGAAGTGCTTCCGTTTGAACTCCCTCCGAGCTATTGATTTTTTAACTATACCAGGTCTGTTCATATAGAAAGTAGTTTAGAACGCGTTCCAAAGTTATGCAAAGGGAGATAATTGCCACTTCGTAGGATATGCCCGTTTTAAAGCGGACAGTTGAAAGCATTGCGTTGTGATAGACATGAACCAAAGCTGTCTCTTTTTGAACTAGTGCTGCACTAGTCTGGAACTAGCGCGATTTGCAGCGGGGTAGTCGCATACATACATGCTTTCTAAACGGGGTTAAGTAAATCAAATGCCCGCTAAAACACTCCAATGGCAAATTGTCATTATAAACTTAAGTGAAGGAGAGAAAGATAAGCCGGCCATTTCTGTGTGGCTTAACAGTCTAACACTATTTAGTGAGTCAGTGGTGTGTATCGCTAATAATCTAACTAATTATAAATAAATATGTATGTAGTAAAATAAAATACATAAATGATTAACTGAAAGTGTTTTATTGCTTGCCGGTCATAAGTGATTATTTTTTAATTACCGCTTGCCGATTTATTAGCGCTTTAACTAATCTCAATTACAGTTAAAATATGCGTGCGTGTGTGTGTGTAGGTGTGTTGCTACAAAATCATAAACGGTAAACACACAAAAAGGCTAATTTATTTAATTATTTTGATGGGATTTGCTGTGAACAAAAAATGTCAAATTGTTTATTGCTGACCTGTTGATACTTTTACGCGCATGGAGTGTTAAAATTAATGGCAATTTTAATTTTATTAATTTACGATATACATATATGTAGTCTATTTGCGGTTACATCATTGTAGAAAAATTTTAACCAAGCTTTTGGTTATTGGTTATTGGGTTTTTTGTTTTTTTTTTTTTGTTTTTTGTATTTGTGTTTTTTTGTTTTCGCGTTTTTTGCTGTTTTTTTTGCTTTTTTGTATTTTGCTTTTGCTTTTGCTAAGTTTTTTTATTTTCCATCCATATAGACGACGGCCTTCCAGACGCACAAACAAATCAAGCACCGTTATCGTATAAAGTCAAAATATTTACATTAAAAAATGAACCGCTTATTAAGGAAGGTGACTGAAATCAAATAATCAACAAGCAAAAAAATTTACAAAAAGAACAGGAAATATCGCTTAAATATGAAGAGTTTATTTGCATTAATTACACAGGCCGACAAAATGAGACCGATTTTTTTTGACCACAAACCAGACCATACTTTCCTAAAGGTTTTCGATGCGCTGAATTCAAATCTGGACGCAGAATTGCTCTATCACGTCAGGATTTTGAGATATCCTAACCTAAATGTGCAAAAAACACCGTTTTTGCCTATTTTTGAGGTTATATATAAACGAAAAATTATTTTTGTAAAAAAAGCACACATAGCATCTTAAAGAAGAAGTTTTTCTCTTACGAATGGCGTTAAGTTTGCTCAAATATCTTTTTTTTTCGCTAAGATGGAGCAATTGAAATTTGCAGACTTATCGTAAGAGGTATGTGTTCTACTTCATCATACCTACGTTTATTCATATAAACTTTAAATTGCTCTATTTTAGCGAACAAAAAAGATATTTGAGTAAACTCCATTCTTAAGAGAAAAACTTCTTCTTTAAGATGCTATGTGTGCTTTTTTTTTTAAAAAATAATCTGTCGTTTATATATAACCTCAAAAATAGGCAAAAACGGTATTTTTTGCACATTTAGGTTAGGATATCTAAAAATCCTGACGTGATAGAGCAATTCTGCGTCCAGATTTGAATTCAGCGCATCGAAAGCCTTTAGGAAAGTATGGTCTGGTTTATGGTCAAATTTCTTGTCGGCCTGTGTTATCTTTGATGTAATTTCTACTTTAATTCTCTGACGTTCAGGGAATTTTACTTTGCCCGAAATTTACGTTCAAGTGTTAAATAAAGTTACGGACACTTTAACTCGTGGCTGATAAAATGCAAATGAAACACTTTGATATAAATAAATATGTGTTAAATAAACATGTCCTCATAAACATTTTTCTTACTTCTCAATTTGAGATGCATTTGAGAATTAAACTTATTCTCAAAACTCAAACGTTAGTTATCAAATGCACCTCAAATTTCCCTTGATAGTGTTCTCAAACAAAATGCACATTTTTCACAAACGTTAGTGAAATTTTTGAGAAAATCTTTATTACCAAATTGAGAATTAAGGTTTTCGCAAGCGTTTGAGATTTTTTGGCCTAATGTTTATTGCTGGCCGCTGTGGTGCAGTGGGTAGAGTGCTCGCCTGCTATGCCAGAGGTCTCGGGTTCAAACCACGGTCCGAGCCAAACACCAAAACAATTTTTCTAATTAGTAAAAATTCAATTATTGGGTTTTTTTAAGAGCAGCGGTCACCTCTCGGCAGTGGGCGGCATACCCTCCGAGAGTATTTCTGCCATGAAAAAAGCTTCTCACAAAAAATGCATTCGTCGTTCGGAGCCGGCATAAAACTGTAGGTCCACCCAATTAGTAGGAAAAACAAAACGGAGCACACCTCGAATTGGGAGAGAAGTTCGGCCATAAAACTCGTCAGAGTTATAATAGTGTATTATTATTATTGCTTATTGGTGTGTTAGCTTAAATAAAATATTATATACCCTGGCAGCCATCGGTGGGTAACAACTCCGGTAATATACGGTAACACCTACTTACACATATGGTAATGTTTTTGGCTTTTATGAATGGAGCAGTGCAGCTTTTACCAACATGTGTGAGTTCTTTCTATGAAGAGAGCTGTTGTAGGTATAACAGAAAATTAACCCTACTAGAGAGCTGAGCATTTTGTTATTATTTATATGAGCATTTTCATTAACGGCCACAGCCCTTAAAAAAAAGAATTAAGTTCTGTTCAGGCTGTATGAAAAATACTGAGCACTTCTCCTCACAAGCATTTTACGTCATTTTTTGTCACTAATTATATACCCACATAATCAAAATTTATTCGATAGGGATTTAACTAAAAAAATATTTTTTTGGGAAAACGCAAGCAAACTTTTATAATTTCAAAGAGTTTACTTCTACGGCTAACTACAAAATCACTTGTATTTCCGTCATTTTTTATCCTTTTGAGTATTTTATAAGACTAAACTGAAAGGCATGAAATATATGGCAAAATCCCAGAAATCGAAAATTTCTACTTAAATCCCTATAGAATAAATAATAAATAATCTGACTCGTTTTACTAAAGCATCGAAGTCATCATTTATATACTCAAAAAGTACTTTGCGCTAGCAACAAAACTACATAATGTCTACATCAAAAGCACTTCGCAGCGAATGACAAAAGTTCTGAAAAAGTCATCGTAAAATATTCACGCTAAATGCTAAAAGTGCTGAAAAATATCCTCACAAACTACTCACCTCAATTCTCCAAAAATAGAATAAACTTAAAATTTGCTATTTTCGTCTTGGAATTAAATAATTTTATTAAAAAATTTGCTTAAATACTAAATAAATTTTAAATAATGAAAATATTACTTTTTAATATTCTACTGCTGCTATTAAACGAGAACATACAAACCAAAACACAAAAAAAAAAACGACTGTGTTTGTGGGTAATTCAAATAATCGAAAATGTGCTTATGTGCGAGCACTTTAGTGAAAAGTGCACAGACTTGTCTGGTAGGGTAATTTTTAAAAATTTCAAAATGGAGGGAATGAGATCATATCAGAAAAAAAGACTGTGTATGCATTTGAAAAAATATGTAGATGTGTGAGAGTTTTGCTTAGAATTGGGTAATCATTACTGGCAGCGCATAGTCCACTGGCGCGGATATCACTCTAACGAGTTTTAAGCGCAATTTTTTTTTCTAAAAAAACGATGAGCTCACTGATATTTTTTTTTTTCAACGAATTGGGTGAAACTACAATTTAATGCCGGTTGGTTGTTATCGAATGCCGAGTATTGAAAGGCATTTTTATTTTTTCCTTTTTTTTTGAGAATCCAGCAATTGAGCTTTAATTCGATAATTGAACCTACTGGATAGTAGAAGAATTGTCTATTCTCTGGCGCATAACAGCACTAGGTACTAGAGATGAGCGAAACTGTGAGTTTTTGATAACTGTGATTTCAGTCATTGCTATCTTTTAATCACAGTGATTTTAAACTATTGCTATCGAAAGGACTGTTGTAAAGTCATCAGTTACTACGTAGAGTTTCATTTTGCATTTTCTTAGCGGCATGTGATACATAAGCTGTCAACATTTTTTGTGAATAAAATGATAGCAACAACAGCGTATTCCGCAGTAATTTTGCTGTTGTTGACAACATTTCTCAAAGACAATAATTTTTTTTTCTTTTTTTCTCTTTTTTTTCTTATACACTGCTTTATACGCATTGGTGATATGCGTTACGCCGAAAAAAGTGTAAACAAAAAGAAAGAAGCTATGGCGATTGCAGTTCAAATCAGTGAACTGCTATTTTGAAACAGTGATGGCAATTGCGATTTGCCAATTTTCATTTACAGTGGAAAAAAATCACCGTTTGCGATGTATTTATAGCTCATCACTGCATACTAGGTACTATCTAATCTAAGCTTATTAGCTTTCAAGCGAGTTATTGAAACGTCAGAAAAAAAAAAATAACTCAGGAGCACTTAATATATACATATGTGCCAATAGATAGATAAAATAGTTTCATTGACATTTTCATGATTTGATATTTCTTTATTATTTTATCTCTATTAACTACGTGGAAGCTTTATCTGATCGAAACACATTTGCCATTATCAATAGCTCACCAATTTTTTCTGTGTGCTACTAGTTGTACTTATTACGATCGTAAATATGTATGTATGTATGTATGTATGTATGCATGTATGTAAGTATGTAGTCTCGTGTTAGAATTGTTAACATTGCGTTACAACTGTTAACATTCCGGCTATCTGTTGCCTCAGATTTTATATCGGGTCTCATAAGTACCAACATGCATTCATATGTACACACGTATGTACATTTGTACGTTTGTGTCGTAAGCGTGACATTTTCAAGTGCCGTCCGATACGCCAACGTAACGAAGTAAATTAAATAATGATTTATATATATGCATATACATATGTACATACATATATGTATGTACAAGTAAAGTAAGTATAAATGCAAAAGTCATGTTAACATTTCGCTTAGTTGGCTTGAAATTGTCTCACGGAACGCGTTCATCACAATAAATATATTAAAATATACATATGTACATATGTATACACTATATACAAATATGTTTTAATTATACATAAGGCTTCCTGAAAATCAGTGCAACGACAGTCGCATTATAATGTAAAAAAATTATTAAGAGAAAACGAAAGTATTGAAAAGTGAGTTTACTTTAGAATTAATTACGAGAAAATGAAGAGACAAAAATTTATTTAAAAAAAAAACAAGAGTTTATTAAAAATAAAAAGCAAAAATATAAAACAAAAATAAAATAAATAAAGTAATAAAATAAAGTGCTTAAATATAAAACACTTTGTATTAAAAGTTGTGGAGACAAAAAATGCTTGGACTTTGAGTACAGTGTGCTGAATTCTATTTAAAACAATAATGCAATAAAAATATTCTAGTTGAGAGTGCTTGCAAAACTTGCCCATAAAACACGCTCATACTCGTATTATGTGATTAAAACAAAAAAAAAAAATATACCAGAAATATTGAAAGTTTATTAATAAATGATTTTAAGGTTAAAAATTCCCAAAATTTTGAAAGTAACAGTTTTGATCGCCTCCAGAAAGCCTAAAAAAAGTAGGAAGGATTAAGTTTATCTCTCAACCAAGGACGTAAATTCACATATCGTCTACCATACGAAAGTTAGTACTTTCAAAATTTCTTACGAAAAGTAGCACTTTCGTGTTTTGGCTGATGAAAACTAGCACTTCCGTCTTCTAACTGACGAAAACTAGCACTTTGTTTTTATTTTTCTGCACATTTGTAATATTAGAAAGGATTGAGATAAATAAAGCTACATATATGCAGTATCATATCGGCATATATTTTTTGGTGGATCTGTCATGCTTCTTTCTGGTACTTTCACAATTCGTGTTTCGGCACAAAGTCATAATACCATTTAAAGTTCATGAAAGTTATAAAAATGTGGACCGTTTATAACGCTGAATCTAAGATGTGCGCTATTGAACTCTTTCTGTATTAAAAAAAAAAAATTGGGAAGTTTTCAGAGAAATCCTAACTCTTTATAAGGGCCTTAAATACAATGCACCAATATGCCTGAGTACTTGGAAAAGACATATGTGTGTTTTCCGGTCTACCACAATTACATTCCATTCCATGTATGTATATAGCTTTAATGGTTACGTTAAGCTTTTAGAGAAAAATTATAAAAATTACATGTTTTTATGACTAAGGTGCAACTATAGTTTTTGTATAATTGTTTGTTGTTATTTTCACTGTTACTATTTTGTTGTTGTTCCTGTTGATGCTGCTCCTTTTGTTGCTACTTTCACTGCTATTATTTTGTTGTTGCTGTTGTCGTTACTCGTTCTCACAATTTTCCTACCTACTTCTTTCTTTCTATTTCTGCTCTTTTATTTCCTCAATTTCTTTCCTACTTATTCTTTCTTATCCTTCTTATTACATGACTTTGTGTTTTTGTTGTAGTGCTTTTGCTACTTTTTTTATATTTCTACTTCTTTGAAACTACACAGCATTTCCAACTAAACATGTTCACAATTGCATGGTACGTTTGGTGAGCACACACAAACTCACCTATGCACGAGCATTGACACAGCTCTGTAGTGTTCAAAAGCATGCAACAACAACCACACGGCAATTTTCCAACGACGATTGTGGTCGCGTTTTCCAAACAATTTTGATTGAACTTAGCGCAGTTCTCTTTAAGAGCAATACCTTTCTAATGGTGTGCTTAGTTTTAAAATCGCTTCAATAGTTTCGACGGCGAAGATGGAACAAAATTTATGTTAGCGTATTAATCATATAGATTTTGCTATATTTATTTTATGCTGATTGACGCCTTTTATAATATGTGCATATTGTAAACATATACCTATCCTGATATCTACCCAACACCCTGTAAAATATTACCAAATACAGTTTAAATGCTAGTTTTCGTTATCCACGAAACGAAATTGCGATGTCATAGGACTGGAGCAGGTACTTCACCTGGATTATGCACTCTATATGGGAATGGAGTGTAAGTATGTAGGTAGACTATATGGTGCACTTCTATGATGTAACCATATTATTTGGACAATATTTTTGTATATTAAATTTGCTTAACTTTGGAGTACAGTACCAGCAAAAACGTCAGATGATTTTGTGCAATTGATTATAAAAAACAAACACGATTGGGCAAGCACAAAAATAAAAAACCGGAACTCAATCAATTAAATTTATTCATCTCACATTTAACCATTGAAAAGTGCTATAAAATATTTATAATCCCAATTATTATGCATGTTGCGTTTTGTACTTTAGCCAGAGGCAGAATCAACAAATAAATAATTTTGAAAGTCACCAAATTAGCAGTAACAAGTAAGGAAGCCTAAGTGTGAGTGGAATAGAATATGAGACACTCGGCTGTATGTTTTAATTGTTTGTTTGCGTTTGCTAGAAATACGGTATATTTTATATATAAAGCGGCTGAGGCACAGGGTCATGGCATGCATGAGATTTCATCAATCGGACTATATTAACTAGTGACTGAGCTATCACATTTAGCGTGTTTTTAAATAAATAAATAAATAAATACATAATAAAGATAGGGTAAGTGTGTGTGGTTATGGTCCGATATTGCCCATTTTCAATACCTAACGCCTCCGTCCCCATTAGAGTCTGTGTAACAAAATATTACAAATATATTGCGAAAGTTAGATTGTTTACAGACGTACGGACGCACAGACGAACACACTCATGTTTTTACAATCCAGCAGCTGAGTATAAAAAAGCAGGTACATGTTATGGGCATGTCAGAATGAATGTTTTTCCGTCAATCCAGCAATCCGTTTAACTGACAACAGCGCTGAATTACATGTATTTGTTACGGTAAAGTTGAAGTACTAAATGTGTCCATAGTCACTCAAATACATCCAATTCAACTAAGTATGTTGTCAGTTAGACGGATTGCTGGATTGACGGAAAATTATTCATTCTGACGGCACTATTACTTTTTATTCACACTTGTTAATGAAATAAAGCAAAAGTTTAAACGCAAAAAAAAAAAAGAAAAAAAAAAAAACAAAAAAAAGTAAAAAAAAAAAAACAAAAATTAAATCCAGAAAAAGCAAAGCATAGCAAACAAAGTAAAGACAGAAAAAGCAAAGCGTAGCAAACAAAGTAAAGACAGAAAGATAGTAAAAGGTAGTGTAAAGTAGAATAAATACATATTAACCCTAATCACCGAATTTTAAAAAGTTACGTAAAACCGAAAGTGAGACTCTGAGGCTCACCTATAGGGAAATTTTGAAACACATTATATTGGTATTTGTTTTTTACTTTTATTTATGCAGTAATGAATTCAGAAGCATTTTTATACATTCTTTTAACGGTTTATGACAATTTTTTTAGTATATAAAGATAAAAAAGGTAATTTCGTAAAATAGGGGATATTAATGAACTGCAATTTTCACACATTTTTGTAGTTGTTTGAATGTTCATTGCAAATGGTTTTATTACATTTATTATAAATTTGTTTTTGTGCACACAATGAGAAAATCTATGAATCAAATGAATATGAATAAATTTTTCATAAGATCGCCCCTAATATATATTTTCCGCAACTAAATTCCAAGATTTTAAAACGCGACCTTCGTGGTGAAATTTCTTACGCATAAAGCAGCTCATCATTCGTTTCTCTATCTGAAAGCATCTTTTCCGTAATTTAGAATCTCAGTAAAAAGAAAAATAATAAAATGTTAATTGTTTTGAAATTGTTGACTTTGCCGGTGTCCTTAATTTTATGACATCCTATTATATAAAGATCTGTGGTGAAATACGACGAATTCACCAAAATCCAAGGGTAGTATGGTGAGTTGTAAGCAACGGATTCAAAATTTAGTTGAATTCTAGAAATGTAAGCTTACTACGATAAAGATACTTAAGGTTACAATTTTATACGATTGCAAAAAAAATTGTTAAAATAAATAAATAGCCCAAAGATAATAATTATTTCATAATTTATGAACACAAATGGAGGAATACCCAAAATTTCAGACAAAAAGCTTTTTTGGTTTAGGAATAATTCGCTTTTAAACTTTAAAGTGAGAATGAGACGCTCACTTTAGAGGATTAGGGTTAAAACACAAAACAAATGGAAAGATTCGACAGCTACAACGTCACTCGAAACGTGTTCGCTTTAGAAAGTCAATATTGTTTGTTTTTTTTTGTTTTTGTTTTTTGCTTGTTTTTTGCTTTTTGTTTGCAAAGATACGATTTAAAAATTACTCAATAAGTAATTATAAGCATCGATAAGCGGGCAAGCACGCTTCGAACACAAGCAAAGCGGAACGAAGAATTTTGCATTTTGTTGTAAATGGGCAATGTAAAAAAAAATATTAGTAAAACAGCAGCATCACTAATTACAGATTACATGAGCTTTCGAAAAACAAACAAATATTAATTGAAAAAAAAAAAAAAAAATACTAATAATAATTTGGCATTTATTTACGTACGTACATTGTGCTTGTGGAAATATAAACTTGCATATTTATGTAGTTGCATGACAAAAATTCACAATTGAAAATTTATGCAGCAATAAAAAAATGTTAATTTTTTTTGTTTTTGCTTTTTAATATAAAGTGTACCTAAATTATAATTATTTGCTTTCAATTTTTTTTATGCCTTTCATTTAAGTAGCAAAAAAAAAAAAAAACAAAACAAACTTGCAAACAGCGCGTGTTTCCATGCCAATTTCAAGCCTTTCAACTACAGCCTTAAACAAGTCATTACGAACAACAAAAACACATCAAACAAAATGACAGTGAAGAAGATTTGGCCAACAAGTGGCGGCATGAACGTGGTGACAGCGTCAACGCACAAGGATAACAGCGATATGGCATCCAGTGGCTGTGAGTTAATCAATTTTCTGTATAGATATTAATATGTATGTTTGTTTGTAATCAAATGTGTTTGTAATCAAATGTGTGTATATAAGACATGTGTTTCATAATTGGAAAGTTTTTATTGTTAATTTAGCTTAATTAATGGGAAACCTTATGGTGCAACAGACCACTGATGCAAAAAAAGTTTATAAGGTTTTGCGTATAGTTTTTCAGTGAATTTTGTCTGGCTTAAAGTTGATGATGGAAAAATTTATTATTTTTTTATTTTATTTTTACGCTATTGGATACAAATATTTTCTATTTTGATTCCAGGTTGCCTTGGTTTGGGCGTTCGCCATTTGCAAGCCTTATTCATCTTTCTCGGTCTATCCGTCGCTTATGCGTTTCGCGTGAATTTGTCCGTAGCGATTGTCGCCATGACCGACAGTTCGGTAAATACAGAATTCGAAGTAAGTATGCAAAGCTTTATTATTATTATCTAAAGCAGGGATTATCACACTAACACTTGCACCAATTGCGCATGTGATAAAAGCTCAAAAAGCTCTTGGCTACACCCAAAAAAAAAACAAACGCAATGATGGTCGAAAATTAAAATTTTGAAATTGAATATTATTATTAACTTCACAAAAAACGCAAAAAAAAGATTAAAAAAATAAGTGCAAAAAATACAAACCCCGCAAATATTCGGAGTCATAAAAGAATCCGAAAGGAATCCTAAACTGGAGTGTTCACACTCATTATGAGTTCATTTTGCAGTTCGAAATGTATGCATTTCTGTTCTTAAGGTGGTCGCCCGATGTGAGCCTAATTTCATACATTATATAGCATTTTCATCTCAAATGAAACCTTTTTCAAATCAAGTGAAACTTTTTTAAAGTAAAGTGAAACCTTTTTCAAATTAAGTGAAACCTTTTTCAAATAAAATGAAACCTCCCAGCAGTATTTATCAGCTGGAAAACAGCACATATTTCCTACTGAATATTCAGTAGAGATGTAGTTCTAATAGATATCTGAACTTTCCCTTTCGTTTTTATATAGAGGTGGCGTCGAAAATCAACTACCTAAAAACTGCCGAACGAGAAGGGAGAGTTTCTGTAGGAAAAAAGGCCTGAATACGCAGGGAGAACTTCCATAGCATGTATTTCAGTACACCTGATGTCTTCACTGCGTGTTCAGTTATTTTTTCAGCAATGAATTTTGGACTTACTTTCAGGCTATTTTTCATAATGAATATTCTATTGAATATGCAGCTCCTTATCTCAAATACTGCTGGGCTTTTTCAATTTAAGTGAAACTTTTTTCATTTAAAATGAAACTTTTTTCATTTCAAATGAAACTTTTTTCCTTTCAAATGAAACCTTTTTCAAATTAAATGAAACCTTGTTTAGTTAATACAATAATATTCTTATATGAATTTTTTGAACACGGCTTTTTTTTCGAAAGTTAACAATTCAAAATATTTTACACAATTTGCACCTTAAGCTAGCAATATGTATAAAAGTTCGACATCACCTCAGAACTTTTTGCATTTCAATGTTTTTGTTGTTATATTGTTTGTATCCCAGCAAACATTCGTACTCATATAAGCGTCAGTAAACATTTCTTAAGCTTATATACCACATAAGCCGCTGTGGTGCTGTGGGTAGAGTGCTCGCCTGCTATGCCAGAAGTCTCGGGTTCAAACCACAGTCCGAGCAAACACCAAAAAAATTTTCTAATTAGTAAAAATCCAATTATTGGGTTTTTTAAGAGCAGCAGTCTCTCGGCAGTGGGCGGCATACCCTCCAAATGTATTCCTGCCATGAAAAAGCTTCTCACAAAAAATGCATTCGCCGTTCGGAGCCGGCATAAAACTGTAGGTCCACCCAATTAGTATGAAAAACAAAAGGAGAACACCTCGAATTGGGAGAGAAGCTCGGCCATAAAACTCGTCAGAGTTATAATAGCGCCATTGTATTATATTATTATTATTTTTTACCACACTAGCTGACCCGGCAAACTTCGTTCTGCCCAAAATAGATTTTTTTATTAATTTCATTTCAAAAATTGTTATTACACCGGTATTATTTTTAATAGAAAATTAACGATTTTTCACTACTTCATTGTGTATACAACTTCAAAAATATATAATTTTAGTATTCAGTTTAAGGCTGCACGATACACAACATTTTTAGTTTTCTGTTCCGGATATTTATTTTCACTGAGTATTGGCTATTTTCACTAAGTAAGTATAGTATACCTCCATAATGGTTTTCAGGCCCTCCTCCAACACTTTTAGATATATTCAGCCTCAAAAGTTTAGTACGTATGGGAGGTGCAATGCCCCATTTTCGAAAAAATTTTTTTTTTTTGGGTGAACATGGTATTGATATCGTATATCCGCATAGTGATTTCTATGTACATGCCATGAACGCTTTTAAGGATATTTAGCCTTAAAAATTAAGAACGCATGTGAGGTGACACGCCCCTTTTTCCGATAACCCCCACTTTTATGCGTGGGAATGATTTTGATATCATTTCGCTCTATACCAATTTTTAGCTCCCTACCTTGAACTGTTTTAGAGATAATCAGCTTTAAAAATTAAGGTTGCATGGGAGGTGCCACGCCCCCCTAACATTTTTTAATTTTTTCTTCGACTAGACCTTCGCGGGGTAACAACAAACAAACCCCCCTAAGGAAATATTTGATTTGGTTCAGCCGTTTTCAAGTTTTAGCGTTACAATTAAATACCAAATCATTTTTATATATATAGATATGTCACACCTATATATTTCGGACTCATATCAGACTCCAAATTATGAGAAGTTCAAGAATGTTTGCTGGGCTGAAAGAGCTTGATCTACTTAATTTTAGTATATATATAAATATATCATGTACATATATAAAAATAATGAAACCAATAACAAACTAAACAATTAAACTGTTGTGATTATTTTGCAAAATATATATAGGTACATATATATTGTTGTACATAGTTACCACTACTAACATTCAAAGTTCAATAACTTTCGATGTGTAAAAGCCGTGTACAAAAAATTTATATAAGAATGTTATTGTACTAACTAAACAAGGTTTCATTTAATTTGAAAAACGTTTCATTTGAAATAAAAAAAGTTTCATTTGAAATGAAATAGGTTTCATTTGAAATGAAAAAAGTTTCACTTAAATTGAAAAAGGTTTCACTTAATTTGAAAAAGGTTTCACTTGACTTGAAAAAAGTTTCACTTGACTTGAAAAAGGTTTCATTTGACCTGAAAATGCTATATGAGCCTAAATAACAGTCATAAAAGACTCCTATTGGACTCATATTTATGCCTCTTTTTTCCTTCTTCCATGATTAACGAAACCAAAAAACATTTCTTTTTGCATTTTCCTTTTTTCCTTCTTCCGTGATTAACGAAACCAAAAAACATTTCTTTTTTGCATTTTCCTTCCCCTAACCCAGTTATCTTCAAATTCAGTTTCAACCCCGCTTATTCTCCTTTTATACCTGCCCTTTTTAGGAGCAGAATCTATGAATTACAATTATAATTAAAAAAAAAAAAAAATCATAAAAAAAATTCTTAAGCTCATATTTCGCACATATTCGGACTCATAACGTACTCCAAATTATGAGTGCCCGGAGAATGTTTGCTGGGAAATCACTCTTCCTAATAATAATATTTCGTAAAAAAAATTGTATTGTTTATTGTTTAGAGACTGCTCGAGTAGCACAACTTCTTATAGCATTTTCAGGTGAAATGAAACCTTTTTCAATGGAAATGAAATTGGAAAAAGTTTCACTTGACTTGAAAAGGTTTCATTTGACCTGAATTGAAATGTTTATGCCTCAGACACACATGTGGTATGAATATTATAATATCAATACTATGATTTGCCTTTACTATGAAAATTTTCAACTAAACTACAATATGAGGGTGACACATATGTGGTATAGATCGCAATATTTCTACTATACTACGATGTGTGTCTCTAGCATTAAACAAAAACTCTTCGTGTACGCTAAGAGCTTTCCAGTGTCGGTGTGAGGCTGGCGATGTCAAAGCGATAAAAAGCTCATGTACGCGTGCTTAGGCTGTGATAATCACTTGTCTAAACAGAACCAATCGCTTTGTAGGATATTTTCTAATAATCACACTGTTATAAATATTGGAATATTTTTTAAACTTTGATTTGGTTTGAAAGAAATTTAAAACTTTTTTGGGTTAAATTTTGAACCTTCGAAAGTTTAAAAGTTTCTTATTCCTTTTTGATTTAAAATTCAAACTTACAAAAGTTCAAATATTTCCAAGTATTTTTTGGAATAAATTTCACACTTTTTTGGTTTAAATCTTACATTTTTTCTCATTTAAACTTTTAAGGTTTAAATTTTAAACTTTCATTGGTCGTAAAATTTGGTCCCAACAAAAAAATTTTAATTTTTGATTTGAGATTCCAACTTGCTTTTTCGAGAAATGAACAATATAAAAAGCTCATTTATAGTTATTAGACAATTTGAATGAATGAATGGAGAAACAAACAAACACAAAATAATTATGAAAACAGATAAAATTAAGAAGTAAGAAAAGGATAAGAAGATGATAGGAAAAAGACAAATATGGAAGAGGATTAAGGGGATATTGGGGGGAGAACAATATGGGAGAAAAGGAGAAAAAGAGGGTAGGAAAGAAGATACAATACAGAAAAGCATGAAGAAGAGTTGGGAGCAGACATTTTTTAATTTAAATCAAACAAAGGTTTAAATTTTAAAATCTTGAAAGTCTTAAAATAAATTTTAATGTGGAATAAAATCTAAACCCTAAAAGTTTAAAAATCTTTTAAACTTTTCAAAGTTTAAATTTTAATAATATTTCGGTCGTGTCCTGTATATCGACCAAAAAAGTTTAAAATTTATACCAAAATTTAGTTGTGTAGACGACAAATGTTTGATTCGCATTTTATGCCGTGGTTTATTAACACTAATTTTAAGTTACATGAAAAGATAGATTAACATATATTAAAGTCAAGACAATTAAATACATTCACCGCGTTAGGCGCGGGTTTACAAATAACGCGGGGCCTTTACGCGGGTTTTACGTGGTATGAACTCCTTGGCGATTACTATACGAATGATTTGGTAATTTTGATGATGACAGGTTGGTAGGCAGGCTTTCGATAGTGGTGAATTTAATATTCAATTTGTAGTGCCATTTTGTATTGATTTGTCAGGCATAGATGGCGCTAACATCCCACCCCCTGGTGAATCCTGATGGGGATTCACGAACTCCAAAGCGGCTAGCTTAGATGCTGGACGGCGAATGGTACCGGTGCCTGTGCGAACTGTAGCACTTCTGACTTGACCGTCTGACGATGTGATGACGTTGACAATACGACCTGTTTGCCACTGACCTCTGGGTAACTGGGGGTCACAAACCAACACTATTTGACCCGGTTGAAGTGGAACTGCTTCTTTATGCCATTTTGATCGTCTGAGCAGCTGTGGCAAATACTCATGGATCCAACGCTTCCACAAGCGATCCTTCAAATTTTGTGCTATCTTCCACTGCTTCTTTAGGCACACCCTTTCATCGACATCACTCGGCGTTTGTGTGGAATTGCAACAACCCAAGAGAAAGTGGTTGGGCGTTAATGGCTCTGGACTTTGTGGCGATATGGGAATGTCAGTAAGCGGACGACCATTTACAATATTTTCCGCTTCGATAACCAAGCTGCGGAACGTTTCTAAGCGCGGAGCCTCCTCCTTCAACACCCTTTGTAAAATTCTCTTTACGCATTGGATCAACCTTTCCCAACAACCGCCTTCTGCTGGATTTGCAGGACAACTAAATTTCCACTCGATTTTGTCTTTTGAGGTTTCGCGCTGAATAGTGTCAAAGTCGAATATCCGGTCTTCTTTCTTCATTTCACGCTGTGCACCAATGAAATTAGTGCCGTTATCGCTCCTCATACGGACTGGCACTCCTCTGCGGTTGACGAAATTGCGTAGACATATCAAGAAAGCATCGGTCGACAAGTCTGATGCGACTTCCAAGTGTATAGCTCTGGTGGTTAAGCATGTGAATAAGGCTATCCAGCGCTTTTCACGCCGACGACCCACAGCGACGAAAAATGGCCCACAGTAGTCGACACCAGTGTACGAAAATGGGCGAACGAATGGAGTCAAACGATCGGATGGCAACTGACCCATCAACGGCGCGACTGGCTTTACCTTTGCTCGTATACACACCGGACATTGCTTCTTCACGACCTTAAGAAGTGCGTGTGCGTTTGGCACCCAGAACCGTTGACGCATTTCGTTAATTGTTAATCTGCTATTCTGGTGATGGTTTTTTTTATGGAAGTGATTCAAAACGATTAACGATATTTGGTGTTTTTGTGGTAAAATTATCGGACTACGTGCTGACTCTGGTAAACAATATGCAGCATCAATTCTACCGCTTATTCGTAATATTCCGTCTTCATCCAATTTCGGTGAAAGTTGAAATATGGGACTTGACCTTGACAGACATTTATTTGCTTTTAATATGTTGATTTCTGTTGCGTAAATTTCTGACTGAGCTTGGCGAAAAACGTAGTGTTCTGCGGCTATGAGTTCACTCGGCTCCAGCTCACCACATTGGTGTGGTTTTGACTTCAAATTGTACATGAAACGCTTGACCCACGCTACCACACGAACGAGTTTAATAAACGATGAATATTTTGCGATATTTATGACGGGTTGATGTGTTTGTACAACTACCAATGCTCGCTTTACGTACTCTTCCTCTCCCTCAGTTGTCTGTATTGGTGATTGTTCGGTTGGCCACGACTTTTCATCCGAATAAAGAAAGTCGGGACCTTTGATCCAAGTACCATCTGGATCACATGTTGGCGATGATTTTACCTTGGTGGCTTCATCTGCGACGTTAAGAGCGGATGGAACCCAACGCCACTGACTTGGCGAAGTATGTGATAGTATTTCTGTTATACGGGTTGAAACGAATTGCTTAAAATCACGTTTGGTTGAGCGAATCCAATGCAGAACAGTTTGCGAATCGCTCCAGAACGTGATGGAATCTATATGCCTGTCGAGACATTCTTCGATTGACGATCGAAGGCGACTTCCGAGTAGGGCGGCTTGCAGCTCCAAACGTGGAATCGTGGTTGCTTTCTTCGGTGCACATTTGGCTTTTGATGCAACGAATGCTACATGAATGCTATTGGCTGACATAATACGTAAGTATGCGACAGCGGCATAGGCGGCATCGCTTGCGTCGACAAACAAATGAAGTTGAAGATGTTCGGCGGACGAATACAGTGGCGAGTAGCAACGAGGTAGTGCGAAATTATTCACCATTTGGAACACTCTCCACCAGGCCTTCCATTGTGATGCAAGCTGTGTTGTTAATTGATCATCCCAGTCAAGGTTCTCCCTCCAGGTATCTTGCAGTAACAATTTAACCCCGATAGTGATATTAGATATAAGGCCGAATGGGTCGTAAATTGCCATGGCAAGCCCAAGTAACTCTCTCTTTGTAGGCGAACGTTTGCTGTTGATAACTTCTTTCGGTATCTTTTGGAATCTAAAATGAAACTCCAGAGTGTCGTTAGTTGAATTCCAATACATACCCAAAACTTTATCGGTTTTCGGCTTATGCTCCATGCTTATGACATTGACATGCATTTGTACGTTATTGTTTAAATGTTGTTGTAATGGTTTGCAGTTTGAGACAAAATTGCGTAAATTGAACCCAGCAGACATATTTATGGCAACTGCTTCCCCAATGACTTCTTCAGCTTCTTCGGGATTGTCAAAGCTAACGACGAGATCATCAACGTACATATTTTCGGTGACGATTTTCTCTCCTCTTGGCATTATATCGTGGAATTTTGCGGCATTTCGATTTTTTATGAACTCCGCACAACATGGTGAACATGCGGCGCCGAAAACCATTGATGTCATGACATAAACCTTAATTTGCGCATCTGGATTTCCATCCCTCCATAAGAACCTTTGGGAGTTTCTATCGGCTTGTCGAATTTTGATTTGCGAGAACATATCCTCAATGTCTCCCGCTACGGCGATTTGGCGTTGACGAAATTTATGCAAAATTGACATTAATGGCCTTGCTTGTTCTGGACCTTTTAGTAAAAATGTGTTTAGCGAAATGTTGTCGACAGTTGCTGCGGCGTCAAATACCACCCGCAATTTGTTCGGCTTATGAGGGTTAACCACTCCAAAATGCGGTAAGTACCAAGTCGTCGGACTTTCTACGATGGCTTCATCATGTGTCAACAACTGTGCATAACCCTTATCTATGTATCTTCGAATAGCTGCTTTGTACGACTCGGCATACTGTGCATTTTTTGACATTTTATTTTCTATTCCAACTAACCTACGTTTCGCCATGTCATAGCTGCGTGGCAAAACAATGTTATTCTCACACCACAAAAGACCTACTTCGTAACGCTGACCGATTTTTTGTATCGTCGAATTTAAAATATTTCTTGCTATAGTATTTTCCACGGATTCAAGCGGACAATCTGGAATTTTGACGCCAATGCAATCGAGGCTAAAATACTCGTTGACAAGTTCATGCAGCTGTTTGTTTGACGGCGCACTGCGAACATGAAGGCATTGATCGTTTGCGTTGGATGACGATGATGGACCATAGGCAACCCACCCTAGCTTCGTAGCAACTGCGATTGGATCGTGTTTACTAGCTCGAACTGTTTTCTCGGCTATACTTAAATGGCTATTGTCCAACCCAATGAGCAATGATGGTTTGGCAGCGAAATAGTTTGTCATCGGTAGGCCTTGGAAGTGCTTATGTTCATCGAGGACGAATGTTTGTACTGGCAGATCCAACTTCTTTACTGTACGAATATTTTTTATTTGGTGCTTTGACTGTGACTGCACCCCCTTAATCTCCAAATTGATTGTTCGTGAATCTTCTAAAATTTTCTCGTTATTGTACCATTGCAACTCAAGTGGCTTTGAACGACCTTCAGCTCCCAGTTCGTTTGCGACAGATTCTTCCAAAAGCGTTACGGATGACCCTTCATCTAGGATGGCATATACCCTCTTGCTACCTCGAGGACCTACGAGCACAACCGGCAAAATTTTAAATAGGCATACACTCTGCTTACCTTTGTGGCATGTTAGCAGATGTTCGTTAACTTCATTCGGCTTCGCTGATTGACTTGACACATTGACTTCTGTTGTTTGTTGATGCAGAAGCTGGTGGTGCATACGACGACAATTGTTTAACCCACACTCACGCTTACGTTGACACCTTGCAAGGTTATGCCCACGTCGCATACAACAAAAACATAAACCTTTCGATTTGACAAAATCCCATCTACCGCGAACGTTAAGCGCTTTAAATTGTTGACAATCAATTAATAGATGCTGATGTCCACACTTCAGGCATGACGACTGTTGTTGTTGTTGTTCATTGCTTAGCAGCACACGGCGATATGCGTTTGGTTGACGGCTAGACGACTGATTTGTTTGACGTACGTTTGACGAAGTTTGAACATTGCTTGCGACCGACAAAGTTGATGGCATGACACTGACAACCCTTGCCAACTCATTCAACCACCCGGCGAATGTTTCTATAGTTGGAAATGGCGATATTGTTGAAGCGTGCCGGCTCCATTCGAATTGTTTTGATGCGGGCAACTTTAAAACCAGTAATTCCAAAAGCATTGGATTTAACAAATGATGGTCACAGTTGACGGACTTGAAGAATGCGACCATGTTTCGCACTCGGTTTGACAGCTCTATGACCTGGTCCAAACGACCTTCGTAAATTGTAGGAAATTCTTTTACCTTTTGCATCTGTACTTTTATTAAAAGTTCCGGACGACCAAAGTTGAATTGTAGCTCGTCCATGACTAAGGGTACGTTCTCCGGGAATATTAACAAAGATGAAACGACATGTTTTGCTTTTCCCTGCAATGCCTTCTGCAGGCGTATCAAATTCTGTCTATTGCTGTAACGAAATTCCATCGTGCTGTCGACGTATGTAGCACGAAACAATGGCCATTCCTCTGGGTTACCATCAAAAATTGGAAGTGGGTGCAATTTTCCAAGCCCTTCGACATACACAGGCGTTACGGCTGATGGTGGATTAGATGGTAACGCGTTTGACGACGAATGTATGTTAGCTACCAGCTGCGGTGCGTTCGATGAAGACTGCAGAGACTGACCCCGCAGCACAAAATTCCCATTTTGCATTGACGACTGACTTGACGACGCATTAATTGCTGGCAGACGCAGCGACTGACCCTGCGATGTACTTGCAATATCATCTGACGAATGCGTTGACGGCTGACGTATAGGCACGTTTATATTTGCAGATTGCAGCGACTGACCCTGCACCATATAATTAACTGTTGGCGCTGCCGACTGACGCAGCGTTGCATACGTTGACAGAAATTGCGACTGAGGCGCCGGCAGATATTGTGACTGTGGCGGCGGCTGAGATTGCGACTGTGGCTGAAACTGAGATTGTGACTGTGACTGTGGCGGCGGCTGAGATTGCGACTGTGGCTGAAACGGAGATTGTGACTGTGACTGTGGCGGCGGCTGAGATTGTGACTGTGGCGGCGGCAGAGATTGCGGCTGCGATGCTGGCACTTGGTAAATTGATGTTACGTAACTTTGCCCGGGTAACGGACCCGAAGCTGTTAGCGGTTCTGTTGCACCTGTATTAGTAGAAATTGCGGTATCTGCTTCTATACGTGTACGAAGA
Organism: Urophora cardui; assembly: GCA_960531455.1. Taxonomy (NCBI): domain Eukaryota; kingdom Metazoa; phylum Arthropoda; class Insecta; order Diptera; family Tephritidae; genus Urophora; species Urophora cardui. The sequence continues at coordinate 151,856,864 of OY482670.1, forward strand.
CTTACAATGTCCTTTTGACTTTGACTTGTGGCCTCACGTAACCCTTCGATTGTTGTCTTGAGTCCCGCTAACGCCTTTAATATATTTTCCATCTGTACCTGTGCCGTATTATCGCCACCAGATTCCAAAATTGTTTGTTCGGCCACATCACTCTCCTCGCCAGACGACTCTCGCCCAGATTCCCTTTGCTTACTTCTCGTCATCATTACTTCTTGCCACGATGGTGAAAATGCTCCTCCCCAATATGTTGGAACACTTTGGCGACCAATAAATGTGCAATTTCGATGCAACAATTTATTAAAGTTGATTTTACAAATTTTTCTCAAGTTTTGTTACATTCAATTATAAATGTGCGCGCGATATGTGCGATATGTCAAAAAAAAATTAGTGTTGTAAACCGGTGTTTTACATTATGATCACGGCGAATTATAATAGCAAAGAGTAACACGTAAAAACTTATGTAGACGACAAATGTTTGATTCGCATTTTATGCCGTGGTTTATTAACACTAATTTTAAGTTACATGAAAAGATAGATTAACATATATTAAAGTCAAGACAATTAAATACATTCACCGCGTTAGGCGCGGGTTTACAAATAACGCGGGGCCTTTACGCGGGTTTTACGTGGTATGAACTCCTTGGCGATTACTATACGAATGATTTGGTAATTTTGATGATGACAGGTTGGTAGGCAGGCTTTCGATAGTGGTGAATTTAATATTCAATTTGTAGTGCCATTTTGTATTGATTTGTCAGGCATAGATGGCGCTAACAAGTTGAGTGCAGTTACTACATGTATGTACTTATGTCTCTATTGTTTCTTCAATCATTTCAGGAATACAATTGGAATGAGAAAACCAAATCGCTTTTGCTCAGCAGCTTCTTCTGGGGTTACATCATCACTCAAGTACCTGGTGGTGCATTAGCGAATAAATTTGGCGGTAAAACCACATTATTCGGTGGCATGTTACTTTGTTCCCTATTAGCTTTACTCACACCAACTGCTGCGCGAATTGGCGATTGGCAATTGGTTTGCGCCTTGCGTGTTGTGCAGGGTCTCTGTCAGGGTATGATATTTCCCTCGACGCATACGCTCTTATCACAATGGGCACCGAAAAAGGATCGTGGCAATTTCACCACTTATTGCTATTCGGGCGCGCAATTCGGCACGGTGGTCATGATGGGTTCGAGCGGTTTGATAGCTTCATCGGCTATGGGTTGGCCAGGTATTTACTATTTATCGGGCGCCATCGGCATTGTATGGTCTATTATATGGCTAATATGGGGTTCAAGTTCGCCAGCAACATCTAAGTTGATCTCAGCAGAGGAACGCAAGTACATCGAACATTCGATGGGTACTGGCGAAGAGGGCGGCGAACAACGTTCAGCGCCCTTGCGCACGCCATGGTTGAAGTTCTTTACCTCACCGCCGGTGCTGGTGCTGACGCTGGCACATTGCACAAACAATTGGGGCTTTTGGACATTGCTCACCGAAATACCAACATACATGAAATATGTTTACGGGCAAGATATCAGAAGTAATGCTTTGCTCTCGTCGCTGCCCTATTTGGCTATGTTTATTATGTGTTTCGTATTCTCGGCCATATCGTCTATGTTGGATCGGCATAAATGCTTATCGCTGACGGTTAGTCGTAAACTTTTCAATTCATTGGGTCATTGGACGCCGGTGGTGACGCTTGTTTTATTAGGCTATGTGGGCGCCGATCAAACAACTGTGGCCATTGCTTTGCTCACGGTCACGGTTGGCATGAATGCCTCGTGTTATTTGGGCTTCCAGGTGAATCATATTGATTTATCGCCGAACTTTGCTGGCATCATGATGGGCATTAGTAATTGTGCGGCGAATATAATGAGTATCATAGCACCGCTTCTGGTCGGTTTCATCGTCACGAATGAGGTTAGTGCAATCATCTGCAAGCTAAAATTATCATAATTATCATATCCATGGCTTATCAATTTCTTTTTTGTATTATATTTTACAGCGTGATCCAGCGCAATGGCGTATCGTTTTCTTTATTGCCTCCGGTGTTTACTTTTTCGGCAATCTGCTGTTCATACTATTCGGGCGCACTGAGGTGCAACCGTGGAATGACGCCGAGCCGTTGGCTTCGCCCGCGAAGCATCACGACTCAGCTCAAATTGAGTCGCAACAATAGATCATGCGCCATTTTATGAGCTTTTCGTTATTACATATTTAAATATTTTAATATGTTTTGTGTTCTACTGTTCGACTGCATTTCTGTAAGATTTTAAACTAATTTAAAAAGCTTAAAGAACGATTTAGTATTAAATGTGTATTTGTTAAAGGAGATACATATGTATTTTTTTAGTAAAAACAAGCACACGTACACCAAAAATTATGTATCATTATGTATGTTTAAAATGAAACTTAGTAAGTAGATATATATATGTATATAGATACCTATAACTTAAGTTTTATTAATAAGAAAAATAAATCAATTGAAATGAAAAAAATATTTAAAAAAAAAAATCCACATCGATTTGTGCGTTAAATGCACTGCCATTTAAGGAAAATTCATTTCCTATTCGCTACTTCCTTCAAAATAAGAAGTTACATACACACTTATGCATATATCAGTGGCGTACGCTTCATACAAGCCGCAAAGCCCGGCTTTGCTACATATCGCACCCTAAATCAAAAAGTGGCACAATTCAAAATTTTTCGAAATCGAGTTTTTTCATAAACGGGTATACGGAACATATCTCTAGCGATTGCCAAAAAAAAACTTTTGAATAACTGTCTCTTTCGACCGAAAAATAACCATTATACCTGGCCCTTTGCCATAGGATTGCTTGTAATGAAAAAAAGTTTTTCGGCTCTCCTGAAAATTTTTGAATTTTGAGTTGTGCCACTTTTTGATTTAGGGTGCGATATGTTCGTTCATTTCATTTTACGAATTTCTTTAAAAACTGTTCATTTTACGCTTGAAATGTGTTGACTTTTAAGTTCTTCAATGTTTTTCTGCTAAAGTTCTCATGGCGCGTTTAGACCACCAAAAACATTCACGTTGCAACGTAGCATTACAATAATACTGCGCCCACTGTAAACATACGCCTAAAATCCTTCTAGGAAAATAGCGCAAATACACCACCAAACTACCTCATAACGTGTATTTTGTTTGTACAGCCAATCACAGCACAGCATGGCTTAGTGAGCATGCTTTAACAGTTCCACACAAGGGCTTGTTTGAGGCTTTCAAAACAGAATAATATAGCTTGTTTTCTCGCTTTCTCCAAGCAGACGATAATTGCTTATTTTCAGAGTTAAATTAAAAAAAAAGTAGCAAACCACTTTTTTCTATATTTCACATCAAAATAATTCACGTTTTGATGTACCAAATTTGCAAACCGAATTTAAATAAATCAGACTTTCAGTTATACAGCAAAGAAAATTACATAATTTGCTGTGCTTCATATATAGGCTTGCCCAGCCAGTTTGTGCTAGCACCGCCACTGGTAGATATATATGTATACACTCAAATTGGTGCCTGGTAGCAGGAGCCTTAGAGACCCGCTCAGCAGCTTCTTTGCTTAATTGACATTTAATTTTAGCACTTGCACTTCCGCGATGGTGTTTAATTGAGTTTATCGAAAGTGTTGATCATTTAATGCATTTTAACTTAAGAGACAGTTGCACTCTGTGTCACGATTTACTTTGTCTCCAATGATTGCTCTTCTGTGCCTAAAGCCTTGTGTTCAAACTGGGAATAAAACGAAAAAAAAAAATTATCGCAGGCAAATTATTTTACGTAGGTTGCAATTTTTCTATTAAGACTACACTTTTCTTTCTTTGGAATATGATTGCTTGACGATTTCAGGGACTGCACTGTTAAGTAAGAATTTCGGCTTTGGAATAGAATGCTCGATATTGGCGGACAAATTTCATTCCATACAAGGCATTTTTAGAATAACCATATTAAGGATAAGAAATAGGCGTTGTACACAAATAATAAACGTAAATAAGAAATTGCTAATTCAAAATGAGAATAGTAATTTGTAAATGAGAATTTATTGATGGCAATTAGGAAAGCGTCAATTAAATATGTATGAAAATAGGCCGTTCTAATTGAGAAGTTTAGGTAAGGTTAGGTTAGGTTAAGTTAGGTTAGGTTAGGTTAGGTTCGGTTAGGTTAGGTTATGTTGGGTTAGGTTAGGGTTGGTTAGGTTAGGTTAGGTTAGGTTGGGTTCGGTTTGGTTCGATTAAGTTAGGTTATGTTAGGTTAGGTTTCGCTAGGTTAAGTTAGGTTTTTTTTTAGTCTGGTTAGGTTAAGTTAGATTAGGTTAAGTTAGGTTAGGTTGTGTTATATTAGGTTAAGTTAGGTTAGGGTAGATTAGGTTAGGTTAGGTTCGATTAGGTTATGTTATGTTAGGGTAGGTTATTTTAGGTTACGATAGGTTAGTTAGGTTAGGTTACGTTAGGTTAGATTAAGTTAGGTTAGGTTAGGTTAGGTAAGTCAAGTTAAGTTAGGTTAGGTTAAGTTGGAGTAGCTGTCGCCATAGCATGTTAGGTTAGGTTTCGCTAGGTTAAGTTAGGTTTTTTTTTTAGTCTGGTTAGGTTAAGTTAGATTAGGTTAAGTTAGGTTAGGTTAGGTTAGGTTGTGTTATGTTAGGTTAAGTTAGGTTAGATTAGGTTAGGTTAGGTTAGGTTAGGTTAGGTTCGATTACGTTAAGTTAGGTTATGTTAGGATTAGGGATGGCAACTATAACCGGAAAAACGATTATAATCGGTTAATTTCTTTCGGTTAACGGTTAAAATGTATCGGTTTTTTCCTTTTGATTATTTTTTCGATTAACCTTTTTCCTCTCAAGTCGAAAATAATCGAAGTTGAGAATTACTGTGTAACCTAATACAAACGCAAGTCGTCAATTAACGCACGCACGCAAATTTTTCATATGCGTTGAACCGAAATTGACTTGCGTGCGTGTACAGATAAAGAAATAGAAAAATATAGAAAATCAGAGAAAATCTTATTTTGTGGAATATGTATCTAACACACGCGATATCAAAAGCAAGTGTCAATTTTTTTGCAAACAATCACCCACAATGCTTAATTTCAACTGTCACGCAAAACAAAAATTGGGCGTCGAGTTTTTACGCACGCCGTTCAATTTCGGTTACTCCCATACAAGTTGTATGGGCATGAGAAATTTTTGACAGTAAATTGACGGCGTGCGTTTGTATTAGGTTACACAGTTACCGCCTTTTCATTCGCAATAAACGTTCCCTCCAGCCAGCGTTGCCGAATTGACGATTTTAGCGTCCTTTTGACGATTTTTCTAAGCAATGATTTGACGATTTTTCCCAATAAATGACGATTTTTTCGTTTATTATATATTTTTTTTAAGGAAAGTGGCATTATTAAAAATTTAAACCATCTCAGTACAATAATTAAATGGTTATCTTCATGAAATAAATCCTTATATTTTGTAAATTATTTTTGAAGGCAAAATGTTATGAATTAATATTAATGAATGATTGATGATGTTATTTATTTATTTTATTATATAAGTAAGCGCATTGTGTAGATAAATGTGCACAGCTTTTTTAAATATGATTTCATTTATATACGAATTTGTATGAATTCGCACCTCTTTAAAATTGTTTTTGGGAAAATTTTCCATTAAGGAACAATGCCCCGAAATAAATGACTATTTCAGGGGGGGGGGGTAGAGGGGCTCTCACAGGACTTGGAACTGAAATCAAAAATTTCCGGAGGCTTGTATTTTACAAGATATTTGTTGTTAAAATTTTAAAATTTACCAAACAAAACACGAAAACAGCGATCTAAAAGCAATTAAAAACGAGCAAATGCATATATGTATGTGTGTAGAACAACATTTTGCGTTGGCCGCCTTCAGCCGCGCTTTAAAAAAATAATCCTCAGCCGACATAATTCTCTTTCTGGGGTAATTATCTCGTAAACTGTAAACTTCCTGCAAGTTTTGATTTCAGTTTTGAGATATCTGAGAGCCCCTGAAAAAGTAATTTTTTTTCGTGGTGCGCTTTCTTAGTGGAAAGCCGACACTTTTTTTTGTTTATAACGTGTTTTTAGTAAAGATGAGATAGCAACAAAATATTGACGATTTTTTCGCTGAAATGACGATTTTTTATTATTATAATAAAAACGAACACACATACACAGTATGTATAAAAAATTAGCTTGTTTGTCCTCTTGGGGTACTACGTATTAATTTATCAATAATTGTAATCGAAAAACGGTTATAATCGGTTAGTTCCTTACGATTATTCGCGATTAATAATCGAACCCTTTCGATTAACCTAAAAAACGGTTAATCGATTATTAAATTTTTTTTCCCATCCCTAGTTAGGATAGGTTAGTTAGGTTTGGTTAGGTTAGATTAGGTTACGTTAGGTTAGATTAAGTTAGGTTAGGTAAGTCAGGTTAAGTTAGGTTATGTTAAGTTGGAGTAGCTGTCGCCATAGCGACACACTTAGGCCAGAGTGGAAGTCCATTGTGATACCACGACAAAACAGATTACTCCTCCTTTTTGAACCAGTTTGTAAGTCTGATGAAGTTCAACAGGCCCCTTACATACTTAGACTATCCAGGCAACGTTAAGAGTCGGACAGTGGGAAATGAAGTGTTCGATCGTAGTCAATCGTAAATGAGAATGGAGAATTTTGAATAAGAAGGTAAGCATCCACATTTCTAAGCACTGGTACCTGTAACATCTCACAGAAACTAACCGATTGCTGTTATCTTTATTATTATTTCGATATATAGAACTGTAATCATATACGCATTTGTGTCACCTCTAAGACAATAACTTTTGTGATCTTTTCTATTTCTACCCTAACCCACAATTGTATGTTTGATACACATTTCTTTACTTTCTTACAATATAAACACTGCAGTGTTTTTGAAAAAAATTACAAATGTTCAGTGTTTACAAGCGCTTGCACAATCAATACTTGCTCAACAAATACATTCTTTGTATAAGCATACATACAGATATACATATGTACATATTACAAGTATTCGAATAGTTAAGGCAGTTACTATTTCTCTTCTATATACATTCGCTGCCAACTCAATGAGATGAGAAAAATGTTGCGCGCAAGTCGCCAAATGAATTCTAGTAGTTTTGTTGGTCTTATATTTCTAACCTTCATCTATGTAAGCACACACTTATGTATGTATAATGCAATTTCATACATAAATAAATATATATATAGACAAGTACATATGTGTGCATCTGACCCCACATTTATCTAGCCTACAACTATCAGCTGCATTTATCTGTAACTGTCTGCTTACGCGATTGTCTCTCGACACATATTAAATTTATAATCGCACCATTACAAATAAAAGCACATACATACATAAATACATATGTACATACACATGGTTAATACACTTTTATTTCTATTTGTATCCTTTTCTTTTTCATTTCTTTTCCTACAATGGTCTGTTTAGCCGCACATTCTTTCATTTATCTCAGTACAATAGATATGCACTTTCATTTCTCATTTACTGGCAGTTTGAATTACATACAATTTCTTATAAGTAAAAGATGTTGCAGCATTGTTGGGCATGTTTAGCGGCAGGAAAGAAAGTGGTAAAGGGGTGGGGGTGTTGCTGTGGAAATGAGTATAAGCAGACAAAATCAATTGAGCACTTGAGCTGTGATGAGCTGAGGAAAGTGAGTTAGCAAGTAAGTAGTACGAGTAAATGAGGTGAAAGCTGTTTTAGATGTGGCTATGTATGTGTGTGTGTGTGTGTGTGTTTGTATCTATGTGCGCTTGTTTAATGTTGACGGAGCGCAGCAAAGTCGATTGAAGCTTTAAAGTGAAGCAGATTTGTTGGAGATTGTAAATTGCATGGAAAGAAATCAATGGACATAAGTGAATTAACTTTTTCTTTACCTTTTCATTCTTTTTCATTGCAAGGCAATCTTACAAATGGCGATTGGGTTTTTGTAAGAGAAAAAAAAAACAAGAAACAAGTTGTATTTGTTGAAGTCTACTTGACTTTATATTAAGTGTTTGTATTGTACTGAAAAATCAAGTATTGTGGACGACTCTTTTACACATCATACGAGTACGAGTACGTTGTTTCATTATTCAAGCGACGATATCTGCAAAGTCACATAATACATAGCTCTTGAATAAATGCATAAATGCATTCATGTCTCGTCTCAGATTTACCCAAATATGCAAATATTGCAAACAATCTAAATATTTTTGCAATTAACTGAAATGCAAATATGCCAAAAGTAAATAAATTTGTGCGCAAAAGCATTCATATAAATCAATATTGACTAATAAAGCAAAGCAAACAAAACCAAAATGCAACATAATGTGTGAGTCATGGCGTATACGCAACATACAATTTACATACATTTGAATACATAACCAATTCATACTAAACACTGCAAAAAAATGTGCGATTAATACCGAAAGATATTTGTCCCGGATTGATCTCTTTCGAGAACAATCGGTCCACAATTAGTCCCCGATTGTTCCCGTACGGGTATAAATGTAGACTAATTGTAGACCAAATGTTCCCGAACGGGTATAAATGTAGACTAATTGTTCCCTAACGGGTATAAATGTAGATTAATCGCTTTCATTCCGAACGGGTACAAATCTAGATTCCTTAAATGTAGAAATTTTACACAAATATGCAATGTATTTAAAAAATTGTAGAACAACCGGTAAAACGAATTGAACACCCTTTCTTTTAATAACAATGATGAATAATAATTTTTACAAAATGTTGTCTACAATATCCTATGAAAAAATCCTTTACATTACGCTCATATAATGCATACTCAAAACTTACAATTTTTTTTAATTTATTGAGATTTTTTTTTCAAAAGTAAAACATTATATAATCTTTATTTAAATATGCATGAACATTTACAATTTTTTAAAGATTGTTATTAAAATTGCCTTGGCTAACAACTTGGAAAAATCTACATTTGTCCCCGTTCGCGCTGAAAGCGATTGATCTACATTTGTACCCGTTGGGGATGAAAGCGATTAATCTACATTTGTACCCGTTCGGAATGAAAGCGATTGATCTACATTTGTACCCGTTCGGTATGAAAGCGATTGATCTACATTTGTACCCGTTCGGTATCAAAGCGATTGATCTACATTTGTACCCGTTCGGTATCAAAGCGATTGATCTACATTTGTACCCGTTCGGGATGAAAGCGATTAATCTACATTGGTACCCGTTCGGGTATACAAGTTGGACAATTAGTCTCTTCATAGGACATGCTCGAACAAATGCGATCAATTCGCTCCATACAAAGGGATGTAAAATTGTATTAGTCGCATGCTCCCTTGCGATTGATCCCGGACACGTTCCGGATTAATCACATTTTTTGCATGGAATCATGTGTGTTTGTGTGTATATATGCAAACCATGTGTGTTCGGAAGTATAAATACATATGTGTACTCTGAAAAAAAAAAAAAACGTTGTAAATCTAAAGACTTTCGCTGTCAAATCAACTACTTTCCGCAGTTGAAATGTGCCCAACAACGCTCCGTTGTTGTTTCAAAGGTGCGAGCGTTGTTGATTTAAGTCAATAACGGAGATTGTTGGAAAAAATTTGCACCTAAAAATAAATTTTTGTTTGCATTTTACTCTTCATCTTCTCTCCGCCCGGGTCCCAACTGCAAATATGTAGCCTCCCCGCTTGTTCTCCTATTCTTCTCTCCTTCTTATCATTCACTGGTTGCTATCTTTATTTCTTATTCTGATTTTTCTTCTTTATTTTATACTCTCCTCCGGATTCGAACCATGACATCAACCTAAAATTCTATCCAATCATCACATAGTGGAACATTCAACATTATATTGAATTGTAGTAACCTATTTATACTTCCATTTCCTAAAAAGGAATCCATGAATTATTTGAATCATGGTAAAAACAAAATTTAAAAAAATTTGTTCTCATTAGTTTTGTTTACAACGGAAACTGTTGGGTCAAATACTTTTGCCTTTAAATTAACAACGGGGAGAAAATTGTTGCTAAAAATAAACTTTTGTTTGGATTTTTCTCTTCATCTTCTCTCCATCATTATTTTTTTTGTTGGTTTTCTCACAAAAAAATATTTTCTCACAAAAATTTTTTTAAAGGCAAGAAAGTTTTTGAAACAACAACGCCCGTTTTTGAATAAATTGTTGGATCAAAAACTTTGCTGTAAAAACAAATACTTTTGCTGTTGAATCAAAGACGGAGATTCAACAGTCGAAAGTTGTTGGTTTAACTACGGGTATTTTTTTCAGAGTATGTATATCTACATGTACAATAGCTTATCTGCATACGATCAAAATTTCATTTGTCGTTTTACTTTACATTTTTCTACGCATTTTGCCACACTCCTCCGCACGCAACCGCCTTCGCCAAGCGCCGCCTTGGGCTATGTATATGTATTTGTCGAAAAATTTAAATTCGCCACAATAAACCAAAAAGTAAATTTTTAAAAATTATTTATATTTACACCACATTAACGACATGTGAAATTTATCGATTTACGAGCGTGATAAATGGCGGGAGCAGTTTTTTGTTGTTAGTTTGGATATTGTAAATTTTGTGGCATGAATTTTGGCAGCAAATAAAATAAGCAATTCCAGTCACGCCATAAAACAACTTTAAAATATATTTGTATGTATATACATACATTTTCTATCGAAGTAGTCAAAAATACGTTATAAAAGGGCGAAAAGTATAAGATAAGACCGCACACAACTTTTAAGTGTGTTGGTGTGTATTTGTGTGTGTTAAGGAGAGTATCTAAATATGTGTTTGTTTTTCTTTGCGGGCATGACCCAAGGCTTTTTCTCCGCTTTTAAAGATATTTTGTAATTTTTCTTCATATTCCAAATACTTAAATACTTACACAAGCGTAACGTAGACCTCAATATGTCACTCACAGTTAACGTATGTATGTAGGAAAAAAGGATATTTACTTACTGTGCGTACATTAGGGTGGTTCCTAAATGCATGGAGACAAATTTTATAGCATAATTCCTCAACCTCACCCCCTAGGTCGATGCTAATGTAGTCGAAGATAACACATATATGTAACGGTAAAGTGGTGTCGCAGAGGGGTCAAAATTCAAATTACTATATAAAGACCAAAAAATTAAGTTACATAAATTTTTTATATCTAATGACCAAAATCGATTGTCCTGTACTCAAAAATGCCAAATGCAAATTTTGGTGGCGATCGGAGATCGGAGCTTAAGGGGTGTCTCGCATGGGTCCCATATGGTTATCTGAACTTCGGCCACTTTGTGACACCCCTTAACCGTTTCCGATCGGAACCAAATTTATATGTGGTATCTTTGAGTACAGCAGTATCGATTTTATATATTAGATTTAAAAAAAAATTAAAATAAATTGATCCATGTGCGACTCCGTTTATGAATCTATTATAGGGACCAAAATTTATAAGTGGTATCTTTGACCATGCTGTTACCAATGTAGGGGGTGAGACCGAAGAAAATGGCTAATTTGAATTTTTTTAAGGACCACCCTAATGTATGTATATACATGCGTATACATATCGCACCCTAAATCATAAAGTGACACAACTCAAAATTTTGGAAATCGAATTTTTTTCATAAACTGTTCCACAGAACATATCTCTAGAGATTGCCAAAAAAACTTTTCAATAAGTGTATCTTTTGACGGAAAAATAACCGATTACTTGTGAAGAAAAAAGTTTTTTGACTCACCTGAAAATTTTTGGATTTTGAGTTGTGTCACTTTATGATTTAGGGTGCGATATAAAGGCATTGCTCGTTCTTATATCCAATTTGATTTTACTTAATATTTAACCATAACATGCGCTTAAAGGAAGCTAGCCTCCTTCGTCGTTTTCTATTTTAAGATTTAAAAAGCAAATTTCCAGTTCAAATTACATACAAAAATCAGCTTCCCTGTTACTTCAAATAAAGAAATGAAATTAGCTGCTACCACAACTAATGTATGAACTAAATATGAAACTTAAAAGTTAAGCAATTTTTTAACCACTTTTTTGTTTGTGGCTCAACCAATTTCGAACGCTTCATTGATTTTGTTTTTTTGCAGACGTTACAAAAAAGCACACAAATTTGATTTGGGTGCATTTCTTGTTTGATTTGAAAGCTTTTAAAAATTAGTCGTACAACACATGCTTTCTTTACATAACAAATATATGATATCTTGGCGATTATCTGACACAATCTCTTTCATGCTATTTTGCCGACCATTACTTTAAAATAAGATTTATTAGCTAGACACAATCATTTTCTGGCAGCCTGTCATTTACTCTGCGTGCAACCCTTTTAAGTGGCTGTCAACACTTTATCCTTTATTACTATCAATATTACATAGTGCAATTACTTATATACACATATTAAAACTAATAAACCCTTTCGCATATCTGTTAAGGTCAGTTAAATCTTTAATCTTCAAAGCACAACGTTTTCTTTGCATTCCAAAAAAAGTATCAGTCAGCACATGCACACATGCATACAAAAGCAAAAGCAAGCATCGGAAATGCAAATTAGTTATACACGCCCATATGTATGTATGTTTGTTTGTTGTGCCGCATATGTTTCTTATCAGATATTTTCTCATATTTTATCAAAATTTATTATTGTTTATCGCCAGCAGACTGGAAGGTCATTAATCAAAATATAAAACCCCATAAAAGGTTTAATATTTTTTCTTGCATTCAAATTTTGCAATGTTTTTGATGTTTTTGTGTGGTTTTATAATCGAGTTCGAGTGTGCATATTTTATGCGATTACTACTTTTTACTTGCAAATACTCCTGTTACATATTTCTATACATTTTTTGCTTTCTATCTTTTCAAGTATACTCCTTTTTATTATCCTATACAAACAGCTGTCGATAGCATGTCATTTATAAAGTGAGTTATGCTTGAATTTGAAAGCGTGTTTTTGTTTTAAAATATTTTTTGGGAAGCTCATACACCAAATGTTCATATGTAAGCATCTGTGGCGGACGCTTCATACAAGCCAAAAAGTCCGGCTTGCCTAAATATTTTCGTCATTTAATTTTACGAATTTCTTTAAACTCTGTTTATTTGACGCTTGAAATGTGTTTAATATTTAAGTTCTTCAATGTGTTTACTAATGGCTAATGGCTCTGCTTCATACATAGGCTTGTCCAGCCAATTTATGCTAGGGCCGCCACTGGTATGCATATGTAGGCTATTGTTAAGGACAGGTTAGATATTTTAGATTACTGTAATTTACGGCGATTTACACTTACGAGGGCTGTTCGATATATTTTTAGCCTAACAATGAAAAATTGTTGCCAGGTGAAATCTGACATTTCCATTGGAAGGTCTGACATTTTTTAGCATAATCTTACTCAGAACGTTTTGACGTACGACCATCATTTTGTTGTTTACAGTGACTTGAAAAATTTAATTTGGCAAAAAAATGGAATTAATTCGTGAACATTTTCGTGCGATCATTTTTCACAAATTTCGACGTGGATTATCATGACAAGAGTGCATTGATGAATTTAAATCTTTATATGGCGATGAAACACCATCCTATGGCACTGTGAAAAATTGGTATAATGAATTCAATGGTGGCCGACGCTCGCTTAAATACCAATTCCGTGAGGGTCGTCCAAAAACGGCCGTTGAGCCAGAGAACATCGATGCCGTGCGTGAACTCATAATGCAAGATCGTCATGTGACATACCGTGAGATAGAGACATCCTTGGACATTTCTCCCACTAGCATACATTCGATATTGCATAAACACCTGGCCGTAAAAAAGGTTTGTTCTCGTTTGATCCCGCACAATTTGACTGTCGCTCAAAAAAAGGGTCGTGTCGATTGGTGCAAAGAAATGTTGCAAAAATACGATCGCGGTGCTTCAAAAGACGTTTATAAGATCGTCACAGGTGACGAATCATGGATCTATGCGAATGAACCTGAAACAAAACAACAATCGACCGTGTGGGTCTTCGAAGACGAGCCAAATCCAACGAAAGTTATTCGTGGAAGAAGCACTTCGAAGCAAATGGTCGCCTGTTTCTTTGGCAAATCTGGTCATGTGGCAACTGTTCTGCTTGAGCAACGTAGGACGGTCAATTCTGACTGGTACACCACAATTTGTTTGCCTGAAGTCTTCGGAGAAATTCGAAAAACGAACAAGGGAAGACGAATCATTGTTCACCATGACAATGCGAGCTCTCACACATCGGCTCAAACCAACGCCTTTTTGGTCGACAAAAACGTCGAATTTATGGGTCATCCGCCCTACAGCCCTGACTTGGCACCCAATGACTTCTTATTATTACCGCACATCAAGAAAAATATGCGTGGTCAACGATTTTCGTCGCCAGAAGATGCTGTTGAAGCGTTCAAAAACCATGTTTTGGAGGTGTCTCAATCGGAGTGGAAAAAGTGCTTCGACAATTGGCTTGAGCGCATGCAAAAGTGTATAAGTCATGCTGGAGAATACTTTGCAAAACAATAAAACCATTCTTGATGATTAATATTAGTATTTTCATTATTAGGCTAAAAATATATCGAGCAGCCCTCGTAATTTAAGAAAGACTCACAAAAGCATAAAAGTGTGTAAGAATCTTTTTTTCAGGCAGTCAATGCTTCTTCACAAGATGTGGATGTTACTATAGCAACAGTTCTTCTGCGAAAACTGGTCTGTTCTCGAATAGAATAGCAACCTTTTCCACATTTATTATGAAAGTCTAGATCTGACAGGTTCGTTTTATAATTATTTTCGAATTGTGCTAATGTTGATTTGTGGAAGAAAATCAGCACGAAAAAACTTTTAAAGTAATAATGACTTAACTTCCTTTTAATATACATTTCTTTGTCTGCGTTGCGGCGTACCTACATTATTTCGTTGCTTTAATTTGTGCAATTTTCCTTGCTTCAAATTCACTTAAAGTAATTGCTTTAAACATTGAAAATATTGAGATAGACAACCTAGTTTATAATCTACCGCAATATTTTGGTTTTGTCGTCTGTGAACTGCTATAAATTTCTTCCTTCATTTAAAACTTAATTAAAAGCTTGTTTTGGGCAATGTAGCTATGTACCTACATATTTAAATAACCGAAGAAGACAAACTTATATAAAGCAAAGAAAAAGTATTATACTAATGAATACAAAAAATGCTTGCCTGCGTTAAAATTTTTTTTTGGCATAAACACTACTTAAATATCAATTAGAGGACGTGCAGACGAAGGAAAACTTCCATACAAAAACACATACACACTTTTAGCTATATGGATAATGCTTATTGTGTCTTTTTTTTGTTATTTATGTATGTTATACAAATACAAACCACATAAGTGTGCAAGTAGTACCAAATACAAACAAAAAGTGTAAAATACCACAAAAGTGACAATAAATTGCGCAAATTGTACAAACAAAATCCAAATTCGTTTAGGTCTACGATTAAGGTGCGTTTGCTGTTTTTCAGAAATATTGTTCAGCAGAAAAGCGAGAGGAACTTGCAAAGTATGCAGCCAAAAAAAAAAAAGGTTTCTGCTTTTTTGCTTTAAAAAAATTTTCTTCTTTTTTTGCATGAAAGAGATTTACTTTTTTCTGCTTTAAAAGAATGTTCTCCTTTTTTGCTTGGGTCTATCTAGATAAGCATTAAATTCGCAGACAATTTTTCGCTTGGCATTTCAGGCGCTGCATTTTCTAATCTCAAGAGCACTGCCCGCATTTTTTTTTATAAATAATTTTGTGCCATGATAATTTGCGCAACTGATCTAGCTAATTTTAGTTGTCTTTGACGCAAATGCTATTCACCATGCTTGCTGCAATTATGTATTTATATCGAAACACCCTAATAAAGCTGTGGAAATTGTATTGCAAATATTCTGCTTTACATTCAAAAATTACAATATATATTTTCAAGGATACACTACATAAAATGCAAAACTTGTTTAACAACATTTTCCGTTTGAAGCAGTTAAGTATGTAAGTAGTGAACAACATTCATTCAGCTACATAAATTTTCATTACACTAACGAATTTCCTTTACAAAACTAAAAATACAAGTACATATTCCTGTGAAAAGTGTGCTAAGACACGAAATAATATGTATTTTATCACCTTTTCATATACTCAACAGCAACATCAGCATCAAAACCATCAGCAGATACAACAACACCATCAACATCACTAACCCCAAAGCACCACTTGAAATTTGTGCAATTTGCTGTTGATCGACTTGTTAGTTTGTTCGTCTGTTTGCTTTGCTTGTTTTCATTTAAAATTTCCTTCTTCATTATGCAACAAAATTTCAACACTTTCCACTTGACCCGACCCATTTTATTCATATTCGTCCACTTATTCATTCATTTATTTACTTAATGTTCTTACTCACTCTCATTTATACTCTATATTTAATATACATATATGTATATATTATGTACATGGATATTTGTTGCTAATTATTCCATAAAACCTTCTTTTACTTTTGTTGTGTCTATTCGTAAGAAATTGTGCTATGAAAATGTGACAAGTGTGCTCAAAAAAGACACAAGAACAACCAAAACGAGATAACGTCGATTTCATAAGTGCGTGACTAAGTGTACAGACAGAAAGCGATTGTGGTTAACCACAAATGTAGCTACATAGCAGCAGCCGAGAATGAGTAAAGCTGCAGCCATTTGATGCGCAGTACATACATTCGACGACAAAATAATAAAATTCCTGCAGTAATGATGCTTTTTGAAAACTTCTTTGGAAAAAAATACCAAAGTTTCATAAACTTCCTATAATTGTGAAGATTTTCTTTGTTAGTTTTACTATATAGTTAGAGAATCTTTTATTCCGAGTTGGAATCATACAGTTCCCAGGCAATGACTCTCAATGTATGATTGTTTCAAACAAGAGAAAAGGCAATGTACCTACACTTTATTTTGGCAGTTATTGTATTTTGTGTCGCCTGCTTACATACATACATTTACAATCAGCCTAATTCCTTTGACCAGCCGCTGACTGCTTTGTCAGCAGTTTGGCAATGTTGGTATCTCTGACAATCGTCAGTATTTATGTTGCCAATCGCAGCAGTGACTAGCATGACATCGTTAATTATGTTATTCAATGAATTCTAAGCATTCCTCCCGCTCTCTTTCTACCTTTTTTGAGTGCCAAGAATGCGATAATGAACAGAAACTCATTTGTTCATGTCTAAATTAATCTCTATGCTTAATTAATATGTTGTCTTGTTGAAATTATATAACCTTATTAAATTTTGGTTTTGGTTTTTGTTTTGGTTTTTTTTTTTTTTTTTTTTGTTTTTGTTTTTGTTTCTGTTTTTGATTTAAGTTTGGTTTTAGTTTTTGTTTTTGTTTTTGCTTTTGTTTTTGTTTTGGTTTTAGTTTTGGTTTTAGTTTTGGTTTTGGTTTTGGTTTTGGTTTTTGTTTCTGTTTCTGTTTTTGTTTAAGTTTCCATTTTTGTTTTTTTGTGGTTTTTTGTTTTTAATTTCGTTTTCTTTTTTTTTTTTTTCTTTTTGTTTTAGTTTTTTGTTTTGGTTTCTGTTTCTGTTTTTGTTTTTGTTTCGGGTTTTGTGTTTTTTTGTTTGTTTTTGTTTTCGTTTCTGTTTCTATTTCTGTTTCTATTTCTATTTCTGTTTTCTTTGTTTTTTGTTTCTGTTTCTGTTTCTGCTTCTGTTTCTGTTTTTGTTCTTGTTTTTGTACTTGTGTAAGTGTCCGTTTTTGGTTTTTTTTTTCTGTGGTTTTTGTTTCTGTTTTGGATTTCGTTTTCGTTTTTGTTTTTGTTTTAATTTCTGTTTTTGTTTTTGTTTCGGGTTTTGTGTTTTTTGTTTGTTTTTGTTTTCGTTTTTGGTTTTGTCTCGCTTCTATTTCTCTTTTGTTTGTCTGGGATACCCTCGAAATGTCGAAAAAAAAAATGTCGAAAAACCAATGTCGAAATTTTCAAATTTTCAAAATGTCGAAAAACAATAATCTCGAAAAAAAAATGTCGAAAAGTTAAAATGTCGAAAAAAAATGTCGAAAAAATGTCGAAAAATGTCGAAAATGTGGAAAAATACTTGGAATATTTTTTCTTTATTTTCGGTAGGTGGGTCAGCTTCGATATAATGCGCCCTACGGGGTACATAAGAGATTCCATATTTTATAAAAAATATGTTCATCTAAATAAATGAAATGAATAAATTAAGGCGAAGGCCGCCTAGGCTGAAGGGTTTACTACGCAGAAGGACATCACCGTGGCGGTAGCCACGGTTAGGGCACACGTCCGGACGGATGGCGTAGCCCAGGGTTATTTTTTGTAAGCGCGGCCGAAGGCCGCCAGTGCAAAAAGGTTTTCTACTCAAAAGTACTGTGGATTGCTCCATAGATTTTACTCCAGTAAGAGAACTCTTCCGACTGACCGCCATACATCATTAATTACATTATTTCGACATTTTAACTTTTCGACATTTTTTTTCGACATTTTAACTTTTCGACATTTTTTTTTTTGACATTTTTTTTCGACATTTTGTTTTTTCGACATTTTTTTTTTTCGACATTTCGTACCCAACCCTATTTGTCTTTGTCTTTGTTTCTGTTTCTGTTTCTGCTTCTGTTTCTGTTTTTGTTTTTGTTTTGTTTTTGTTTTTCTTTTTGTTTCTATTTCTGTTTTTATACTCAGCTGTACTAGTACACAGAGTATTATAGTTTTAATCACATAACGGTGGATTGTAACAGAATGAAATAATCGAGATAGATATAGACTTATATATATCAAAATGATCAGGGTGAAAAGAGAAATCGATTGAGCCATGTCCGTCCGTCCGTCCGTCCGTCCGTCTGTCCGTCCGTCCGTCCGTCCGTCTGTAAACACTCTAACTCGCGCAAAAATTGAGATATTTTGATGAAATTTGAAATGCAAGTTGGTATCGAGACTGGAAAGGTTGGTATTGAAAATGGGCGAAATCGGACCATGACCACGCCCACTTTGCCTATATAGAAAAAATCGGAAATCTGGTATCTCAGTCACTAATATAGCTGGAGCGATGAAATTTTACCCATGTATTGATCTCAGGCCCCTAGGAAGAAATTTGATAAAATTTTGGAAAATGGGCGGTGCCACGCCCACTTATTAAGGGTCAAACCTTGAAAGTTTTATATGTCATAACACAGAAACCATTGAAGATATATCGATGAAATTTGGTAAGCGCGATTTACTTACTTAGGCAAGCGTTTAGACGGAAAATAGTTAAAATCGGTTGACGGCCACGCCCACTTTTATATATGTGTATTATAAAGTGGCCTAATAAAAACATTTTAAGCGATATCTCTGTCAAATATAAAGATATATCATTAAAATTTTATAGCAGGAGTCCAACTGCGGACATAAAACGAAAAACACAAAAATTTTGGAAAATGGGCGTGGCACCGCCTCTTTTTAGAAACAGGAATATACGAGATTTCGAAGCCCATAACTCGACAAATAATTTATATATAATGACGAAACTTGGTGTGTACACTTTTATTACTTGTGGTAATACATGTTCAAAATTTTAGCGAAATCGGTTTGACGACCACGCCCACTTTTATACATTGGAACTATAGTGGCCTAATAAAAATATTTTAAGCGATATCTTTGTCAAATATAGAGGTAATTCATTGAAATTTTGTGGCATGAGTTCCACAATAGACCGGAAACAAAAAATAGAAAAATTTTGGAAAATGGGCGTGGCACCGCCTCTTTGTAGACAAAGGAATCTACGAGATTTCGGAGCCCATAACTCGACAAATAATTGAGATATTATGAGGAAACTTGGTTTATACAATTTTATAACTTGTGTTAATAGACACGCAAAAATTTATTGAAATCGGTTTATGACCACGCCTACTTTTTAACAAAGATATTTCTGGAACACCCTTTGGAAATTTGTAACGCGACATCTTTGTAACTAGAAGTCATAAAGGAATGAAATGTTGCACAAAGAATAATATTCATATGCTTAGTTGGATGACTGATAAAAATGTTAAAATGTGCGTGGCTACGCCCACTTTATGCGGCACTCGGTTTATATAAAATACGCCGTGTTTCCATCAAACGCAAACAAACAATGAAAACATACAGCTGAGTATCTAATGTTCGATTCCACTCGAACTTAGGCTTCCTTACTTGTTGATTTTGCTTTTGTTTTGGTTTTTGTTTCTCTTTCTGGTTTTGTTCTTGTTTTTGTTCTGGGTTAAGTTTCCGTTTTTGGTTTTGTTTTTGTTTTTGCTTTGGTTTTTGTTTCTGTTTCTGTTTTTGTTTTTGTTTTCGTTTTTTGTTTTTTATGAGTTCACAATGCTTCAAACTTTCCACAAGAAAGTCGTTTTCGGTATTTTTAGAGCTTGACTTTAGTATAATGTACCAGGCCTGGAATACTAAAATTCTGTCACAAGGTAGAGGAGATGCTGCAGATCACAAAAATAAGAATTTAAGGTAGAGGTAACAAACAGTTTATTAGTAATGTGTTGTTAAAATTTGAAATTTCAACACAAAAAATGGTTGATATCAAACCGATCTTAAGCAACATACATAAATGCACAAGCATGTTCATATATACTTATACATATGTATGTATCTCTATTATTGAAACTTATAAACACGCTACATTCAATATTTTAACTTTATCTTACCCTATTATATTATATTAAAGTTTCGCGCTTTTTAGCATACTGTTTACATTCGATTTCATTGATTTTTACTTCTTCTTTTTGAATTCCATTACAATACATTTCTTCGCATATTTTGGCAAGCGTAACTTTGTGTCTACCAGTTCGCAGAAGTATGTATTATAAATATGAGCCGCATACCATCCAATTCCAATGCCAACTATTGTCAACTACCATCAGCTAAGGACGCTTCAGTTCTTTGTGCGGCATCCGCAAAGCACAACTTTTTATGAATATTGTAATGAGTGTCTTAATGTTTACACAAAACTTTGAATAGTTGCTTTGCTCTTGCAAACCTAAACCAAACATTTTTTGACTTCATTTATGTATTTCTATTGTGGAAATATTTCAATTGTTCAACATCAAGCTGGAATGACATTACAACTGGAATCATTAATCTTGTGTACATTTGTATGTGTGCATATGTGCGTGAATAGTGTCTTTACTCTTTGCGAAATATATATAGAGATACATTCATATTAACATTGATGAAATTTCGACAACAACACAATATTATATAAAGTCATATATTATATAAAGTCATACAAACGAGAATGCATGTATGTATGTATGTATATATATTCATGATATTATAGTTTTCATCTACCACTTTTGCTTCAGCCGCTGTCACCCCAATCCAACATCGTCCATTTTACTGGCTTGTGCTGCAATGTCCGAGCATTTGTCACTGTCCCCAAAATGCCACTCTTTCACATATGAAGAATTAAATATACTTACATATAATCATATACCTACATATGCATTTCTGTATTCAGTTACATATTTGCGCAGAAACCTTGCTTGCATTTTTACATTTGGAAGTTGATTTCAAGAATTAATCTTCTTATTTATATATGTACATATGTACTTATACATATGGATGTATGTATGTATGCGCTTGCATGTAGTTATATGTTATATGTGCGTTGTCTGTTGTAAACGTATGTGTATTTCCCTTTTATTCATCCATACCTGCCATTTTCAACAACTTGCGCTGCCACTTAAGTTGAATGCGAAAAGTTTTTCGATTTGCTGTGGCACAGGTGTTGGGGAAAGTTGGTGATTTTTCGGCGTCAACATTTTTAAATTTGACTGCAGGGCCGTGCGCAGGAATTAGTCTTGGGGGGGGGCGGTTTTAATTTTGGTTTGCATTCGCATACATTTTTCGCTAAGATAAACATATTTGCTGAAACAGATATCCAGACCCATACACCATAAATTTAAATGTTCTTTAACTTTTCTGAAACTCATTCTAATTCATCAAAACCTAGTTAACCAGGTCCTGAATAGTACACGGAAAGAATTTTTTACTAGAATCAATGCCGAGACAAGAAAAATTAGACTTGATTTTGAACTTAGAAAATAATTTCTTAATATCAAGAAAATCCAAGAAAATTGGATTTTAAATAAATAAGTAAAAATTTTCTTGCTTCAAGTGAAATTGGATTTTAAATAAATAAGAAATAATTTACTTAGGGTAAGTGTTTTTTTCTTGTTTTTTGAAATAAATTAAGAAATTATTTTTTTGTTGCAAGTAAAACTTTTCTTATACGAGCTTAAGTAAGTAATGCGAGAGACACACATCGTAGTATAGTAATAATATTTCGATCTATACCACATATGTGTCACCCTCATATTGTAGACATGGGTAACACTGCGCTGCGCGGCGCAATTGCGCTGACACAAACCCTGGTGTTATTGCGCTAACTCCGATTTGGGAAATGCGCCAACTCAATATAGCGCCAACTCAATGTAGCGCCAACTCAGTATAGCGCCAACTCAATGTAGCGCCAACTCAATGATGCGCTATTGCAATATAACACTGACTCAATTTCGCGCGCTAACACCAGCTCCAATATAGCGCTGGTGTAAAATGGCGCAACCACAACGCCAATAACAGCATCATAGTATATGTATACGTATGACAACGTCACAATTATGTGTGCTTGATAGTGATCTAAGTGACTCTAATTTCCAGCATATTTTCACATATATACGGAAGATTTTTCCAAATGATTATGAAAATTAAAATTAATTGTGCCCTCGTATATGTAATCAGAATTGCGCCAAAAGAAATAAAACGGGGATGGTAAACAGTAACAAGCGAAAAAATGTTATTTATCGATTATTCGATGACAATTGCGCTAAAGGTGTTATTGCGCCAGTACCGTGAGTTGGCGCCACGGTTGGCGCTGGCGTTATTGTATCAGCGCCAAAAAAATTGCGCCATTACCCATGGCTATCATATTGTAGTTTAATTGAAAATTTTCATAGCATAGCCAAATCATAATATTGATATTCTAATATTCATACCACATGTGTGTCGGAGGCATAAGAAAATATTAAATATTAAATTAAGCAAATATTTTCTAAAAATATTAAAAACGTAAAAAATAAGTAAAATGAAAACTAATCATGAGGGATTAGAAACCCATAATTAGTCAACTAGTATTTTCCTAGGACTTGTTTATTGAAATGACAACATTTTTATTTAATATAAATGAAGATGCAAATAGTGAACTCCTTATACCAAATGCTTCACTAACAATCTGAGAATTGCAAAAATATTCAGAAATATGCAAAGCGGATGGCAAATGAAAAAAAAAATACATGTAACTTTGGAAATGCAAATTCAGCAAGAAAAATTTTACTTCGCTCAAGAAAACGTTTTCTTATTCATTTTACATTTTTTTTTCGCTGTATTTTGTTGTTCCAATTCGTCGAAACACAATTTTCTTAAATTCTTCTTGATAATAGCAAAAAGATTTTCTTCATTTAAGTAAATTTAAGAAAAGATGTTCTCAGGGCCGATTTCATAATGAAATTCTTAAAGCTCCTTTCCTTAAAGGAGCCTTTTAGTTAAAGAGCCATTTAAAAGTTCTTTAAAGTGGGAGTGATTTCATAATAATATAATATTAAAAGGCTCCTTTAACGTCAAATAATTGTCATAAATTTAAAAATATTGAAATTTGACTTTTATTTTTTTCTGAAAATAAATAAATTTTTTGATTATGGCTTTTTTATTTTTTTTTTTTTTTTGAAAAAAAGAAAAAGAACAAAGAAGCATAATTTGGAAACCCAGTGCAGAAAATATAGGAAGCGGTCATCCAACATCACAAAAGAGAAGAAGATGAATATTGCATTATACGACTCAACAAACAAAACAACAAACAAAATCGGTTCAAAAATTTTAATAAATTTTTGATATTTGATTTTGACACATTACAGAAATGAAATTTTTTTCTGGCAAAAGGAACCTTTAAATAACTTAAATGCCCGTTTTTGGGTATCTAATTTTAAATGAACTTTTATCTTCAAAAAGACTTTATGAAATCGATCAGAAAATTAAAGGCTCCTATAGAATTTAAAGGAACTTTTAATTTGATTATGAAATCGGCCCTTATTTATTTAAACATTTTTTTTTCAACATTTTTTTTCTATAGATTTTGTTAGTGTTCTTGAATAAGAAAATAATTGTCTCATTTTTGGAAAACTCAATTTCTTATTTCCAGTAATAATTAAGTCAATTTTTCTTATTTCCCTAAAAATTTTCTAAATTGAGTTCAAGAAAGCATTTTTCTTGATTCAAGTATACAAATTTCTTTCCGTGTACTGTTTACAGTACTTGTTAATTGAAACTGCTCACTGTTTTCACAAAATGAACATTTTTTGTTATCAGTAAAATTTTTTTAAAAATGCCAAACGAACATATGCTACACAATTTTGTAATTTCGGAAAGCTCCAAGTGTAATTCAAAGTGCCGAACCTATGTATTGGCCAACCTTATTTTTTGCAACTTTTACCAATTCTTCTTCCGTAAAATTATAATTATAAAATTTATAAACTGTATTTTGAAAATTTTTGCAAAATCATTGCAACTTAGATTTGGTCATGGGGGGGGGGTTTAACCCCCAAAACCCCCCCGTGCGCACGGCCCTGTTTGACTGGTTTACTTTACAACGCACCACACGTACATATATAACATACACTAGTGGCAAAAAAAAAACTAAGAGAAAACGTGTAAGCTTATTTAAATTCTAAACTTTTAAGTTGTAAACTAAAAACCATTCTTATAATTAGAACTTAAAGTTGTTAAAGTTTTGGGCATACGATTGCGAAACAAATCTCTTTTCCAATTAAACTTTCGATAGTAAGAAAGACCTTATTATTCGATGCGAGAACTACAATATTCTCCAGCAAAGCGGAACCTTCGTTATTCTTTGTATTTATTTGTCCAAAATTAATTCGAAATCCAACGCATACTGGAAGTGAAATTTGAACGAGAGAGTGAATGGTTGTTTTAGAAATGCATGTCACATATGGTTCTCATATTTGATATCGAAGTTTACTTTTGAATTCTCTCCATAATATTTATTGAGTACTGAGAAATTTTGAAAATTTGTTGATAATAGGAGTGTTTCTTATTCTACTCATTAGTGAGAAATTTTACTAATTATATATATCTGATAGATAATTCGTGCTTCTTTACTTTCTCTCCAGCAAAAGAGAGCGAACTGAACGAAAATTGAGAGAGAGAGAGAATATGACAATTCCACTAATTACTTTGCTAGTTTTTGCTGGTTCTCTAGCAACTCACTAGCAAGAAGAAAAAGAAGAAATGTCAAAGCAAATATGCGTGCAATAAAAAAGTAAACAGTGAATCAAATTAGTTATTTTTATCTAAAAAAGATAAAAATGGAAGCAGAAGCAAATGTACGCCCAAACTTGGAGAACGAACAAAGTTAGAATATTTGCTAACATCTACTACTGAGATAAAATGTGGCTTTACTATCACAAAATTCGCTGCAAGTGAGATTTGTTATTTAGTTTTTGCTAGTAAATTAAAGAAAGGCAGCTAATTGTATAAAATTTGTCAATTTAATTTTGTTTAATTTTGAACTTTTATCACCTTGTTTTCATTTATTTTCCACCACCACTGTATGTATATCTGCTTACAATGTATATAATCAACCGTTTATCTATACATTTTTCAAAACTTTTTTTGTTTAATTTGATTAATGTAGGTCACTTAAAAATAAGTAAAATCTTATCTGCCACTTTACTTTGACGGTTTGCTTAAGTTATTTGCATACATACATATTTACATGCACACGTTCATGCAAAAAGTTCAGCACCTGTGCCAGTGTTGTCAATTTATTTGGAATTTTGATTTGCTTGTATGTCATCTGTACTCGAAATATGTCATAAGTCAAAGAATACTGAGCTGCATTTAAGGCTTAAGACTTTTACGGCTCAACAACAACAGCAACTAGGTACTTTAGGCAGCAACAAAATTTGACATTCAAAAATTGGCATAATTTCTCTATAAATTTTCTACTTTACTTTTTGCTTACTTTCAAAGAAATTATGATTTTATTTTAAAGCAAAAATGTCGAAATGCAATTGCTTACACAAGTCTTTAATTTTTCAGGAAATTTTAAGGTGTTACAAAATCGAAAAAACCCCCTTCTACATGCATATCCGTAAAACCGGCAAATTCATGCGCTTAATGAGTAAAGGAAATAATAAGTACAACTAACTAAAAACTATTTTCAAATGTTAACAGCTTTACTTGAAAGAGTTTTTAGTGCTTAGCACGAAATTTTTATTTTTAATTCAATTTTTAATTGTTGGGGTAAGTGGAAAAAAATTCAACAACTATTTACAGCGAAGGTTGAGTGTATAGCTATTTCACGAAAAACCATTTTCGATCATCAGCACTCTTTTCGGAAGTGGATGCACCGGGGATTGAACCCGAGTCCATTCCAACTTCAGCCGCAATGACCCAACGGATAAACACACTCGGCCATTGAGACTCTGTGCAAGCTGTTGGATTTTCCCCACTTTTGCCTTTTTCATTTTCAACATTAACGTTAGTGTGTATATGCTTTTGCATATATTCTCCACAAACGTGCTGAATTTTTGTTGTAGGCAGTTCGCAATGAACATTGTTGTTGGTATTTATTTTATGTATATACTAAACAACGTTAACAATTTTACTTGAAAGAGTTTTTAGTGCTTAGCACGAAATTTTTTATTTTTAATTCAATTTTTGATTGTTGGGGTAAGTGGAAAAAAATTCAACAACTATTTACAGCGAAGGTTGAGTGTATAGCTATTTCACGAAAAACCATTTTCGATCATCAGCACTCTTTTCGGAAGTGGATGCACCGGGGATTGAACCCGAGTCCATTCCAACTTCAGCCGCAATGACCCAACGGATAAACACACTCGGCCATTGAGACTCTGTGCAAGCTGTTGGATTTTCCCCACTTTTGCCTTTTTCATTTTCAACATTAACGTTAGTGTGTATATGCTTTTGCATATATTCTCCACAAACGTGCTGAATTTTTGTTGTAGGCAGTTCGCAATGAACATTGTTGTTGGTATTTATTTTATGTATATACTAAACAACGTTAACAATTTTACTTGAAAGAGTTAATGTTGAAAATGAAAAAGGCAAAAGTGGGGAAAATCCAACAGCTTGCACAGAGTCTCAATGGCCGAGTGTGTTTATCCGTTGGGTCATTGCGGCTGAAGTTGGAATGGACTCGGGTTCAATCCCCGGTGCATCCACTTCCGAAAAGAGTGCTGATGATCGAAAATGGTTTTTCGTGAAATAGCTATACACTCAACCTTCGCTGTAAATAGTTGTTGAATTTTTTTCCACTTACCCCAACAGTTAACAGCTTTATTTTTGTTGCTGACAAGCATTTTAGCACAAGTGCTTCCTTTAATCTTATTGCCACTACAAATTGCTCTGACTTGTGTGCTGCTGTTGACTGCCATAGCTTCTGTATATAGTACATATGTATAAAAATGAAATACATACACAATTTCCGTACACCATACACTTTTATCGACTTTTCGCGCCCACACACGTCACATGTAACCCTCATTCTGGCAGTACATGCATACTTACATATAAATTATAAGAAGGGCAGAAAATTAAACGTGCATGAGTATAATCGTTTGAAATTGTTTTATATACGCTCATACATGCTCGTATACAAGAACCATAGGGAACTTTTATTTAATAGCAAACTTTTATATACATTTACATATAAGTATGTGTGTGTGTAGTGCTCATACTCTAGCGTCACGTCATTCAGCATTTTTTGTCGTTGTCCAGTGTCCGAGCCAAGCAAACTTTGCCGGCACATTATACGAATTTAAATGTTACTCAGGAAGTTGAATAATCAAAACAAATTTGTTGCTAGAAATATGCAACATACCTATGTATATACAATACTATCTAATGAACATTTAGATATACACATATACATGAAAGACTACACCTATGCATCAGTGGCGGCCGCTTCATATAAGCCGAAAAGCCCGGTTTGCCTAAACATTTTCGTTAATTTTACGAATTTCCTTAAAATCTGGTTATTTTATGCCTGGAATATGTTTACTATTTAAGTTCTCATGGCGCATTAGGCTAACAACAGCCACAAAAGACAAAATCAAATAAAATCAAAAATTTCACGACTTTTGCTGATTCGACTTCACTTGAAGAAGAATTTGAATTTAGAGAAGAATTTGAATTTACTTTCGACCCTGTCAGGCTTGTGGATGTGCTGGCCAAAAGTAGGCACTGCATAAGCAACAAAAATCATGTATATATCTTCATATTATCCTATGTATATCAAAATTTTATTATTCATATTTATCTTCATTTTCTCGATTTTATATTTCAATAGATTCAGTCTCATATGGCATGAATATAAACAACAAACCAAATATGCAAACCAAATCTAAGCAAAGTAAATGACGGAATTTAATCAGATAATACAGCAAAGAAAATTACATAAATGGGATGCAGTCAAATAACGCCCGTCCCTTTCTGAATGAAATATGAAATAAAACCCATGGGTTTAATTGCGTTTTATTCGCAGGCGCTATTTATTTTTCAAGAAAGGAAAAAACGCCCGCGGGCGTTATTTCCCAAAAAAAAAGGAATGGCTATGCTTCATACATAGGCTTACCTAGCCAATTTATGCTAGGGCCGCCATTGCTATACATATATATCAGTATACATATGTATATATATATGTATATATCTGTATAATTTCATCCGTTGGGACTTTGCTTGCAAGCAAATTTTTTGCCTATTACCTACAGTGGTGTGCAATAAATATCATATGTTCGGATTATGCACTTTCCTTATTTTCGTTACTTGGCAATAGATTTTTGCTAGCCGCCCTGAAGCCTAAGAGCGGGTGAACGCGAGAAACGAGAAAAAGCTCATATTACATACATGTGTATAACAGGCGAATAAAAATTTATATTTAAACCAGCGTTACGCAGCCTCTTGCCCGCGGGCAGACCAGCTGTTTGCGATTCACACGTATACTCACCGATTGTCACTAATACAGGCAAATAAAGAGCGTAATGCTAGCCACACACCTTGCAATTTTTTATACAACTTGAGCAAGTTGCGCTGGAAATCGCAACGTTTTTGGGGCTGTTGTATGAAGTTGTGTATCGGTTGTACGAAAAATCAAAAGTTTTGATTTTTTGGCAAGTTGTACAACTTGGTTGCATCGTTTGGGGGCATGTTGTTCAAGATTTCATTTTATGAGAATTCTTGAAGTGAACACATCAAATTAAAATAAGTAAAAATAAGCGAATTCAACACAAAAAACATAAATATTTGTAGAATAAATAACGCAAAATGGAAAGCTAGCAGGAACCACTTTTTTGTAATATTTTTTCCTTTTAATTATCGTACTTTTGCTGTACGTTCTTCTTCTTCCTACAAGCGCAATATTATCCTATTCCATGTTCACTCAAAATAATTTTTTACAAAATGAGATTGTACAACATGGTTGTACAATAAATTGCACCGTATGTAGGCAAACAGTCCAACTCAATTGCAACCGAGTTGGGTCAACGGTCGAACCGTGTATGGCTACGGTAAAACGAGCGCTTACGATGGGACCAGGCGATCGCCGCTTAGCAAAAAGAATTAATTTGCCTTCGACTGTCGTGAAAGCAAGTGGTCGCCGCTTGAAATTCTTTTCTTTTATTTGCAGAAGCCAGACAACAAACAAAACTATCAAGAGTTTGCATATAACATACATACGTATGTACTTGTATACGTACGTTGTTTCATAATTTCGCAAAGCGTGCATAGCATGACCCTGCTCGCTCAACATCTGCATGCAGACAGATTATTGTTTTTCGTTTTCTACTTTGGCCTACAGTAGGCGCACCAACACACACTAATTTTCGGAGATTGTTTGAATGTGTTTGTGTGCCCATCCCTGATTTAAACACATACTGCACACTACTGTACAGCAATTAAAACGCCCTTTCTGTCAACAGCTTCTGCAACATATTTACATATTTCACACCAATCCATAAATATATCCATTGTCCATGTGTGTGTGTGGGACGCCCTTTTTCTATATATGCTACGACCCTTCTATGGTTTGACATTAAATTCATTTAATTATATATTTTTAATGGCTTTTCAGGACTTGTACAACAACAACACCAACAAATTTTACTTTTTTGCGCTTGAGCTTGAGTTTGGCTTTGAATTGGGCATACATACACCTACATACATATGTATAAACATATGCACGTTGTTTTATCGCTTGCCATTTTGCTTTGCTTCAATGTCATGGCATTTTATTTAATTACTTTTCATGTTGTTACATAGTTTACAATTTTTAATTTAAAAGTTTGCCTTTTCTCCTTTTCAAAAATGCCAATAAAATTATTCCGAAAGTTTTTAGTTTAAAAGGCACATAATTGGCTGTTATATTTAGATAATATATGTATAATTGATAAAGGAAATAAGTGCTTGATGGGTTAATTTAGAAAGTTCGGCACACGCAAATTTTTAGAATATTTGTGCAGCAAGTTCTAAATATAGATTCTAAATGTAGATTCTAATTTTTGTGGTCAGAAGTGTGTGCCGGTGAAACTAAATGAGTGTCTTTCTATTTTGAGGTCACACTATCCTTTGTAGTTCAGATATACATATACTCTAAGTGCCTTTAAAGCAGTCACCTTACACAGAACTGAAATTTGTTGTAGAAGAAAGGAGGATTCTTAACAAGGTTTTAAGATTTACCGCATTTTCTTTTTTGTTTTATATTCGCCAGCCTTACAAAACTTTAAAATTTTTTCAAATTTTAAAAAATTTTCAGTTTTTTCTTAAAAATGTCACCCTTTTTCATCTTTTTTTTTTTTAATTTTCCAATTCCTTTCTTTCAAAATTTTTTAAACATTTTGCCGACTTTTTTTAACTTTTCGCATTTCCAAATGTTTAAAAATTTTTTCTAAACTTTTTCTTAAAATTTTTCAAAACTACTTTTTCCAATTAATTTTTTTTTCCAATTTTTTTAACATTAAACATTTTGGCGACTTTTTTTAAGCTTTCGTATTTCCAAATGTTTAAAATTTTTTTCCAATTTTTTTGTTAGCTTTTTTTTTTCAAAACTGTTCTTTTAAAATTTTTTTTTTTTACATTTTGGCGATATTTTACAACTTTTCGTATTTCCAATTGTTTAAAAAATTTTTCCAAATTTTTTCTTAACTTTTTTTTCAAAACTTTATGTCTTTTTCCAATTCATCTCTTTTCAACTCTTTTTTTTTTTTTAACATTTTAGGGATTTTTTTTAACTTTTTCTATTTTCAAATGTTTAAACATTTTTTCGCCGTTTTTTAAATTTTTTTTTTAACATTTTGGCGACTTGTTTGACTTCATATTTTAATTGTTTAAAAAAAATTCCAAATTTTTTCTTAATTATTTTTCAAAACTAAGAATTTTTCCAATTCATCTTTTTTTATAAATTTTTTTTTTCTTAAGTTTGGCGACTTTTTTTTAACTTTTCGTATTTTCAAATGTTTCAAAAAATTTTTTTTTTAATCTTTGGCGACCTTTTATAACTTTTCGTATTTGCAAATGTTTTAAAAAAATTCAACTTTTTTCTAAACTTAAAAAAAAGTACGACTTTCTCCAATTCATATTTTTTTCAAAATTTTTCTACTATTTTGGTAATTTTTTTAACTTTTCGTATTTTCAAATGTAAAAATTTTGTTCACCTTTTTAACAATTTTTTTTTAACATTTTGGGTACTTTTAGTATTTTGAAATGTTTAAAAAAATTTTCCAAATTCTTTCTTAAATTTTTTTCAAAACTACGACTCCAATTATTTTTTTTTTTTGCAACATTTTGGCAACTTTTTTAACTTTTTGTATCTTCAAATGTTTTGAAATTTCCTTTTTTTCCAAAACTACGACTTTTTTCAGTTCATCATATTTTTAACGTTTTGGCGATTTTTTTATTAACATTTCGTATTTTGAAATGTTTAAAAATATGTTCCAAATTTTTCATTAATTTTTTTTAAATTTTTGTTTTAATATTTTGGCGATTTTTTGTTAACTTTTCCGTATGCATAAAAAAACATTGTATAAAGCAAGAATATTCTAAAGCTTTGCCAGGTTCTTGACTCACATACATACACACCTACATATATCACCCGATTTAACAAAACTTATTTAAAGTTCCTGGTAAGCTGAATTTCTTTTTTCATTTCGTTTAAATTTTAATACGTGCCTCGAGTGCGTACACTGAGACCTCCACGTGTTTCTTATCTTTCACAGGAATCAAAACGGAAGCCATTTTTTATTTCTAATCTAAAAATACAGAAATTCAAAGCACATTTCTTTTGGTTTATGCTCATTCTTTTTCTCATTTACATTCTCATTTTCATTCGCTTTATTATTGTTCTTATTGTATTAACACTCACACAAAATGTTGTTAACACGCTTGGAATCACTAAAATGCTACAAATTTATATCTAAGGATTATGAGAATAGCCTACTAACATACATACATATATACACGCAAATATATTCATAAAATGGTGTATATATATACTTAACATTTAGCATCGACCGTGCCAACGCCGGCTGGTGTGTTGCTAGGGAAAGTGATGCTTGAATAGGCGGCAGCCATATGCTCCTCGTACATACATACATACATACATACATACATACATACAAAGAAACATACGTACATTTAAAGTGACAGCAATGATGAAAACGATAAATACAACGACTATGACTATGATTTCTGTTAGCCAAGAGGCAACAACCAACAACCAAACGGTCGCCAATCAACTGTCCGTAGTCGACAGTCAGCAATCCAAAGTCAACAATAGACAGACAACGAACCGTTGTAGAATTCAAGGCAAACAAGCAACGCCGCGCCGCGCCATGTCATGCCACGCAACGTAACCAACCACAAATGCTCATAACAATAAAGAGCAACACCATAACCGGCATTGGCATCAGTTCGGCGTCACCAGCGGCTTCGCCTTCGCCATTGCCAGCGCCACCGACATCGACATCGGTATCTTCCTGCTACCACAACTCATTTCACTTGCAATTACCGGTCGTTGACATACGCAAGTGTCTTGAATAGGCTTCAATTTACAAAATGTGTACATAAGTTGGTGTGTATGTATGTTTATTTTAGGGCGTTGGTGTCTGTAGTTTTGCGACTTTTTCTTTTTTATAACATCTGATTATGCTATATAATTTAGAAATAGAAAATCTTATTGTCATTACTTACGCCGTCGTCGCCGTTGCCGTCGTCGCCGTCGTGGAGGTCGTTGCTGTAACAGCTTATTATTTCGACTTTATCTTGGCATTATTTTTGGCTTGTTAATAAGTTGGAATGAAGTTTATTAAAGCTTGTAAAATTTATTTGAAAATAATTGTTAATTACAGCCATAACAGCTGGCAAATTGTTTGCCGGGCATTTGTTAGAATGTTGCTCATACGCCATGTTGACCTTTTTTTTTTCTGTTAATATGAAGGGAAATTGTAGAAAAAAAAGAAAAGCAAACTTGCAGCAACCACAATAGCATGGAAAATACCCTTATTCGGATACAGCCTCTTCGCTCTGTGCCCTTCGTTTCAATGTTATAGATGTTGCCTCAAGAGTTTATTGAACTTTACAATTCTTTATTCGAAATCCTGCAAAGTTCAACGCGCAGCGAGTAAAATTAGTAATAAAATGTGAGTTTAAATTATCACCTTTCACATAAAAGCGCCTATCACACGGTTAATAAAGCATGTTTACATACATCTGTGTATGCAGCCCAATATGCACTTATGCCAGTAGACAGGTTTTTATTACACAAATATCTACTCATACATAACGATTTAAACTCCCTCTTGATTTAAAGTGCGCGAAATTCAAGTACTGTTTGCTCTGTGCTTCCCATAAAAATTAAGCCTTTTACATTTTTTTATTACCCTAACTGCCCTTTCCGCAGCCATACATTGAAACGTATTTCCTTACCATTATAAAAAAAAAAAACAAAAAAAAAACAAAAGCAATGTACCAACTTAAAAAAGCGCAATGAAATTGTAAATCCTTTGCACCGTTTGATGAAGAGCTCCTCGCTTCGCTGAACTGATATGGAGCGACACAAAAGGACAACCACAAACAGTTTTATGTTCGTGGGAGCGAAAAAAGAAAAAATTGCAGAAATTTTAATATTTTATGAGGGCAAATACATTTCACCGCATACACACATACATATGTACATACCAGAGGCGGGCGCTTCATACAAGCCGAGAAGCCCGGCTTGCGTACATATTTTCGTTCATTTCATTTTACGAATTTCTTTAAAATCTGGTTATTTTACGTTTTAAATGTGTTTACTATTTAAGTTCTCAATAATATAGCCCCCACTGTAACATAATAATAATATAATAATACAATGGCGCTATTTTAACTCTGACGAGTTTTATGGCCGAGCTTCTCTCCCAATTCGAGGTGTGCTCCTTTTTGTTTTTCCTACTAATTGGGTGGACCTACAGTTTTATGCCGGCTCCGAACGGCGAATGCATTTTTTGTGAGAAGCTTTTTCACGGCAGAAATACTCTCGGAGGGTATGCCGCCCACTGCCGAGAGGTGACCGCTGCCCTTAAAAAACCCAATAATTGGATTTTTACTAATTAGAAAAATTTGTTTGGCTCGGACCGTGGTTTGAACCCGAGACCTCTGGCATAGCAGGCGAGCACTCTACCCACTGCACCACAGCGGCCCACTGTAACATACGGTGCCTAAAAGTATTCTAAGAAAATAGCGCAAATACACCACCAATCCACCTCACAATGTGTATTTTGTTTGTACAGCCAATCACAGCACAGTTAGCATGCTTTAACGTTTCCACACATTAGCTTTTACCTGGCTTTCAAAACAGAATAACATAGCTTGTTTTCTCGCTTTCTCTAAGGAGAAATCAATTGCTTATTTTCAGACTTAAATTGAAAAAAAACTAGCAAAGCACTTTTTTTATTTTTCACATTAAATATGTATGCGAATGTGAAGCTGGCTTCGGCATTTAGTATTCACAGCCATATGCATATTTGATTTGATTTTCGTTTGCATGTACATACTTATGCACGTAATTTCTTACATGTGCATGTACAAGTGCACGTAATTTCTTACATGTGCATGTATCAAATACCAGATTATAAAAGCGTTGATTGTGATATTTGGCGACTATTGGCAAAATATCAAGATAATTTTAAAAAGCGACGGAAATCAAAATCAAATAAAATTTCACGACTTTTGGTAATTGGACCTCAGTTTTTCAAACACTAAAGCACCCATTTTTTTAGATATTAGATAATAAGCAAATACATTTGCTACTACTAAAATTTCCGTCGGTATAAGGAAACTAAAAATACCTCTGCGCTTTCGTGTGAGATTTCCCTATAAGTTTGGCGTCATCCATCAACTCAATTGAGTTCTTCCCAAGTTATTCTAATAATTTCTCCTCTGCTTTTGTAGATAATTCTGATGGTAAAAAACTTGAATTTACTTTCGACTTAGCCAGGCTTATTGATATGCTGACCAAAACTAGCTACAGCTAAAATACCAAAAGTCAAAAACATATGTACCTACATATCTTCATAATATTCATTGTATATAAAAACTTAAAAATTCTTTATCATCCTCATTTTCTCGATTTAATGCAATACATTCAGTTTCATATGTTATGAATATAAACAACAAACCAAATATGCAAACCGAATATAATCAAAGTAGAGCTCTAGATACCCAGGTATCGAGCAATTCGAACAGATCGTGTTTGTTTGAAGCCCGTTGTTCAAATTCCCGTACCAACATTCGAGCTTATACTCAGAGAAAAGGAATCAAAAATAAAATTTTTATTTTTATAATGCACGTTTTAAACTGTCATTTTTATTTAAAAAATAAAATTTTTTAAATTAAATGTGTTTAGGATTTAAAAAGAAACATGTTTAAATTAAAAATGAAAATTAGTGGAATAAAAACGAAAGTTTTTGGTTCAAAATCTCATAGTGCTTAAAATAAAAATAAAGATTTTTAAATTTAAAAATGTATTGTATTTACATTATTTTTAAACACGTTTTTATATCTTTCAAGAAAAAATATCTTAAGTTTAAAAATATTTATTTTTATTTTAAGCGCTATGAGATTTTGAATCAAAAACTTTCGTTTTTATTCCATTAATTTTCATTTTTAATTTAAACATGTTTCTTTTTAAATCCTAAATATATTTTAATTTCAAAAATTCAATTTGTAATTTAAAAAGTTTTCATTTTTAAAATAAAAATGACTTGGTTTAAATCGGGAATTATAAAAATAAAAATTTTATTTTTAATTCCTTTTCTCTGAGTGTACAAACAAAAAAATGT
Organism: Urophora cardui; assembly: GCA_960531455.1. NCBI lineage: Eukaryota > Metazoa > Arthropoda > Insecta > Diptera > Tephritidae > Urophora > Urophora cardui. The sequence continues at coordinate 151,893,308 of OY482670.1, forward strand.
GTATCAGGAAAACAAAGATAAAAAATACATATGAAGACAACAAAAAAAAAAAAAAAAAATAAACGAGAAAACACAAACTTCAAATACCCGAATTGTTCGAATGCCCGTACAAACATACGGGTAATAAGCAAACAAAGGAGTGTTCGAGAATTTTATTCGGGCTACTCGAAAATGTTAAAAAAAGCGAGAGCTCTAAATCAAATTCAATGACGGAACGCATTCAGATAATACAGCAAAGAAAATTACATAAATGACTAATGGTTATGCTTCACACATAGGCTTGCCCAGACAATTTATGCTAGGTCCGCCACTGGTACATACATATGGATCCAAGCTGTCAAACACGTTTACATGCAGACGCTGGTTAACAAAATGACGACGCGACGACATCACTCATACGCCATGGCCGACGACTGGCTGTTGCGACATACGAAAGTGTTAGCTTGTAGTCTTTTGTATAATGCAATTTAAACCAGATTATATGTATGTAAAAATAAAAGATAACAAGATATAAAGCTGTAGGGAATGTGTCTGGTGTAACTGCTGTGCATGCTGACAATTGCATTATACATAGAAACTTATTTACGTACATACTAGTATGTATGTATATATGTATGTATGCGTGTGTGTATGTGTGCTTGAAGTAAAATGCAAATATATGGCTTAAAGCATTTCTTAATATAAAGCGCCCTCTTTCGTAAGTAAGTAGGTCTGAATAAAATTTATGAATTCATACCAATTTAATATTTCATAGAAAGCCTGGCATATGTGCTTTCTCAGAAATGAAGTGGACAATGCGAGCATTTATTGTGATTAATACACTAAAACAATTGAATATTTAAGGTCAACCCCTCTTCAAACTAAACACTTTTGTTCCAATTTCCATACTTTCGCTTATGCAGTTTGCAGTGGGAATTTGGTAGTTGATATTTGGTACCTGGTATTTAGTATGTTGTGTTTGGTATTTGGTATTTGGTAGTTGGTATTTGATAGTTGGTATTTGGTGTTTGGTGTTTGGTAGCGGGTAGTTGGTAGTGGGTAGTTGGTGTTTGGTAGTTGGTATTTGGTAGTTGGTATTTGGTAGTTGGTATTTTGTGTTTGGTATTGGGTATTTGATAGATGATGTTTGGTAGTTGATATTTGGTAGTTAGTAGTTTTAGTTGGTATTCGATACTAGGTATTTGGTATTTGTTATTTGGTGTTTGGTACTTGGTACTAGGTATTTGGTGGTTTTTATTTGGTAGTTCTTATTTGACAATCGGAATGCAATGTGTAGTATTTTGATATTCGGTATTTGATACCCAATACTATTTACCTGATATTCGCTTTTATATACCTGGTATTCGATTTTAGGCATTGCTTTGCCAGCATTTGGTAATTGTATTCGTAACCTGTGCTCGGTAACGGGGAGCAAGAAATCAATATTCGCATTGAGATTGATACACACATCAATAAGTCTACACTTCTACGCACATACATATGCATGTATGTGTAAACATAATAACAGATAGATATCATCTTAATAATTTTCTGTTATTTTTAATGTTATCCATTTAAATACTTTACGCACAATTGCCTCTGCAATTGAGTGCAATAATATGCTTGTATGTGTGTACAATGTACATATGTACATACATATCTGTTGTATTATGTGCCAAGAAGATTTAAATTCCACAACAATTGAATTGGTTTTTTCAATCAAATGCCTGAAAACAAGCAATAACATTTATATTGCAAATAACGACAACAAACAAAGCTTCGTACGCATGCATGAGAAATATATAAATACATATGTATGTATATACATATGCACATAGTATACATTTGTATTACTACGAAGCTTTTAAAACCACGTGCGTGCATTGGTTTGATTGCTTTAATAATGCTTAATTAATTTTTAGTAATAAATTAAATTAAATTTAAACCACAAAAGCCGAAAGAACGAAAAGACGTGCGACAACAAACAAAAGTGGCAGTGGCACAAAATTAAAGATTGTTGTTTACTTTTACATATATAAATTGGAAGAACGATTTTTAATCCAGCACGCGCGGAGGCTTGCTGAGAAATGCAATACAAATATCTAGTATAAGCTTTGGAATAAATTTATTTGATGCACCTGCCATGTTTGCCCACATCCTTCTTGAACATCCTTGAACATTTTATTTTAATGATATCTTATTATAGAGTTAATGTAAGTAATAGGAAATTAATATTTAAAAATATAAATAAAATGCCGGCGTTGAACAAAAATTCTATTCTAGTATTCACTCTATCCTTTTTTTTCTCTTGCAACAAGGTAAATAACTCATACATATATAAGTACATATGTGTTTTCATTGTAGTAATATATAATTGTAATCCTACTTATATTGGCAACAGCAATGCGTTATTTTCATTTGATTTCTTCATTGCTCATACATTTTCACAGGAAATTGAATAAAAACACTGAACAAAAGAACTATTCTATTGTTGTGATAAATACGGATATTTCGTTGATGTTTTGCTGTGGACTATATAAATAAATTTTGTTGATAAGTACTAAATTGATACGTGTGGCAGAAAAGTGGGTCACAAAATTTGGTATCAAAGCAAAGCTAAAGAAAAAACAAATATGAACAAGTAAGGAAGCCTAAGTTCGAGTGGAATCGAACATTAGATACTCAGCTGTATGCGTTCATTATTTGTTTGCGTTTGATGGAAACACGGTGTATTTTATATAAAGCGAGTGCTGCATAAAGTGGGCGTAGCCACGCCCATTTTCAACATTTTTATCAATCATCCAACTAAGCATATGAATATTATTCTTTGTGCAACATTTCATTCCTTTATGACTTCTAGTTACAAAGATGTCACGTTACAAATTCCCAAAGGGTGTTCCAGAAATATCTTTTTTAAAAAGTAGGAGTGGTCATAAACCGATTTCAATAAATTTTTGCGTGTCTATTAATACAAGTTATAAAAGTGTATATACCAAGTTTCGTCATAATATCTCAATTATTTGTCGAGTTATGGGCTCCGAAATCTCGTATATTCCTTTGTCTAAAAAGAGGCGGTGCCAGGCCCATTTTCCAAAATTTTTCTAATTTTTTTTCTGGTCTATTGTGGAACTCGTGCCACAAAATTTCAATGAATTATCTTTATATTTGACAAAGATATCGCTTAAAATGTTTTTATTAGGCCACTTTATAATACCCATATATAAAAGTGGGCGTGGTCGTTAACCGATTTTGGTAATTTTTCGTCGACACATTTGTCTTAGGAATTATATTACGCGTACCAAATTTCATCGATATATCTTTAACGGTTTCTGAGTTATGGCTTATAAAACTTTCAATATTTCACCCTTAATAAGTGGGCGTGGCACCGCCCATTTTTCAAAATTTTTGTGTTTTTTGTTTCATATCCGTAGTTGGACTCCTGCGACAAAAATTCAGTGATATATCTTTATATTTGACAGAGATATCGCTTAAAATGTTTTTATTAGGCCCCTTTATAGTTCCCATATATAAAAGTGGGCGTGGCCGTCAACCGATTTTGACAATTTTCCGTCAAAACATTTGTATAAGTAAATACATCATGCGTACCAAATTTCATCGATATATCTTCAACGGTTTCTGAGTTATGATATATAAAACTTTCAATGTTTGACCCTTAATAAGTGGGCGTGGCACCGCCCATTTTCCAAAATTTCATCAAATTTCTTCCTAGGGGCCTGAGCTCAACACTTGGGTAAACTCGCTCCAGCTATATTAGTGGCTGAGATACCAAATTTCCGATTTTTTCTATATAGGAAAAGTGGGCGTGGTCATGGTCCGATTTCGCCCATTTTCAATACCAACCGTCCCAGTCTCGATACCAACTTGCATTCCAAATTTCATCAAAATATCTCAATTTTTGCGCGAGTTATCGTGCGTACGGACGGACGGACGGACGGACGGACGGACGGACGGACGGACGGACATGGCTCAATCGATTTCTCTTTTCACCCTGATCATTTTGATATATATAAGTCTATATCTATCTCGATTATTTCATTCTGTTACAATCCACCGTTATGAAATCAAAACTATAATACTCTGTGTACTAGTACAGCTGAGTATAAAAATGATTTGGAATTAACGTAAATACTTATTCGATATGCCAAAATGAAATATGAACTAAGCTAAATTACGAATTTGGCAGGTTTATTAAAGCGTAACTTAAGTGCTTATAGTCAGGAATTTATTTTTATGGCAAAAAATAGTAGTTTTTACCAAATGACAAAAGGCATTTAGTTTCGATGCGATCAAAGATGAATGTACATATGTGTGAAAGCAATGCCGGTCAATATTTCTCTCTTGAAGTAGTAGATATGTGCTGACGCATACACAAATGGCATAATAAGTGATTTGAAAAACAGAAAATAAAACAAAATTATCGCACCAATAAACCTTTAACTTTTATTTGCAAAAAAAAAGCATTCCACCTAAAATTGTTGGTTGCACACATATTAGGGTGGGGCGATTTGTATGGAGGGAAATTAATCGATACCGCGCCATCGAAATTCGGATTCCTCTCATTTTTCTGAGTAGAAAACTTCTCCACGAAATTTGTCTAAAATTAATTTTGATGTTCTGGAATTTGGTTTTTATGAACCAAGAGGAATTTTTGAAAATAAAAATTGGGCAAAAATCGACAAAAAAAAATATCCAGGCCAATATGCACATCGAATTGAAGCAGAATTTTATGCTGAATCCAGATATGAAATCCGAATTAAAATCGGATGATCCGTTTTTTAGATATAGCCTGATTTCCGGTTATGGAGGCTGAATGCCCAAAATCGCATATTTTCGCTATTATCTCTTGTTGCGTACAATACATCTTAAATTTTTTTGCAAACTTCTTAAAGATAAGTCAATTCAATATATGAACAGTATTTTAAAATATTAATTTATCTTGCGGTATAGGAAAACTAGAATGCACTCTTTTTTCCTTGGCCCAAAATCGCGGTATGGGTTCTCTATGTTATAGTCATCCGATACCGATGATTTTCGCCGTCAGCGCTTTGTGTACAATAAATGCTCTAAATACAAAATTTCAGAATTTTAGCTGCAAAAATTGAAGAGTTATAACCCAAAACGTAGACGTATGCTGTTTGGGACTTGTTTTTTTACTTTCCTCAACTCTAACAATAACTCAAGGTTACTCATACGCCATAGCGTACTATTGGAAGCAAAAAACAAATTTCAGAAGCATAAGAGTGCATTCTAGTTTTCCTATACCGGAAGATAAATTAATATTTTAAAATACTGTTCATATATTGAATTGACTTATCTTTAAGAAGTTTGCAAAAAAATTTAAGATGTATTGTACGCAACAAGAGATAATAGCGAAAATATGCGATTTTGGGCATTCAGCCTCCATAACCGGAAATCAGGCTATATCTCAAAAACGGATCATCCGATTTTAATTCAGATTTCATATCTGGATTCAGCACAAAATTCTGCTTTAATACGATGTGCATATTGGCCTGGATATTTTTTTGCCGATTTTTGCCCAATTTTTATTTTAAAAAATTCGTCTTGGTTCATAAAAACCAAATTCCCGAACATCAAAATTAATTTTAGACAAATGTCATGGAGGAGTTTTCTACTCAGAAAAATGAGAGGAATCCAAATTTCGATAGCGCGATATAGGTTAGTAAATCGCTCCACCCTAACACATATTCCTTATGCTACTCTACACCATCATCATCAAAGTTGCTTAACCTTAACTCGCTTACACCACAAAAACTTTTCCACAAACGGTTTTTTTTTATGTTGTTCCAATTTTATCGAAATTATTTGCAACACAAAAAGTCAATTTCTTGTTGGAAAGTAAGTAGTTAAAAAAGCAACTCTGAACAAAAACGAACGTTTTGTATATAAAGTTAAGCTAAAAAATTGAAATCAGCACAACTTTTAAAAATCATAAAAAAGTTCTTAACAATCAATTGAAAATGATGTGTGATGATCAACCAAAAATGCCAATGCAAATACATGCATTTGTTTTTGTTCACATGTATGTATGCATATGAAACAGCTTTATATAATAAGTTTTACGTGTATATTTCAAACATATTCCGGCCAAGGTTTTATAACTTTGTTTAATGCCAAAAATCAATTGGAAATGCTAATGAAACAAAAAACAACAACAATACATTTTTATGTAAACGCCAAACTGTAAAAATTTTAAAGAGAGATAAAAGACGTATATATATATGAACATATATAAATTTACTTATGTGTATATGCATTTACCAGTTTGTTTATTCAAATGCATATAGTACATATCGTCGGTCTCCTGCCAGAAACAATTGCCAGAAACACGAAAATTTTTTTAGGTACGATGTCTGCCCTTTATCGGGTATATATTGAGCAATTAATATTTGTATAAATTCTTGTGTAAACATACATGCATAATATGTACTTGTATGTATGTACAAATATGTATATACAAATATTAATTGTTATTATATCAATATATACCCGATAAAGAGCAGACATCGCACTTAGAAAAAATTTCACATTCGTGTTTCTGGCAGGAGACCGACGATATAGCTATGTAAGCGCCATATTTGTTTGTATGTATGTATGTGCACTAAAAATTTATGAATCAAACAAAGCATTTTGACAGCCAAGAGATAGCAGCAAAGTTACGTACTTCATAAAAGTTGCTTGAAAATTCAAAATTGGCCAGAGTAAGTATGCATTGACGTAAATGACCCTGCATTTGGCCTAGAGAGCCAAGTCAAGTCATGTGCCAATGACTTGTCTGACATTTCGTTTTACATTAAGCCAACTCTTTCCTACTAACAAATTAATATAGTATGAACCCACCACTTGATGTCAGATATACATATGTATGTATACAAAAAGCAAAGATTTTGAATTGAATGCAACAAAGTTGAAGACACCTTTTTAATAGCATGGCAACATTGTAACACATGAATGAAATACTCGTATACGAATCACGAGCGAGAAATTCTTTTCAAGTTACGTTTGCTGCATTCGTTTGGGCAAGACTTAGAGAGTTGCTAAAAAACAACAAACACCGGCATTTTTGTTTTCTTTCTCTTCTCCATTTTGGCACTATACAAGACCCAATGGGTCATATTAACAAATGCTGAGCATTTGCTTTTGCTTAAAATTTGAGACCTTTTACTCACATTTTGAAATTTGGTTCATACCAAGGCAAATTCATTATGGTAATGGCAGGGCGAATTCGGCAATATTCGCCTCGATTCGCTTTAAGTAAGTTTTTGTCCATCAGAATGTCAAACTCAAAGTCAAATGTTTCTTTGTTTGACATTCTCCTGTATTCTTCTGTACACGGCGAGTTAAAAATGAGAAGAAGAAGAAGTCAGCTGTTCACGTACCATTACCTTATGAATGAATTTGCCTTGGTTTATACAAATTGAAAAAAAAAAATTTTACAATTTTATTTATTCACAATAGAAAAATTGGCATATTCTTTATATTCAAGTTTTATCGTCATCTTAACGAAACTAATTTAGTAAAAAAATTAGCAAATTAATTTAGTAAAAGCTAAAAGTACTTAAAAAAGTTTAGCTTAGTCTAAACAACCTCTATTTTTGGTAGGTAAAGTACTTGGGTAATAAGTCACCTAAACTTTGTTTTTCATGGTCGAGTATAAATTGCATGAGTACTTTGGTGAGTTATACATACCTGTTTCTTTGTTAGATTTACTATAGTTTTTTCGCTGTGTGTAAGAGAGCAGACTCCAGTATAATCGAGCAGAGAAATTCCCAAAGCAGCACGCGTATTAATAAAATGACAAACTTGGTTTGTACGTTTTGGAAAATTCTAACAACTTTAGGGCCATTTTTGTTTCATTTTTTGTGAGAAACGAAAAAAAGTGGTTTGAGGCAGGTAATACTTAAACCATCATAACTTTTCGTAGTATGTATCTACATAATATGCACTCAAAAAAAAAAATTCTCTCGATCAAAGACATAATTTTCCTTATTTTGAACACGCGTCCCAATACAAAATTTTCTTTGTTTTGTGTAAATTTTCTCAAAAATGTGGAAAAAACATAAAAAAAAACTTTCAAACAAATTCGTTGCCATGGGGATTTGTATGGGAATTTAATTTCTCAAAATTAAAGAAATCAAGTCTTCAAAACAAGGAAAGTTGGGAATGGAATGGCGCTTAAAGAATTTTTCATTATTTTAATGTATGAATTTTTTCAAAACAAGTATATGAAACCATGGTAACGCATGTAATATCATGTTCAGACATAAAAATTAATTAAGTCAATTGGGGTTGATTGAACATCTTTAGATTTGGTGTTCAGACATATTTAATTTACTTGGCCCATTTAACAGGTCGGCTCAAGATACATACACACATACACGCCGTGAGCTGAATATCAAACTCTCGTGACCTAAATGTCAAAATTGCAAGGAGGACGAAATAATTTAACATTAATCTCACTATTTTTACCAATCGTAAACACGAATGCATGTATAAAATAAGCAGAAATAAAAACAAATTTTATAGGTGATGAAGAAGAACAAGAATGCAGCTGATCTGACGAACCAACCTGTTTAGTGGACACTGACGCTAATCACATTTCTCTTTTCATGACATTTCATTTTACTTATGAAACAAGCCTTTTAACAGGGTTGCATGCAGAATTGTTCTTCATTAACAACTCATTAATTTCTATTGAAGCATTAACTTGGTCAATTTTTGTATGGTAAATTGAGAATCATTGGGCTTGAAAATTGAATGAAGGCTCTTAATGTTCAATTAAGGTTGTGTCTGAACATAACATAACAACAATATTTTATAAACCTTTTAACATGTTTTAAGGAAAATTTACTCAAAACAAAGAAAGTAGTGTTCAAAATAGGTAAACAATTTCTTTGACCCCTCCATATATTTTTTTTCTCTCAGTGTGTATGCATGTATGTGAGTACACTTGAAAATTTTTAAAATCTAGTTGACCAAAAGCTATTTCGAGCAAAGTCCGCTGCCCAAAGGCACACACACGTCACACGCAAACAAACAAAAGAACAGCGCCGGCTTAAATGCTTACTTTGTTGAATCATTCATTTTTATACAACAACTGCGAGAGTGACTGACTACACTGATTCAACAAACTTTTATTTTTTATTTGCTCTTCCTCACTTCACTCCCACCCCGCCCCCCCCCCCCCCCCGAGTACTTTTTATCTCTTGCACCCACTCACACACTTGATTTTTTTTTTTTTTTTTTTTCATTTTTCATTCTGCTGAGCCAATCACTTCACTTGAATGGCGAAAAATAAGTATGATTTATTGTTGCTGTTGCTGTTATTGCTGCAGTTAAAATAATACAAAATTGTGCTAAAGAAATCAAATAAAAATGAAAATAAAATGCAAACGGAAATACAAATAAGAATTGCGAATAAAATCTCGGGATCTTGCATTGACTGCATTGGCGCTGCTCATGGCTTTTATAAAGTCTCTTCGACTTTAGGTTTTCATTATTTGTCTTTTATCATTATTTGTATTTTTTTACTTTTTCCGCTATTTTCTTTTTCTTTCACTATATTCTTTTTTAATATTTTCTTTCATTCTTAGTTTTTTTCATTTCTTTTTCTTCTTCTTCTTCTTCACTTTACTTTCGATAGCCATTTCTATTTTTGGCACTTAAGTTTGCTGCGTTGAGTTTGCGGATAGTTTCATAAATTCAATATTTTGAAAGTGAGTATTTATCATTTATAAATATGTACGTGTGTATATACAAGTATTAGCTAAATACAGTTGTACATATGTACATATCTCCAGTTGGCTACTGGAAATGCGCGAAATATGAACACTTGTGTTGAAATCACGTTCGTTATTACATTTTCACTTCCCTTTTCACTTCGTTGGCACTGAAATAAATTTAAGAAAAACTAATATTTGCGTTGAAAGCTTATAACTAACCGGCGACTAAGTGAATTTATGCACATGTTGGCTTGGAGTGGGTGTCTCTTGGACTGACAATTTAATATTGGCGCAGGTTTGGGATTTGAAGGAAAATCATAAAACTTGACTTAAACTTAAGGAGAAATAATTGAATTTGAGAGTGAAAAGGCTATTCATCTGTTTTCTTTAAGAATATACAATTTAATTTATTATAGAAGCTGTATAAATTTGACGCCTAAAAGCAGGCAATAAAATGTAAGCTCTTAAATAGCTTATATTTATTTGACTAGAGTAATTTTAATAAAGAAATATTTATGCAAAAGAATAGAAAGGAATAAATTCGTATACCCAAAGGTAAAATAGCAGCCACATCCTAGAAAAAGTGAAAGTGACAAGTAGTAAACGCTTTCTTATTTTTGACGCCTAAAAGCATGTGATACATTTTCAAACTCATTTCATTAGACCCAACACCTTATTTGATATTTTTGAGCCCAAATTCATAATAATTGTAATAAAAAACATTTATTCAAAAGAAAAAAAGAAAATAAATGCGTATACCCTAAGGGCACAGCCAGAAACAAAAACAAAAATTTGAATTTTTCATTTTCTGAAAGTAATTTCTTGCGTCGCACAATGGGTGATTGCGGCCAAAAATAAATTCAAAATTAAAGTATGAGTAAAACCATTTTTTTAAATAGAGATCGACAGATACATCAAATTGTAATAAAAAAGCTTATATAAAAATTTTTGAGTCTCTTTTCGTTTAGCCGTACAGGGTGCCCAAAGTTCAGCAAAAAATAGGTCCTTTTATTTCTCAATGAACACACCTCATACAAAACGCTCTTTCTCATATAACCGTTAACCTACATACACGAATGATACATCGTTACATAGATAATGATTTTCTCTTTCAGAAAAAATAACTTAGTTGTAAATAGCGTTCACTGTTGAATTTATATGAATTTTCAAATATTCACAAAAAATGTCGATGATAAAAAAATTTTCCTCGACTTTGAATAAAAAAATAAAAAAACAAAAAATATTACCTCCTCAATTTTTTTTTATGCTTTGAAATAATACATTCTTAATCAAACTGCATTTTCACTTTAAAAATCCACTTGCTCCATTTGCTTTTATAATTTTTTTCCCATCTGCCTAAAACTGCGTTTTTGTAAATGCATTAATTATGTTACTTTGGACATTATGAAAAACGTTTATATTTAGGCGACTAATCGAATATTTCTCTATTGTCTTTCAGCAAATGGTCCATACTTTAAAATTATGAGGTAATTTTTTTTATCAGCGTTAATTATTATCTTTGGCAGCTTTTTCATTTTAGAATATAAAAAAAAAATTGTAAAAATTTTAAAATTTTAAAATGAAATTAAAAAAAAACAAAAAATATTACCTCCTTAATTTTTTGATATTTGATGCTCCTGAATGTCTTTTATAAACTGGCGAAAAAAATTTAAAAATTCGTTTGCTCCATTTTGTTTTATGAGCATTTTTATGGAAGGTGTTTTTTGAGTTTTGATACATTTTTCCCATACAAAATGCCCAGAAGTATGCTTCAAAAAGTTTAAATTTTTTTGTATGGGGAATATTTGTCAAAATGGTGAAACTTAAATATCGATATTTCCAATTCTAATTAAGATATTCGAAGAAACTAAACGCTGTTTTCAAGGGTAATGATTGTGCTTTCAACTGGTTTAATCGAATTTGAGTGGAAAGTAATTACATAAAAGATATTAAGCAGGAATAGAGCCAAAAAACGTGTTTTTTGCCTATTTGGGCATGAATATCTCAGAAACTAGAAACAATTTGGAAAATCTGACTCCAGATTCAGGTTTAGAACACTGAAATCCCTTAGAAAAGTGTAATTTCATTTCTGGTATAAAATTTTTTTGAAATGCGATTTTTTTGTATGAAAGTTTTATAATAAATGCTTATAACATACTTAAAAGTGCATATATTTCTAATTTAAAAACGGTGAAGTGCTTTACCCCTTTTCCAAAATGATTACCGCATTTGATTTATATTTCAAAAATGTATACACTAATCAAAATGGAGCATTTTAGCTATAATAGTTAGGAAATTGCTGAAATTTCAAAAATACCGTTATATGGGAGGTGGGCGTATTTGTGGGTGGATTTTGTTCAAATTTTCACAGTTTACTAATTTCAACCAAGAAAGCTTAAGTTCCGAGTTTCAAGATTCTAGCTTAATTATTACTATTTTTGGCCGCGTTTGTATGGAGGTGCCCCCACTGTGCGTCGTCTGGATGTACCCTAAAAAAAAAAAAAGAAAAAATTTAAATATGTAGTCGACGCCAAAAGCCAAAAGCAATTCCAAACAAAATTCTACTTGTCTACTTAGGCTAGACTTGATATTTATTTAATTTTCTTACAACATTCCAGAAAAACACAACACAAATACATTTGCAGATATAAATGAGAAAGAAAAATAATAAATTCATTTTTATACCCAAAGGTAAAATGTAACTAATAAGCACTGGCAAAAAAGTCAAATTGTAGCAATAATACCGCAAGTCGAAAAAAAGATACGCATTTTTGTGTTGTTTTATGAGTTGTTTTATTTTTTCGTCGTTGTAAATTTGTACAAATTTTTCTGACAGCGCTCCCTAATGACATCTTTTTAAAATTTGTTTCCCAAACAGCACATACATATGTACATAAATATTGTCGCCATATAAGATACGCAACGCATGAAAAACCCACATTACATATGGAAATATTACACACACAAACAACACGCGCATACGCTTAACACCCTGCAAAAAAGTGTGCGACGAGTCTCTAAAAAGATTTGTCCGGGAGCGCTCTCTTTCGAGTACAATTAGTCTACAATTGTTCCCAATTGTACCCGAACGGGTACATATGTATACTAATTGTAGACGAATTGTACCCGAAAGGGTATCAAACGGGTACAATTAGTCGCACAAATGGATGTGTCGCATTTGCTACCTGTTCGGGTACAAAACGGGTACAATTGTGCGCTTTTGCTACCCGTTCGGGTACAAACTGGGTACAATTAGTCTCTTCATAGGACATGCTCAAACAAAAGAGAACACTTCAACCCATATAAAGAGATACAAATGGGTAGTAATCGCATGCTCCCTTGCGAGTTGTCCCGGATGTATCCCGGAGTGATCGCATTTTTTGCAGGGAAGCTACATGTTGTGCCTCTCAATTTCCTCTCGTTAACATTCAAATTGCTTTTGGTTGCGTTGAGACTTGATTTGGTTTGGTTGAAGCATTTTAGCACCTAAAATTATGTTAACACACAAATAATCTGTTTCTGTTTTCTCCGAACACGCACGCTCCGCGCCTCTCAGCAGCACTTGTTTTGGGTTTTGCGGTTAAGTGTTTTGAGGTATACATTTGGGCGTGTAAGTGTTTAAATCTAGAAGAGAAGCTATCGGCATTCTTACACATTCAAACAATTTATTAGAAGAGATTGTGCAGCTGATATCGGCAGTTTAGTTCCGCTAAGGAGCTAGAGTATTGAACTAGTCGAGTTAAGTTGACTTGATTTACAAAGGAACTTGTATTCGGGATTGAATGCTTTTAGGAATTTAATGGTTTTAGAACTTGCTAACCGTCCATTAATGGTTAAGAAACTTCATAATCATATGTTTACTCACTATTTGTACATATGAAATGTTCACGGTGGTGATGTTTCACTGCGATTTTTCTTAGTAATACGAATGAACCCCAAACTCTGTCCTAAAATTTTCCTTTACTACCTAACTTCATTCGATCTCAAAACGATTTATCGCTTTTTATTGCTATTATTGCTTTTTAGTCGACTGTTGAGTCTGTTGACATGTTTTCGATATGTGTCAACAACGCATGCAAATTATGTCATTCAACCATGTTTTTCCATCTAAATATCTATGTAAGTATTAGTGCACGTCTGCCATAACGAATGATATTACATATATACATACATATATGTAAATATGTATGTAAATATGAAATTGTCTAAAACGAGTGAATTGAAATGTTTGCAAAAATTATTGCTATCAAATAACACCCCCCACCCCACGCCCCGATTATTGACACTCAACTCCACAGTAATCAATATCATGTCTCGACTAAATAGCATACAAATAAGCGCTATGTAAATATGTACATTTGTTGTTATTCTATACCAGCGTAGTTTTCGTTATATGTACATAGACTCCTCCGCACAGGCTGAAGCTCATCAAGACAACCAACCAACCAATCAAACAACCAACCAACCTGTTAGACAGCATGTAGATAATTGGCAATTGAACTCAAACCTTGATGAAATTGTAGACAATCTCAAACAGCGTGCGAGCAGGCGAGATTGGTGAGCGTGTGAAGCGGTCGAACAGTTCGCTGGTTATTGCACGCCTAAAAGCATTTGTTGCGGAAGACTTTCAATTAATTTTGTGGCTAAAGGCTCAAGCACACGACGACAAACTACTACACTTTTTTGTGTTACATATTGCTTTTTTTTGCAAGTATACCCAGAAAAAAAAATAGTGTGAAATCAACAAAAAATCAAAAAATTTTGTGGCATCATGTAATCGTGTAAATTTAACACTACTGTCAAGTGTTAGTTTAACAGGATGACAACTGTAGAATTAACACTAAAAAGTATTGAGACTTCCTGTTAATTTTACAATTTTAACTAGTTAATGTTACAGTTTAAGCTGGTTAAATTAACACGAAATGGTCCTGTTGAATTAACAATAACACCTTTTTGATTTTACCTTAAATTTATTGTTAAATTCTTTCTAGTTAATTTGTTGATTTTACAATTTATTTTTTTTTAAATAAAAAAACATATAAAACATAAAATATATAATCATCAGATCAATAAAGCATATTCGAGTACTTCACCCGCACAACCGACCAAATTGAAAGCGTCCTCATACGAATAGTTTATACATGGGCGATAGTACTTACTATCACTGGCACCGAGTAATGTTTGGCCGCTAATGCAACGGTATATGCACTTCATGCTGCGTGAAAGACTACATTCGCTAAACATCTCTTCGTGGTAAAAATTACAAACTATGAAGAGGAAAAAGAAAATATTGAACATTGAAAACTTTTAGAAACAAAAATGCAACCCACTTTTAACTTACCTGCGAACTAAAAATATAAATGGAAAAACCATTATAACTCACTGCCAATGATGCTAAACTCCCATCATTGCCACGGCACAAAATTTTCTTTTTGTTAAAAAAAAATAATATTAGTTTGTGTTTTGCATGAACAGCAGAACTTCAAACGTTGAAAAAATTGTGTATGTTTCAAAATAGTTTTGACGTTCTTTTTAACATTTTTTAGATTATATTGACACTATGATCGTGTTGAATAAACCAAAATTCCAAATGACGTTTATGTTTGAACATTGTTTCGTGTTATATCAACCAACTTTTATTGTTAATTTTGGTTCTTGTTGTTTTAACATTTGTTTTCATGTTGTATTTACACTAAAATTGGGACGTCATTTTTCTAACATTTGTTTTTAGTTTATATTGACACTATCATCATGTTAAATAAACCAAATTCCAAATGACATTTAGGAATAAAATTTTATATTTGAATCATCTTCTATAATTTAAAATTTCTTCATGTTGTATCAACAATAAAATTTGGTTGAATTTACCAAATTTTCAGATGACAGTTACAAAGCCAAAATCATGTTTCAAACATCGTAGGTCCCTTTTTCAATTGAAATTAAACTTTTTGCAATTTCATTTCCATTGAACAAGGTTTTATTTCAATTGAAAAAGGGTTCAGTTCAATTAAAAAAGGTTTCACTTGACTGGAAAAAAGTTTCACTTGAGTTGAAAAAAGTTTCACTTGACTGGAAAAAAGTTTCACTTGAGTTGAAAAAGGTTTCACTTGACTTGAAAAAAGTTTCACTTGAGTTGAAAAAAGTTTCTCTTGACTAGAGAAAAGTTTCATTCGACCTGAAAATGCTATAATTCCAAAGTAATAAAAAGCACTTTGACCATCTACCAGGCGAGATGCTATTTCTATCCAGGAAGGACTGGGGAGGTGGTGAAATATGTATAAAGCTCAGAGATTCCATGTTTCAGTTTTCGCGGACGGATCAAAGTTGACTTGCGGAGTGGAAGCCGGTATCTTAGCAACTCAGCTAGACACTTCCATATCAATCAGGCTCCAAATACAGCAAGCTTATTTCAATCAGAAGTTTTCGCTATACAGGAGCCCAGCAAGATTCTACTTGCAACGAAAAGTGCCAGTGTCAGAAATAGAATAGGAATTTTCTCAGATAGTCAGGCGGTTCTGTAGGCTCCTGGATCTGCAACGGTTTCAGCAGGCCTGGTCGGTCAATGTAGGGAATAGGTCATGGACCTAGAAAATCGGCAAGGCGTTTCTCTGATATGGCTGCTGGCGCTGCGCGACATCAAGGCAAACGAAATGGCTGATGAGCTGGTAAGGAAAGGCTCGGCGCTTGATATCGCGAAAGAGCTGGAGCTTCTTGCGGCCCTGGATTTCATCAAAGCGCGAATCTCTCGGCACTGGTTCGATGAGGCCAAAACCAGATGGAAGCGGTTGCGTAGCTGCAGGGTGTTCATACATTAACTGTGGTATGCACGAGACATTGGGCTATTGTTTCCCACGCGGTCTGATTAGGACTAGATCATAACACTCTGTGTCGCAGCTGTAATCTGCAGCAGGCGGAGAATACGGTGGAGCACCATTCTTGATTAGGCGTGGAAAATGGGGAAAAACTTGAAAAACTCGAAAAAGCCACCTCCAAATCATCTAACATCTCGTCCGCAAATGAATCAGACGCGTTAACAAAACTAATGATATTTACTACTTGAGACAGAGAAGAAGAAGAAGAATAAGAAGAAGAAGAAGAAGAAGAATACGATGCTTCCCGACAACATTTTTTCCGCAATACAAATGCATATGTACAAAGATTTCTCTTTCAAATATATGTATGTATGTAAGTCCTCTCATGCAAAGCAAATATGAAATACCACCAACACACATTGTTGTAGGCATCACAAACAGCACGCTTCAATAACTTAGATAAATACACAGCACAAATAAATAAGCAAATACAAAAGGCACGTGATCAATCAGAGCAAAAATGCTCGCTTAACACACCCACAATAAAATCAGCACAAAACAATCGATTTTTGCAGAATAAAATTGTTGGCATATGACCCACGCATCTTTGTACATATATACACATATTTTCAACTGAAATTGATTAAATTGATATATGTATGTGTACATATATGAGTTCGTATACATATGTAAACATCTTGCTCATTTGATTTGAGTTCGATATATAGCAAAGCAATGTGTCCAGTGATTATTGCCAAACATTTCTTCGATGTCTTTATTATTACTATTTTCGTTTTAGGCTGGAAGGCAGATACGTACATATCTGTACAGCTTACTGAAATCAGAGACTGATACTAATTTCAATTTTTTTATACGCAGTAGTACTTTAAATCACATTGCAGCTATACCTTTAATAGATCGCTAGTAGTATAAGTATATAGTATCGCTGGTTGGAAGAAGCAAACTTGCTGACTCAATGACGCAGAAAGATTCGAAGGTTTTACTCTATGGTTATCATTCAACCGCCAGGCAATGACTGAAATTATTGCAAAGCGCATTTTGCAAGCATCTGCGTAAGCGGTGCAGTGAAATAACGCCCGTGGAATTAACGCCCGTGGGCGTTATTTCCCAAAAAAAAGGAAATAACGCCCGTGGCGTTTCTTCTTTTCTTGAAAAAGAAATAATTCCCGCGGGCGTTATTTCGTTTGATCCATGGGCTTTATTTCTCTTTCGGAAGGGCAATTAAGCCCGCAGACGGGTTTTTTTTAAATATGGTGTATTAGGGAAAAAGCGCCGCAGGCGAAAAATTGGAATAAAAAATCGCGCGATTTTTAATTCCAATTTTTCGTTTTTTTCTGAATATGGTGTATTATAAGTGGAAAACGCGCCGCAGGCGAAAAATTGGAATAAAAAATCGCGCGATTTTTAATTCCAATTTTTCGTTTTTTCTGAATATGGTGTATTATAATTGGAAAACGCGCCGCAGGCGAAAAATTGGAATAAAAAATTGCGCGATTTTTAATTCCAATTTTTCGATTCTTTAAATTTTTTTAAATCCCTTCTAAATATTCAAATATTATGTACATATGTGTCAACTCCGCCGCTTAATAGAAATAATACCTACGAGTAATTACTGAGACAGAGAGGCTTAGGGTTATTACTGAGAGAGGCTTAGTTAAATGGATATTATTTAAAATAAGTATATCTGCGGCGCTTTTCCCAATAATAATACACCACATTTTAAAAAAAGAAACGAAAAATTGGAATTAAAAATCGCGCGATTTTTAATTCCAATTTTTCGCCTGCGGCGCTTTTTCCAATAAAACAAACACCATATTTAAAAAAACGAAAAATTGGAATAAAAAATCGCGCGATTTTTTATTCCAATTTTTCGCCTTCGGCGCTTTTCCCACTAATACACCATATTAAAAAAAAAAAAAACCCCGTCTGCGGGCTTAATTGGCCTTTCGAAAGGGAAATAAAGCCCACATCGCCGAATAGGGCGCGCGGGCGTTCTTTCCCTTTCTGAGTGGAAATAATACCCACGGGCTTAATTTCGTTTTATTCGCAGGCGCTATTTCTTTTTCAAGAAAAGAAAAAACGCCCGCGGGTGTTATTTCCTTTTTTTGGGAAATAACGCCCGCGGGCGTTAATTCCACGGGCGTTATTTCACTGCACCTGCGTAAGCTATAAAGATAACTTATTGTAAAAAATTAAACACATTTCCCGTATTTCCTTTTATGCTGTTTCTGCTACCGTCATCTCAACTAACTGACCTAGAGCGCACAAAGCTCATAACTAGGGCAACCAAAAAATTGCTCTAAAAAATGCTTTTTTGGCGCCAAAAAATTGCCGTTAAACTTAAAGAATTGGCACTTTTTAGCCTTAAAAATTTTTTTTATTTCAGCTCATTTTCTTAAAACATAAAACAAAATAAATTTTTTTTTTTTTTCGGATATATATTTATTGTATCATTCTTTGAGAATATAACAATTTTTATAAAAAAAAATGACATTTTTCATAATGAAACTCTTAAAGCTCCTTTTATTAAAAGTTCGTTTTAGTTAAAGAGCCATTTAATCGTACTTTAAAGTAGGAGTGATTTCATAATAATATAATATTAAAAGGCTCCTTTATAGGACTTAACAAACAAAACAACAAACAAAATCGGTTGAAACATTTTAATAAATTCTTGATATTTGATTTTGACAGACTGCAGAAATTAAATTTTTTCCGGCAAAAGGGATTTTTAAATCACTTAAATGCCCGTTTTTTGGGTATTTAACTTTAAAGCCCGTCTCCACATAACTTGTTTCACCAAAGAAACATGTAGCAAAACATCTCGCTAAATAACCACGTGGCTGATCGTGATTCAGTTTAACATTTCACTTTCTTGCTCTTCTTAAATGTTTGTATGTTTGCTTATTTTTGCGTTTTTGTTTTGGCCTGTGTGAGATTTCGATAGATTTTCGATACAAAATTAGAGAAGACATCGATATCATCGAGGTTGGCAAGATGATTCAGAATGAAACAGTGTTTCAATCTTCACTCGCTCTCAGAAATTTTGTATGGAAATTGGCGAGTTTCGGCACTGGTTTCCGTGTCGAAACAAGATTGAGAGAGAAAATGGAGAAAAAAAAGAGCGAAACACGTTATGTGGAGACATGGTATTAAAGGAACATTCATCTTGAAAAAGACTTTATGAAATCGATCAACAAATTAAAGGCTCCTTTAGATTTTAAATGAACTTTTAATTTGATTATGAAATCGACCCTAAAGTAAACTAAAATAAAATAAAATAACAAAATGTAAACTCTTAGGTACATGTCTCAAAAGAGAAAGACAATATGCCGGAATCGTAATTTGGCGTTAGGTCATTCGCGTGTTGATGGCAACTCAAAGTTGCTTTACGCTGGCATTCGATATTACATGTTGAAGTGAAAAAATGCTAACTGTAACTAATATATTTTGTTGAATTTTTTACATATTTAATAGCTTTTCATCCAAAGAGAACAATTTTAATTTATTTTTTCCATCGACATTTGCAAAAATTTTACGATCAAACGCTTGAAGTAAAAATGCGATTTGCTCCATATATTTTCATACATTTCTACTCACCTGTCAAAAGCGCGACCGACCGAACGCCATATTTGGATTCCGGTATAAAAAATTTAATTCATATTGCCACATACGGCATCCCTGATCAACACAACAAAAAAATGGGAGCGAGAGCGGAGTTTGCAGCAAAAAAAAATTGGGAGTTAGGAGCAGAGCCATTTTTGTAATTTTCATTTACATAACTTACATTTACTGCTTACAGATAATGCTGAAAAAACGACAACCGGAATTTAGTGGCGACACCCCAACAGTACAAGTGAATATACCTTTCTTGCATTACAACTTCCTTTTTTCCTCGCATTCAATGTCGACGTCCAAACACGGAGACACGAAGTTGAAACATAATGACAAATATGTATATGTATATACACCATCCTTTAATTTTTCCCTTTTTGTAATCATGTAGTTTTTTGTTGTTTTTCATTTAATAAAATAAACAGTGCCACCCCTGAAGATGCTGGAAATTACCAGCGAAACGTTGGGAAAAATAGGTGAATAGTTTTATTTGCACCAAAAAAGAAAATAGATCAGACAAGCCTACTCGCAAACCAAATAATTAATCAAGCTGATCGAAAAAAGTTAAAAACAAGTAAGGAAGCCTAAGTTCGAGTGGAATCGAACATTGGATACTCAGCTGTATGTTTTCATTGTTTGTTTGCGTTTGATAGATTTTATATAAAGCGAGTTTTGCATAAAGTGGGCGTAGCCACGCCCATTTTCAAAATTTTTATCAGTCATCCAACTAAGCATATGAATATTATTCTTTGTGCAAAATTTCATTCCTTTATGACTTCTAGTTACAAAGATGTCACGTTACAAATTCCCAAAGGGTGTTCCAGAAATATCTTTGTTAAAAAGTAGGCGTGGTCATAAACCGATTTCAATAAATTTTTGCGTGTCTATTAACACAAGTTATAAAAGTGTATAAACCAAGTTTCGTCATAATATCTCAATTATTTGTCGAGTTATAGGCTAAGAAATCTCGTATATTCCTTTGTCTAAAAAGAGGCGGTGCCACGCCCATTTTCCAAAATTTGTATATTTTTTGTTTCCGGTCTATTGTGGAACTCTTGCCACAAAATTTCAATGAATTATCTTTATATTTGACAAAGATATCGCTTAAAATGTTTTTATTAGGCCACTTTATAATACCCATATATAAAAGTGGGCGTGGTCGTCAACCGATTTCGCTAAAATTTTCAACATGTATTACCACAAGTAATAAAAGTGTACATACCAAGTTTCGTCATTATATATCAATTATTTGTCGAGCTATGGGCTCAGAAATCTCGTATATTCCAGCTTCTAAAAAGAGGCGGTGCCACGCCCATTTTCCAAAATTTTTGTGTTTTTCGTTGTATGTCCGCAGGTGGCCTCCTGGCATAAAATTGCAATGATATATCTTTATATTTGACAGAGATATCGCTTAAAATGTTTTTATTAGGTCACTTTATAATACCCATATATAAAAGTGGGCGTGGCCGTAAACCGATTTTAACAATTTTTCGTCCAAACATTTGCCTAAGTAAGTATATGACGCGTACCAAATTTCATCGATATATCTTCAACAGTTTCTGAGTTATGACTCATAAAGCTTTCAATATTTGCTCCTTAATAAGTGGGCGTGGCACCGCCCACTTTCCAAAATTCCATCAAATTTCTTCTTAGGGGCCTGAGCTCAACACGTGGGTAAAATTTCATCACTCTAGCTATATTAGTGGCTGAGATACCAAATTTCCGATTTTTTCTATATAGGAAAAGTGGGCGTGGTCATGGTCCGATTTCGCCCATTTTCAATACCAACCGTCCCAGTGTCGATACCAACCTGCATTTCAAATTTCATCAAAATATCTCAATTTTTGCGCGAGTTAGAGTGTTTACAGACGGACGGACGGACAGACGGACAGACGGACGGACGGACGGACGGACGGACGGACATGGCTCAATCGATTTCTCTTTTCACACTGATCATTTTGATATATATAAGTCTATATCTATCTCGATTATTTCATTCTGTTACAATCCACCGTTATGTGATTAAAACTATAATACTCTGTGTACTAGTACAGCTGAGTATAATAATGAACAAAAGTTGGCCAGCGACGAGTTGATGTGTTTGGACAAATGGAAGACAGAACAGCGGCACAAAAGAGAATCGTTGGATAATTTCGCGGCAGAGTTGCTGTGTTTGGACACGGACAATGTCTTTCACTCTCACATTACTTTCTTTTTTCTTGCTGGCTGTCAAATACAATTATTCGACGCATTCAACACTATGAAAACTATGTACTTAGAAATATATATCGCACCCTAAATCATAAAGTGTCACAAACCAAAATTTTTGAAATCGAGTTTTTTTCATAAACGGCACACGCAACATATCCCTAGCGATTGCCAAAAAAAAAAAACAAAAAACATATTTTCAATAAGTGCCTCTTTTGACGGAAAAATTACCATTATACGTAGAATTTTTCCATACGAATGCTTGTAAAGAAAAAATGTTTTTTGGCTCTTCTGAAAATTTTGGAATTTTGAGTTGTGTCACATTATGATTTTGCGTGCGATATGTATGTATAGATGTATATATGCATACTCGTACATAATTACTTCATTGTGTGTCCATGCATTAAATGACATAGAGCACATAAAAACAGAAAATGTTGCCTACTTCAAGGCGCCAGCTAAGGGTAGATAGATAACTATGTGTGCAAATTTTATGCATACTTACATACATAGAGCGGTCATGCGAAACTGTCTAACAACGCCCACTGTCCAATTCGTTTTGCTTTTCATTTTTTTCTTCTTCATTCTTCATTCTTCATTCTTCTTCCTTCTTTCTTCTTTTTTATCTTGTGGTTTCTTAAACTTAATGAATGCGCCACATGAAAATTGTGTGCGTAAGTAGTAGTAGGGCACTGGTCATAGACAACAACAAAAAAAACACATCTTTGTATTCAGGTTGCGTTCGCAGAGACATACATATACTGGAAAAATGTACATCTATGTATGTGAAAAAAATTAAGTAGTAAAACTTTTTCCTTAGTTTTTTGTGTTACTTCCTTTTTTTGATATATGTATGTATGTTTGTTAATCATTACTTATTCTGTTATCGAGTTAAAGCTTGTAAATATTCCAAAGTGGTGGTTACTTGCTCTTCAAACTTGAGTCTTGGTCTTTTTGGCATTTCTATTATTATTTTTTTTTTGTAATAAAAATATGAATGCGACTTAGTTGAAAAACTGGTTTCTATTGAGTAAACTTTGATACTTATTATGCTTGGCTTTATATTCAAGAGCAACTTAGTATGTACTCGTATACTGATAGGAATATTCAGCAGCTGTCCCTTGAAAGGAAAAAAAAGTTGAAATGACCGTCATTGGCGTTCGAAAAAAAGTTCTGCTTGTTACGGCACATTGATCGTGATGTAAAAAGCCACCTTTTTTGACCGAAGTTTATTCTACGCTTCAAAGGTAGACAACAACACTGCACGACTGCATAGTAATTGTACGACACAAACAAAAATCATCTGTGACACGTCAATTACCATTAAAAGGTATCATCTCGTTAGCATAATATATGTACATACATGTAGAAAAATCACTGAATCTCATTTACCCAAAACAATATCTTTATAATCCCTCAACGGTCATTTCTTTGGCAGTATTAACATCTATCCCACAGAGATAACATTATTAGCTTACAATGATATTCACCAAGTACAAACGAGACTACCCCAAGTCGATTTATTATTTGATTTTGCTTTGCGACTTAATTTAGCATGAAAAGTCGCACATTTATGTACATGTTGAGGGTATTTGGCGTAAGCAATTGCTAAAGCAAATTCTGACTACAAAAAAATATGCAAATAATAAACTTCAAACGCAAGTAAAATGTATTTGCATAAAAATTTCCTTAAGCGTAGAATAGTCCACCAACGCTAATAATAAATATGTTCTCGTACATAATATTAAAAAGAAATTCATTTCGAAGTTTTTTAATAAAAACGCCCAATTAACAAATTTATACTTCCCAAAGAATACAGCTTGTTGAACAATGCCTTGCCACTGAGCATGTTCAAGACAAAACAAATTTGATTGCCTTTTGACAAGCCTACTCGAAACGCTCGAAAAGCTCATTGATTAGCTGAAGAGCAAGCAAAAAACACTTTACAACTTTCTTCACACCTACAAACGTTCGTTGAAGACATACATAACTAGATGAAACAATGGTCAATGACCCGTAACAAAAATTTGTAGGCATTCAATTTATGTCCAATAATCAATCTCTTTCACTTGACTTCAACGTAGGCTTGAGACCTCTTACACCTACTATTTGCTAGCGCTGCTCATCAGGCAACACAATAAATTCCATGCTGTAATACACATTTCTTGTGTTGAATAATGGACAGCTGTAGAAAATATACATGGATGTGAGAAATTTCAATGTAATTAATTTTAATAAAGTATTCGCATTAAAAAGGTTCAAAGTTCTTAGTTATTATCCTTGCAGTCAATCAAATCCACAGACAATTTGGACACAAATTTGAAAAAAAAAAAAAATTGCAAAGCGGAATAAAAGAAGAATTAGAAAAAAATAATATAAGAGTGACTTTGAACATGTCATTGTTGCTAAATATGCTAATACCAGACCTGTTAAATTCCGATTAGGATTAGTAATCAATTAAATTGTTTTGTTTTTTAATTGGTAATCATTATTTTAATTCTTTTGCAGAAAAAAAGTAATTTTAATGATTACCATTAAAAAAAATCAAAAAAAAATCAAAAAAAATCAAAAAAATCAAAAATAATCATAAAAAATCAAAAATAATCAAAAATAATCAAAATAATTTTTTTTGATTGTTTTTGATTATTTTTGATTTTTTATGATTATTTTTGATTTTTTTTGATTTTTTATGATTTTTTTTTGATTTTTTTCATTTTGTTTGATTTTTTTCAATATTGTTGTAAAGAAATTTGGATATGCATGCACATAAGTATTCAGGTAGGCATGCATGTTTGGTCAGAGAGGCATAAAGTTTGTTTGTACAAATGTATGTGAACGCATATTAAAGTACGTAACCCTGCAGTAAATATGGGGACAGGTGTATCCAAGTCATTGTGCATTCTACAGCGACAACTGCACTAATTAAAATGTCGACAAATTTAGAAGTACAAAATTTGTATAGACCTTGGCTCGTTCGAAGTTTTTCGTACTAGATACGGATACAAACCCTTCTTCACCTGGGGAAGATTCATTTCTAGGTTCAGGATAAGGACAGGGAAGAGCGAATAAAGAATTCTGATTATGTCAGAGATTATCTTTACGTAAATCTATTTGCAACATAGCAAATCGTCTACTGCTTTATTATGTAGTAGGCATGCGAAGACGAATACAAATTCCCAAATAATCCTATTTGAGGAACAATGTCGGAACGTAAGTACGTAATATTTCTGCCTTTTAAAAGAATACAATAGGGCAATAACTAGGGCTGAAACGGTATGGCGTATGATAAACAATAAATACAACTTATATGAAATTAAGAATTTTTCCTTTTTTGAAAAAATTGATGAAGTGTGAAACAGACAAAGCAAATACAACTGGTGGAGCTAGAAGCCTTTTCCTAGATCTGGATATAAAAAATACGACGCAATTTAAACTTAGTCAAGTAAATATATTAATTCAAAATTATTTGTATATGTAAAGTACATATAGATATTTAATGTGCAAATTTCATGTTAACGCGTTGTACGACCAAATTGTAATGAATGCCTTGAATTGTTAGAGCAGCCAGCATAGCGAAGAACGAAGAAGTTTGCGTTGTGATGTTTGTCGTACGATGTGAGCAGCGGTGGTGTGATTTTGTGCCGTGCTAATGGAGGAAGAGGAATACACCGCAAAAACAGGTCAACTAATCAAAGAAATGGGCTGCCGAGTGATGAGAAAAGACCCAACGGAAGAATACCAAATGACAATAAAGCGTGCAATAAAACAAGCGAAACATATAAGAGACAGCAAAGTAGCCTACACTCTCACAGCAATGAATCCGTCTGCCCCATCACTGATCGCACGGCGAACTTTTTTTTGCGATACGCTCTAATGTACATACATACATACGTATATTTTAAAGTAAAACTCCAAGCACATTTGATTGACTAACATAGAGTACAATTATAACAAAGTTTTTATACCCTTCTTTTTATACTCATATGAAATGGTGTTATAACTTTGAGCGGAAATGCAGAAGGAGGCATGACAGATCCACCAAAATATAGCCGCTATGATGAGGATCATGAGCTGAGGCGTTTAAGCCATGCCCATCAGTCCGTCTGTATAAACGCAAACTAATCCCTCATTTTTTGAGATATCTACTTGAAATTTGGTACTTGGGTGACTTCTTAAGAGAAATTGGAACACTATAACGTATATGTCCCATACAACGGAATGTTCAGATATAGACATTTTGGACTATAACATCTCCATAAATAACACACATAATTCACCGTATAAATTAATGAAAATGAGACTATGTATCGCTTCTTTTCCTCATTCATGAATGTCATAAAGTCTCGATACAGTCGAAGATAGCCGCAATATTAGTTGCTTTTCATTGTATACCTAACTACGAGAACTTCTGTATTAAAGCCCAATTTATGAGTTAGTACAACAGCGAATGTTACACTAAAATGTTTGATTTGGCCACTTTAAACAATTTTTCATAAAGATAAATAATTTGATATAAACGTGCATCGTACCATGTACGGTCAATGAAAAATTAACAATAATTCCAAGCTTGTAAGATATGTATAAATGTGTATGCCTCTCTGCACAAATATACGAGGAGGAAGCATATAGAGCCTTTATCCTGTTAGTGTGGGACTTTAACCGCACTACACCACCTACGCTCATCGTATCGAACCCCCCGGTACTACCATCAAGCTACCGTCGGAAGTCTGCCTTAAGAGGCTATATACATACCTGCATACGTACAAATGTGCATATTTCTTTAAACCATATTGATAAAAATTAAAAAAAATCAAAAAAAATCAAAAAAAAATCATAAAAAATCAAAAAAAATCAAAAAAGAATCATAAATAATCAAAAATAATCAAAAACAATCAAAATAATTTTTTTTGATTATTTTTGATTATTTTTGATTTTTTATGATTACACTACCCGACAAAAAAAATATCCTCGACATTTGATACATGATTCCTATGTAGAATTTTCTGCTGATTCCAAATATGTAATCAGATGGTTCAAAAGTAGAACAGTTTTCTAGATATTTTGAAATTTCTGTTTTTGAGCTAAGAAAAAAAAGTATGATTACTCATCTGTCAATATCTCCGCCATTACCGTCTCGATTTTTACGTTATTTAATTTTGTTTTGAGAGGATGAAATACCCTTTCCAGCAAAGCAAAAATAATTAAAATCGCCGTTAAAGTAACGGAGTTATGGCGAACAAAAGATTTTTTTTTATGAAAATCTTTAGGTTTTTTTCGAAATTCATCTTCTATTTTGTAATTTTTTTAAGAAATATTAAATATCCTCCTGGTTTCACATTTTGAGTCAATAACCTATTTCTTAGTGAACATTTTGGCACTTTCCGGATTATAATCTGTGGGAAAATGGCAGAGTTATAAGAGATTAAGTGAAGAAACCTATATTTATATTTTCATTGAACTTCCAAATCTGGCAAATGTAAACCAATATAACATTAACACTAGTTTACAGCAAAAAATACCAAGAAATCGGGGTATAGGGGAAAATTGGCATGGGCCCCGTGAGCTCAAAACTATTTAGTTTTATTTTTTGCACGGCTAAGCTTTTGAGATAACGGTAATTTTGTGTTTTTTTGGTTATCACTTCATTCAAAAATATTTTTCGCTAAAGTTACATGTGCGATAATAGCTAACAGTACCTCGTTCTAAACGTAATTAAAATACGCTTTTAACGACATACAACTTGTGGTGGTTGAGCAAAAACTCACTGAGCCATAGCTGGTCAAAGTCAAAATTTTGTGGATTTTTTGCAATTTTTTTTTTAATTTTGATTTTGAAAATAGGTTTTTTATAAGAAATTGGGAAAATCAGCAAAAGATTTATTTTTAAAAATTAGCCTATTAAATTGCAAACACTTTAAGCGTAATGTTACCAAGATCCCATTAGTACTTTATTTTTAGCGATTTTTTTCAGGTGAAACGAAAAGGATATTTTATAGACGAAAAACTTGGTTAGGTGAACCAACTATGTGAAAACGACTTCATAGCTCAAGAGGACATTAGAGCGATATATAGAACTCCACCAGACTAAAATAATGACATATCAATTTTACAAATCGGATGTCAAATAAAAAAGTTGCAAAAAATAAAATATTTTTTCGCGGTATTTCGTGGTGTAAAAAAAAATTGTCCCGAAACCCTCTCAACATAATCTTCATATATGTGATGACTTTTACAACGGTGAGCGTTCTCACGGAGAAATAAAAAAAAAACATGTGATTGCGATACCAAGGTCATTGGAATGTCAGGGACATTGAATGATGAGCCATTTTTGCTGGTTCCTTCTTCGAGAAGAACAAAATGTACCAAAACGGCGAAAACTATCAACATTTAAACACTTTTAATATACATAAAAATAAAAAAAATGGAGGTTAAGTACAAGATTGTGATAAAAAATAAACATAGGTTTGTTCATTAAATCTCTTATAGCATTGTAATTTTTCTACGGATTATAATCCGGAAAGTGCCAAAATGTTCACTAAGAAATAGGCTGTTGACTCAAAGTGTGAAACCAGGAGGATATTTAATATTTCTTAAAAAAAAATTACAAAATAGAAGATGAATTTCGAAAAAAACCTAAAAATTTTCATAAAAAAAATCTTTTGTTCGCCATAACTCCGTCACTTTAACGGCGATTTTAATTATTTTTGTTTTGCTGGAAAGGGTATTTCATCCTCTCAAAACAAAATTAAATAACGTAAAAATCGAGACGGTAATGGCGGAGATATTGACAGATGAGTAATCATACTTTTTTTTCTTAGCTCAAAAACAGAAATTTCAAAATATCTCGAAAACTGTTCTACTTTTGAACCATCTGATTACATATTTGGAATCAGCAGAAAATTCTACATAGGAATCATGTATCAAATGTCGAGGATATGAAAATTTTTGAAATTTTGTCGGGTAGTGTTATTTTTCTTTTTTTTTGATTTTTTATGATTTTTTTTAATTTTTTTTAATGGTAATTGCAAAATAATCATTAAAATTTGAAAACAATGGGTAATCAATCATTAATTGGACAATTGAAAAAATAATCAATCAAGCCGGTAATCATTACGATTAATAATCATTATTTAACAGGTTTGGCTAATACATACTTAATATTTAGCAAACAAAGTTTTTATGAAAAAATAAATAAATAGAAGATTGACATTCATAGAAGATTGACATAAGCATTCCAATCACCCGTCTATTGTGAACACCTAGCTGTTCAATTAATGCCAATGTTTCAAAAGTGCTACCAAATTTTGGAAAAAACAGGGTTGCATTCCATTAACTCAAAATAAACTCCAAATAAAAGTAGAGTTAATTGGAGTTAAAAGCGACTTTATCAAAATAATTTATATGGTTAACTCAGAGTTAAGAGTAGAGTTAAGTGGTTAACTAGAAATGGCCACTTAACTCTAATTAACTCCTCAACGTGAACATGGTACATATTATGATGGAGTGAATTGGGGCTTTTTTTTTTAAATCATCATTGCTCTACCTGCAGAAAGTTGCCTTTCTAGTACAGAAGTAAGACTGCAAAATATTATTGGCCTTGTCCCTTATTTGGAGGTGCCCTAATTCCATTAAAGAATGGACAAAATGCTCCAGATGCATTTGCTAGATAAAATGAATTCGCTAATTTCTCTTAAAAATATACGAAATTTTCCGATGAAATATGTATAAATCAGTGTCTTCAAGCTTCTACAAAAATTCTGAAAATTCGCGGAAATTTTTGAGATTTTGCAGATACATACAAGTGAGATACATATACACCATATCAATGCCAGAATGCTTATACAAAAACAGTCATCTGTGCAGATGAAGAAGGTCCATATCGAAATATTGACATCAACATGTAAAATATCGCTAGCTTAGAGTGCAAACTGTGTAAGTCCATTTTTATGAAAAAGTGTATTTTTATGTAGAACGCTAGAAAAATCAAATACGCACCACGCTAAACAAGTATGCACTAAAAATAAAATTTCGTAAAAAAAATACGAAAGACTTTCGTAGTCTAGAGATTCGTAAAATGTACGAAAGTTTCGTATATATTACGAAAGAATTTTTCTCAACAAAATCTAATTTTACGAATCTTTCGTAAATATTACGAAAGGGCTTTCGTAAACCATTTTCTAATATTTTTTTCGTATATATTACGAAATATTTCGTAAATATTACGAAACACTTTCGTAAATTTTCTTAAAATTGTCTTTACGAATAATTTCGTATATTGTACGAAAGTTTTCGTAACATTATCAAATGATTAAAAGATTTACGAAATACTTTCGTAATATATACGAAATAATTTCGTAATATTATCAAAGGATTAAAAGATTTACGAAATACTTTCGTAATATATACGAAATACTTTCGTACAATATTTTACCGTACAAGTTTTCTTTCATTGTGAAGTGTTGTGTCGGTGCAATAATATCAAAAATTATTTTAAGTAGTAAGTGCGTAATGAAATAATGTATAAAAAAATAATGCATTGTATATAAAAAGACAATATTGATATATAAAATAAACTGTGATATTTTCCAACTTGATTCAACTTAAGGGTGAGTACATTAGTTGCATTTACTTTTTCCTTTTTTTCGATCTTATCTATTTTCCTAAATAAATACTTAATAAAATTATATAAAGAGATATTTCTACACTCAGAGAAAAAATTTTAAAAACATGTGAAAACGTGCTTAAAATGGGCAAAAACGTATTTAAAAGTGATGTAGATACGACCTTTTTTATTTTAAAAATGTTCATTGTAAAATCAAGAAAAAATATTTAAATTTAAAAATGTTTATTTTAATTCAAGCCCTATGAGATTTTGAACCTAAAAGTTACGCTTTTATTCACTTCATTTTAATTTTGAATTTAAAAATTCTTCTATTTAATCCAAAATACATTTTTATTTCAAAACTTTCATTTTAAATTTACAAATTTTCATTTTTAAAATAAAAACGATCTCGTTTAAAACGTGCATTATAAAAATAAAAATTTTTTTTATTTTTTTTCTCCGAGTGTAGCTGCTTGAATTTTAGGGTTTTAAGTAGTTTCGCTTTATCTTTATCTTTAGTTACTAAAATTAATATAAATATAAATGTAAAATATTAAATTAATAAAGAACTTTTAAATTAATTGAATAAATTTATTTTAGTGGATATTTAAAACTAAAATGAAATTATCTAAACTTATTTCTTATGCATATATAAAACATTTTGCTCTTAGCATTATTTTATTGATATACATATTTCGAAAAAGTTTTCAAATTTCGTTGAAATATACATCATATATACATATATATATGTATGTAATAATTGGGGTTTTTTTAGCTTTAAGCTAAAAAATAATTTGGTCAATTTTACAACAATTTGATAGCTCTAACAGCTTTAGTAAATGTACGAAAGCGGTTTCGTACTATTTACGAAATCTTTCGTTGCTCAAAAGTACGAAAGTATTTCGTAAATAGTACGAAAGCGTTTGTAAATACTACGAAAGTATTTTGTTAATAGTACGAAAGCATTCGTAAATATACGAAAGTATTTCGTAAATACTACGAAAGTATTTCGTAAATAGTACGAAACCTTTCGTAAATATTACGAAAGTATTTCGTAAATAGTACGAAAGCCTTCGTAAATACTACGAAAGTATTTCGTAAATAGTACGAAAGCCTTCGTAAATATACGAAAGTATTTCGTAAATATACGAAAGTATTTCGTAAATACTACGAAAGTATTTCGTAAATAGTACGAAATAGCTTTCGTACTATTTACGAAACCATTCGTTGCTCAATTTTACGAAAGTGTTTCGTAATATGTACGAAAGATTTCGTAATATTTACGAAATATTATTTTGAGTGTGTGATACTTGTCACATTTCTACTCGTTGTTATTCAGTGATACTCAAATTGTGTAAGTCCAAAAAACGAAGAAAATTGTGTAAGTCCAAAATTTTACATGAACAGAATTTTTTTTTTATTTCGAATTTTTTTTATTTTTTGTTTTTTGTCTCTCTTACAAAGTTTGAAAAAAGGATTTACACAATTTGCACTCTAAGCTAGCGATATATGTATAGACATGTAATACGTTTAAGAACTGTGTGATGTCCAAGACAAAAAAACTGAATATTTTGCATAAAGAAAGGAAGAATACTTATTAAAGAATTAACTTAAAGTCCAGATACTTGATAGAAATATGACTTGATTGAATTTGTTTGTATAAATATAAACATTAACTCATGTGACAACAATAAAAACAATTTAATAAAAGCAATTTAAGGCGGTTGGTTTGTTAGAATGGCGAGTTATGACTCCAATTAGCGCCGAAGCGCTATTTTGATAAAACGACTCGTGACTAAAAAGACCAGAAGAATATATTAAAGAAAAATATCAATATAATAAACAAGAATATCAATATATGCACCCTGTTGAGTTTAGGTATCTAAGAAGCCTTCAGGCCTGACATCATCGACTTCGAAAAGGTTGTCGAAGAAAGACCAGCCAAGGAATTTCATTCTGCCTGGGTAGTGCGAAGTACTTTCACATAGCTGGTGCTCCACCATCTCCTTCGCCTGCTGCGAATAGATTGTTATGATCTAATCCCAATTGGGCAGCGTGGGTAACAATAGCCCTATCTTCCGTTATACCGCAGTTAAGCGGCAAATGTCCATCCTGTCCATCCTTAAAATGGCTGAGAATCGCATCTGGTTATATGGGGGCCGTTACCTTGTTTTAGCATGTTGAAAGCAGTGCCGAGGGATTCGACCCTTGATTGAACACAGGGACCCAGAAACCTCCTCCGCCTCCGCGAAATCAAGATACGCGAGCCTTTCCATTTCGTTTTCCTGAATGTCGCGGTGCCCGGCACCCAGATAAGAGATAGGCTAAGTCGACTTGCCAGGCCCATAATCCACTCTCTAGACTGCTTGATCAAGCTAGATGATGCCGTTACAGATCCCACAGCCCTCAGAGCTGCCAGAATATCCGAAAAGGTTTGAGGCGTAGAAGTAAGACAGATATGAGATTAAATATTACTCATACGCCGTGTGTTACATTTTAACTTAACTCATTTTTATACCTTTCATGAACATGCCACAATTTAATTATAACTTTGGTGCAATACACTACTCTTTTAAATACTACAAAGGGAAGAGTCAAACCTAAGAAGATATATAGAGATATGAGCAAAATCTTGAACTGAGTCGTTCAAGCCTTTTACACGTATCTGAATGCAAATAAAGTCAGTTTTGGAGATAATTAAAAAAATATCGCACAATACTACTCCGTCTAAACACACCTAAGGACATGAAACTTTGCAGTATTTGTGCACATATTATCCTGAAAATTATCAAGATCGTATCAATACTGACGTATAATATACTTTCTTGGCTCCTATACAGATACAGATTGCTGTTTGCGTACATAACTTACATTGAAATGCACATTTGAAAATAATCAAAATCAGATCATGTAGCATTTCATTTTCAAATCAATATTTGGCTGACATTTTCTTGGAAAGTGTAGTGGGACTTGTGCCAAATAGGCGCTAAACCAAAGTCGCTCAAATTGCAAGCAATTTATGTTATCGACTTTTGTACATTATATTAAGCACACACATACATACTCGTAAAAATATTTGACACAAGAAATATACTACGATCGAAGAAGCAGAGCCAGCGAGCTGCAAAGAATTAAAACCAAACCCCCAACTTAGCCAACGTTCATGTGGCGCTTAAAATTAAATTGCCAAATGGCATGCTGTTCGGTTCCTGCCTTACAATCAGCTTAACGTTTATGAGTATTTGTTTTTGTGTTGTGATTTTCACAGGGAATGCTGTTATGGCGCTATGCCAATCAAAATGGTTTAATGTTTGCAAAATATTTTGCGCGAAAACAATAGCAAAAAAAAAATGTGAGATGCGCTTGCGTATGTAAAGGTTTGTTTTTTTGTTTTTTTTTTTCAAATATATACCTAAGTTTAAGTAGCGCGAAAAAGGTTAAGAGAAATATCTAGTTTATTGTTCATTGTTTAAGTTTTCATTTATTTTTATGTGAAACTCATTTAATTTTTATTCTTTTGAAATCGCATTTTTATTTTTGTTTTCTTTTCGTACTTATTTAGTTCAATTAAGGAATAATACTTTTCTTGCTCTAACGCTCAAAATGCATCAGCGCTGCAATGCAAGCTATTTAAATAAAAATAAAATCACAAGTATCTAATATAAAAGTTTGCAAATAAACGAAAAATGTTTTGAAATCAAATGCATTTTGTTGAAAATTAAAATTTTTACTAACCAAATACTTTTACAAACCAATTCAGTTTATAGCTTTAAATTTTTATATGCAAGCAGCAGCAGTGCGTTCTTGCACTGCGGTTAAAAAATATAACAAATAAAAATAGGTAAAAAAACTTTTTAAGTTAAACGGTTTTATGTTATACATTCATTGCAATGTTTAAGATAAATGTACTAAAAACCAAAAAAATAATAAAATAGATACAGTCGTGGGAATTATAAACATTTGCATAGACTAGACTAAAATAAAACCGGGGGGCACGTCAATTGTCTACAAATTATCGACTTAATGTGCGATAGAAGAATCGTTTAATTCGTCGTTAGGCAGTTGGCCCGCAGACGGTGAGGAAATTACTTACTATTTTCTTGCTCATGGAAATTCCAATAGTTATACACTCCATGTTAATAAAAGAGATGTTTCAACTAGTTTATCGTTGGACATTCACACGAGGAATCGTTTCACTGCTCGTAGTTTGTCTTTAATCGACAAAACATATGATAAAAGTACTACTCGCTCACCACTATGAAACCCTAAAACTCGCTTATAATCGAGCTTGCTAGCTTTTTTCCACATTCTAGCCCTACTTATCACACGTCCATCGTTGTCGGTTGAACAACTGCCTAATTATAGTGCAACATTACAAAACAAACATTTTAATCAACGATTGTAGACAATTGACGTGCCCCACGGTTTTATTTTAGTCTAGTCTATGCAAATGTTTATAATTCCCACGACTGTATCTATTTTATTATTTTTTGGTTTTTAGTACATTTATCTTAAACATTGCAATGAATGTATAACATAAAACCGTTTAACTTAAAAAGTTTTTTTACCTATTTTTATACTCAGCTGTACTAGTACACAGAGTATTATAGTTTTAATCACATAACGGTGGATTGTAACAGAATGAAATAATCGAGATAGATATAGACTTATATATATCAAAATGATCAGGGTGAAAAGAGAAATCGATTGAGCCATGTCCGTCCGTCCGTCCGTCCGTCCGTCCGTCCGTCCGTCCGTCCGTCTGTCCGTCCGTCCGTCCGTCCGTCCGTCTGTAAACACTCTAACTCGCGCAAAAATTGAGATATTTTGATGAAATTTGGAACGCAAGTTGGTATCGAGACTGGGACGGTTGGTATTGAAAATGGGCGAAATCGGACCATGACCACGCCCACTTTTCCTATATAGAAAAAATCGGAAATTTGGTATCTCAGCCACTAATATAGCTAGAGTTTTAAAATTTTACCCACGTATTGAGCTCGGGCCCTTATGAAGAAATTTGATGAAGTTTTGGAAAATGGGCGGTGCCACGCCCACTTATTAAGGGTCAAACATTGAAAGTTTTATATGTCATAACTCAGAAACCGTTGAAGATATATCGATGAAATTTGGTACGCGTAATTTGCTTACATAGACAAATGTTTTGACGAAAAATTATCAAAATCGGTTTACGGCCACGCCCACTTTTATATATGTGTATTATAAAGTGACCTAATAAAACCATTTTAAGCGATATCTCTGTCAAATATAAAGATCTATCATTGAAATTTTGTCGCATGAGTCCAACTATGGACATAAAACAAAAAACACAAAAATTTTGGAATAAGGGCGGTGCCACGCCCACTTATTAAGGGGCAGACATTGAAAGTTTTATGAGTCATAACTCAGAAACCGTTGAAGATATATCGATGAAATTCGGTACGCGTAATATAATTACTTAGTCAAATGTTTTGGCGAAAAATTATCAAAATCGGTTGACGGCCACGCCCACTTTTATATATAGGAAATATAAGGGGGCCTAATAAAAACATTTTAAGCGATATCTCTGTCAAATATAAAGATCAATCACTGAGATTTTGTGGCAGGAGTCCAACTATGGACATAAAACAAAAACTACAAAAATTTTGGAAAATGGGCGGTGCCACGCCCACTTATTAAGGAGCGAATATTGAAAGTTTAATAAGCCATAACTCAGAAACCGTTAAAGATATATCGATGAAATCTGGTACGCGTGATATATTTACTTAGCCAAATGTGTGGACGAAAAATTACCAAAATCGGTTGACGACCGCGCCCACTTTTATATATGTGTATTATAAAGTGACCTAATAAAACCATTTTAAGCGATATCTATGTGAAATATAAAGATAATTCATTGAAATTTTGTGACATGAGTTTTACAATAGACCGGAAACAAAAAATAAAAAAGTTTGGAAAATGGGCGTGGCACCGCCTCTTTTTAGACAAAGGGATATATGAGATTTCTTAGCCTTTAACTCGACAAATAATTGAGATATTATGACGAAACTTGGTTTATACACTTTTATAACATGTGTTAATAGACACGCAAAAATGTATTGAAATCGGTTTATGACCACGCCTACTTTTTAACAAAGATATTTCTGGAACACCCTTTTGGAATTTGTAACGTGAAGTCTTTGTAACTAAAAGTCATAGAGGGATGAAATTTTGCACTAACAATAATATTTGTATGCTTATTTGGATGATTGATATAAATTTTGAAAATGGGCGTGGCTGCGCCCTGTTTATGCAGCACTCGTTTCATATAAAATACACCCTATATCGAACAAACGCAAACAAACAATGAAAGCATACAGCTGAGTATCTAATGTTCGATTGCACTCGAACTTAGGCTTCCTTACTTGTTATTTTCTAGTTTTTAGTTTTTATTTCGCATTCTGTTTAATTCATTATTATTATACGCAATTTAGTCTTAAACTTTGCAATGTATGTTTAACATAAAACCGTTTAACTTAAAAAGTTTTTTTACCTATTTTTATTTAAATAGAGCGACTCACGCGCCACCTAGCGGCTCCAAATTTTTTTTAAACATTTGTAAATTATTTAAGTAATGTACTTGCTAAATATCAGCCAAATCAGTCCATAATTAGGATTTTCAGTTTTAATTACCCCGATCTCAGCTCCACCTAGCGGAATTTTTTTTTAAGAAAATATTTCTTTTCAAGGTAGTAATACATGTTCCGAATTTCAGCCAAATCGGACCATAAATGCAATTTTTGTAAATATAGCGACCCACGCGCCACCTATCGGAAGTTTTTTTTAGGAAAATATTTCCTTTCAAGGTAGTAATACATGTTCCGAATTTCAGCCAAATCGGACCATAAATGCGATTTTTGTAAATATAGCGACCCACGCGCCACCTAGCGGAATTTTTTTTAAAGAAAATATTTCTTTTCAAGGTAGTAATACATGTTCCGAATTTCAGCCAAATCGGACCATAAATGCGATTTTTGTAAATATAGCGACCCACGCGCCACCTATCGGAATTTTTTTTTCATAATATTGCATTGTCATCGGGGTTATACATGCGTACAAAATTTCAGATTAATCGGTTGACAGGAAGAGGGTGAAATTTGAATTACTAAATTTGACCCAAGAATAAATAATAAATAAAAATAAAACCGTTTAAAAAAAAACAAACGGGGTGAGCTAAATAAAACCGTTTAAAAATACGAAACGCTGCGCTGTTTGTTGCCAAGAAAAAAGGCAAGGAAAATATCATCTTTTCCAGCATGTTCGCCACTTACACACACATACCTACATACATACAAATCCTCTTCACATTCCACTTGGCGCCTCGCAGCCACAGAGCTCGTCAGCTCAGCAGCCTCGTAGGTTGCGGCGCGTACGCAGCACATTCAGCATCATGACGGTACATAAATATTAGCTAATAAAGTGTGCTGTCAGGACATAGACTACTTAACCTACTGAAAATATTTCCGCGCTAAATTAGTATCGTTATATATATTTATGGGGTAAAAGTTGGTACAACGCGCTTGCATATCAAAATGAAAATAAAACAAAATCGTGTATATAATAAAAACGTATTTATGTATGTGTGTATAAAGATATTTATGTATGTATGTATGTATACATGTGAAGAGTAATTGTCATTTCATGTTCACAATTGCAGAATTGATTAGCGCACATTTTTTTTTGTTGCAAAGTTATGGCAGCACAAGCAAAAAAATAGAATAAAATAAATACAATGCCAAACGCAGACGCAAATACAACTAATGGCGCACACAAGCATTTTTTTTTTTGGAACATTTACAATGACTTTCCTTAGAAATTTTGCCATTTTTGTTTATAAAGTTCCATAGAATAGTCGTATCCCAAACAGTGGCGGACGCTTTATACAAGCCGAAAAGCACGGTTTGCCTAAATATTTTCGTTGATTTCATTTTACGAGTTTCTTTAAAATCTTGCTATTTTACGCTTGAAATGTGTTTATTATTTACGTTCTCATACCGCGTTAGCCCACCAACGATATTCACGTTGTAATGTAGCGTTATAGCATGTCTCCACATAACGTCGTTCACTCTTTTTATCTGTATGCGCTCTCTCAATCGTCTTTCGAACACGAATCCAATGCTGAACTCCGCTTATTTCCATACAAAACTGTACAACGTTCAGGTAGGCTGAGACGGGTTGTTTCGCAAGATTATGCGCTACATTATTCTCTACTTTATTCAAATGCCAATTAAGTTATATGGAGACTAGCTTTTACAAACAATACAGCCCTCACTGTAACATCCGAAAACTTTCGCCTAAAATCCCTCTAGCAGAATAGCGGAAATACATCACCAAGCCACCGCATAACGTGTAGCTATTTTGTTTATAGAACAAATCACAGCACGAACTGTGTTAGTAAGCATGCTTGCACAGCCAATTTATTCTACAGCCGCCACTGATATCAAAGTATGCATTAGGGCCATAGGCAACAAATTTGCTGCTTCCCAAAAAGTGTTTTGAAACGCGTGTATGTGTGTGTGCGTTTGTGTTTGCCGTTTATGCTTTTAAGTTGTTAACTTTGTTGCCTAATTTAGACCGTTTAATTTACTTAATGTACTTATGGAGTAATTTCAACTTTTTTTATGGCGGTTTTGTGTGTGTTTACTAGGACTGGCTGACTGCCTAACTGACTCCTTAACTGTGTAGGTATGGATAATGGTTTTTGATTGATGATTCCGCATGAATTGAGTTTTCTTATCAAAAACACAAAAAAAAAAAAAAAAAAAACAAGAAGGAAGAGAGCAAAAAAGAAATTAAAAATTTTAGGAGGACTACATAGATGGGGACTAGACGCTGCCTATTTTGCAAGCAAAGCGCGCAGAGACCAGCAATTTATATTAAATTTTTGTCTGCATTGGCATGAGTTACAAAAACTTTTTAGACTGTAAATATAAATAGCTAGGAAATTTCAACAAAAGTTTGTAGGTAGAACGCAATATTTGAAAATTTGTGGCATAAAAGGTAGCTTCCATTTTGCAGTCTGACTCTGCATCACATGCGCAGTGCTGTCTCAGTCTCTTATTGATTTTGTGTTTAACTAATTGCTTTCGTACATATTCTGCACTCTCAATTCATTTAAAGCTTCATTTCATGTTAAACAATTTACTGTTTTGCGCTGTTTTTTTTATTATTACTTATTATATTAAACATTTGTTTTTTTTGCTCTACTTTGCCATTTTTTGACCTTGACTCCCTTAATGTGCTCATCGCTCGCTGACTGCTATCGCAGCTAATTCGACTGGACTGCCAACAAACCAAAGCAATTTAAAGCGTTATTTTTATATGCATATTTATGTTGTTATGCGCATAAACACCCTCAAGCTATAGCCGCATTAAGCGCAGCAACAAAAAAAATAATAATAATTTTTTCCAATTTCCAAAACCACCAAAAAAAGCATAAGCGTTAGCTTATTAACACGCATAAGTTTTTGTTATGATTACAACTTTGTAACTTTCTGTGGCAGCAGCATTCAGTTAACTAAAATGCGTTTATTAAATTTGTAATTTATGTACATGTGGAAATATGTTTTCTTTTGCCTTTTCTCTTGCTTTTTTTTTTGCCTTTTCTTTTGCTTTTTGTTTTACTCTGCTTATTCGTTTTTCATTTTGTGTGTTTCTGAAGCTATTTAATAGCCACATCATTTCAAATTATATGAACTGTTTTGGCAATTTTATTAAACATTTATTATATTTTATAATAAAAATAAAAAAGTTACAAATTGATTTGTGCGGATTTATGAAATTGTGCAAGGAAAGTTAAATAAAAATATATTTAAATTGGAGAGACAGATGAATAGCATATTAACAAGCAATTCGAAAGCTTATACATGTTAAAGTATTTCAAATTTAAATTTAATTTTAATTTTTTTTTTGTTGAATAATTTAATAAAATTTTATCTATTTTCTGCTTCTTCTCTCTATCTACGATATCCATTCTGCACTGATACCGTTCCTAATTTCTTTCTTCATAACGTCAACTCGCTTTTTGGCAAATAAGAAATAGAGTACAGTTCCGAGAAGGTAAGCAAACCGAGTAGTAAATAAGTTGAAAGTACACACTTCAGTTTTCCATTGCTTTTTAACAAAAAAAAAATAATAACAGAAGTAAAAAATAAAATTTAAAAGAGACGACTTGGCGGCGCCATGAGTCAACAAGTGCTTTAAATTTGTCTGACAAATACTCGTAGCATAAGGACATACAGACATATACACACAGCATAACAGGAGAAGAGTTAATTTACATTCATATATGCAAGAACTTAAAGCATTTGAATTTAAAAGTTTTGTTTTATGCATAAAAAATATGTATGTATGTGTAAAACTTTCAACTAATTTGTATTGAAAAAGGATGTTACTCATACGCCATGGCCAACCTTTTTTTATACCAAATCTATATATTAATAGGCTAACATTTTTCCCATACAAACAATTGCCAGGCTGTTTAGCACATTTAACATACTCATATCCACATAAAATTGATATGGATGTGTTCATATGAGTCTTTTAGTTAAGAGAAATAGATATCGTAAACGTGTTTACAAATATCGTAAACACAGTTGAAGAGTCGCTTTAATTTAAAAGCGCTCTCTCTATTTTATATGCATTGGCCCAGTTTACGCTGAGATCAAAATCAACGCGGGCCAAATATCTCCTATTGCTTTTCCATTGAAGCGAAAAATGAGAGAGAGTGCGGGAGAGCTCACTGAGTAATTTTAATTTTGACCAAGGCATATCTAACAGGTAGGCTCTGCACTTTTTTTTTATTTACAAAGGTAGAGTGTAATGTCAAAATCAAAGCGAATTCACATCATGGCCAATAGGAATGGACGAGCCCCAAGCGAATTCAGATTTTAACCACGGCGAAATATCATTTTGACATTATACTCTACCAATTACAATAACAAAGTACATGGGAAATTTCTGAATTCACCACCGGGCCTACCTTCCTAGATCTGCTTTGATTTTGACCATGATTTCGCGTCGGACCGTGATCAAAAGGGCAAATCAGTGTTGCGGTACAACTGGAATTGGGAAAGTGTTGCTTATCTCCGCGAATAGGAATAATTTTTGTACCAATACAAAGATGAAAAAATAAATTGCATGGTCGAATTTCGAGCACCGGCAATACTAGTCTTCATAAATACTTATGTACATATGTATGTGACCACTGTGGTGCAGTGGGTAGAGTGCTCGCCTGCTATGCCAGAGGTCTCGGGTTCAAACTCCAGTCCGAGCCAACACCAACAAAATTTTTCTAATTAGTAGAAATCTCGGCAGTGGGCGGCATACGACTACTCTCCGAGTGTATTTCTACCATGAAAAAGCTTCTCAAAAAAAAAAATGCATTCGCCGTTCGGAGCCGGCATAAAACTGAAGGTCCACCCATTTAGTAGCAAAAACAAAAAGGAGCACGGTGACAGGTAACAAGGTCAACGGAAATAATGTCAATTGACCTTATTTCCCAATCCAAATGGAAATAATGTCAACTATGCTTAAAACTTGTTCATTCATGAAAATATTTGCTGAGTTCTTCTGCAAACCCGTTATGAGTACCGTTTGTTAATGAATGAAAATACAATTTTAATCGCTCTTATGTTCCCACCAAACATTTTTTGTTGCCGGAAATAAAAAAACGAGTCGTTTTGTACATAAATATATTGCAAGCAATATCGAAATCTTACCGATTTCTTATTACTAGTCGGACTAAAACGTCCGCCGAAAGCAACTCGCACAGTCGACTCGCTTTCTGATTACCTCAATGATTCGGTTTCTTATTACCTTAACGATTCGTTTCAAGGCTTTCTTATATTTTCATTTCTCATCGCCAAGTAAAAACAAATAATTATTTCCAATTTATTATAAAGAGAAGGGGAAACAAATGTTTCTGATTTTTTTGTAATAAGAAATCGATACGTTGCTGCAATAAATTAGAAATTTTGCCGATTTCTTACAAAGGCAATAAATCGGCGAGTCGCCAATTTGTTGCCATTGACGATTATTGCCTATTTCTCGAGCTTTGCATGGTGGGTTACTACAAATTAGTTGACAAGTGAATTTAGTGAAGTGTGGTCGTCGAAAAAGAAAACAATTGCGAAATGTCTTTACATTATTCATATGTCGAGGGGCTTAGAAAAAATTCACAATTATTATTAATTGATAACAAATTCTTATTCTTATTTTCACCTGCGGCGCATTTATTTTCTCATAAAAAGCAGTTTAGGAAAATGAAAATTTGGAACTAAAAATCGCGCGATTTTTCATTCCAAATTTTCCCCTGCGGCGCTTAACTTTTCTAATAACAGCAGCGACGCGAACCGAAACGGACCGATGCGAAGCTAAATGCTCGAAACACGTTTCGTTTTCCACAAACGCAATAATGTCAATTGACCTTATTTCCATTGACCTTGTTACCTTGTCACCAAGGAGCACACCTCGAATTGGGAGAGAAGCTCGGCCATAAAACTCGTCAGAGTTATAATAGCGCCATTGTATTATATTATTATGTACATATGTATATAGTAAACACATAACTGTATATATGTTTGCATTTAAAAATAGTATATTAATATAAATATACATACGTTAATGCTAATGTAACTGTAAGACAAATTCATTTTCATTTAATATGCCACACACGCATTTCACGGTAATTTCCCTCACATTGTTTCTTCTATTTGCACTGTCAGTTGGTATTTCGATTTTGATTTGTTACATTTGCAGTATTTCAAATATGTTTTTTGTGCACACGCGTTTTCGTGCATATAAGAGAAAAGTAAAAATATTTCATTATACAAAGGCCTAAAAAATGCTGAAATTCCAGTTGCGTTCTTTTTTGTTTTTTTTTTTTTTTTTGCAGGCGCTTGTGTTCATGTGGCTTATCCTTTTTGGGTTGCTTCTGCAATATTTTATTTTATTTTTTATTTTTTTGGTTTTTTGTTTTTTTGTTATTTCATGTTGAATTTGAATTTATTTCCACGCTTTTTTTTCTTCTTTTCATTTCGTTTTCGTTGCTCCTTCTCTAACTTCAAGGTGAAACCAAATTCTGTAAGCTTATGCGTGAGGAATGCTAAAAGCAGCAGCAGCTTCAATGCAAAGGTCACGTATCTTCTTCTACCTATATACTTTTCCCATTGGCTTATTTAGCTGCAAAGCAAAATTCAGCTTAAATAAATTCAAATAAAATTGTTAGCTAAGTTTTTTACAATCTACACACATATGCACATAAATCACTGGATTAAATCAGAAAATATATTTGTCTTGAGTGAGGAAAATGTGGGTAAAATTCGCTTGAAGACATACAAAAGATACAATAAAATGAATTACCATCATAATTGTATCTAAAGCCTGAAACAAATGAAGATATTTCTTCTTAAGTACTTTGGCTTATTTGCCATATTACTAATGTGCTATTAACTTGCGCTCAACTATTACTATATCTCTTTATCGATCTCTCTCTCTCTTTCTCGCTCTCTATCTCTCTATCCCGCAAATTCTCGAGCAATTCACA
Organism: Urophora cardui; assembly: GCA_960531455.1. Taxonomy (NCBI): domain Eukaryota; kingdom Metazoa; phylum Arthropoda; class Insecta; order Diptera; family Tephritidae; genus Urophora; species Urophora cardui. The sequence goes on from OY482670.1 coordinate 151,937,884, forward strand.
ATAACACACTTTTTTCATTTCCCAAATCGCTAGACGATACATATTAAATTATTACTTGGTGTTTCTCCCACTAACTGG